>CAJQUW010000390.1:0-11077 GCA_907163375.1 Prostheceraeus crozeri | reverse complement strand
TGTAATGTTAAGGCACTGTCACCCGTAGTTAGTTAAATGAATAAAGTAAAACCACACTAGTACGGAAGGAAAGTTATTCGAGTCAACAGACCGTGCCGTCTCAGGAGGGGGGAATGACATGTGCCAGGAGGCTCAGACATCATTTGATAAAACATTTTCAAACCGCGAACAACGAGATTAGCAACATGAGTATTTACATTAATGAGGCCGGAATTGAGATTTTCAACATTGTCGGGATGCGATTTTATTACAGATGATTTCTAACACTTTTCTGGTTATGGAGGTCATTGCAGGGATAAATCAAGCGGGCGCTAAGTGCCTTGCTATCAAAATTAATGGAGTGGTCATTATTTACAGAATGCACATCTAAAAGCATTGTTACATGTTATGATTGCGAATATCATTACCTGTGCTCTTTAATCCCGAACGTTCAAAGAACGACGGTTTCACTATGTAAAATTTATTGCAGTCAATGCAATCAATGCTGATAATTGCCAGACGAAGGAAGACCTTGGGGCATTGGAAACCAAAGAGACTTAATCCTTATTAGGATAGAGAAAAAGCTAACATTACAATTCAGTGCAGAGGCAGTAAAGATGAGTGCGAGTATTCAATGACGGAAACATATGGGACACAAAAACGCGAATGGAAGGAATCAGAGTCAGAACGAGGGTTTGTTTATAAAAGTGAGGAATTTTAGCCTTGTACAAGGACTTATTTAATTACAGATTGGGATAGCTAAGGCAGAAAGTGAAGCGAAATGAAATCAACTTAATCAGACAAAAATTCAGGACTACATACTCTCAAGCGGCGAAGGAAAGCCATGTTGCAACGCTAAGTAGATGGACAAGGGGTGGAAGAGAAAAAGTGCGAAGATAGGAATTCGAATGAGTAGGCTTTCGAAATACTTAAAATTTCAAAGCCTGTGGGAGAGCGACTATCATAAAAACGTCAAGAAAGAAATAGGACAATCTGATTCCCATTCGAATGTAAAGATTAAGTGGGATAAAAGAATTAAGGTAGGACTAATAGGAGTTTAAATCGAAGGTGGAGTCTACAGCAGCTAAAAATAATCATCAACGTAGCGAACAAAGGAAAAAACGGTTTTGATCCCACAAACGAGGACATGAGTTCAGATTCCACTGTGAACTAAGAACTAGTGGGCTAACACGGTGACAAAGGATTTGCCCATTGAAAATCCATAAGGTCTGTTCAAAGAATTTTCCATTTACAGGAAAAAAGAACTATGCGAGGCTGCAAGCTTAATCAAATCTAACATACATGGAATAGAGATAGGTAAGTAGGATTAATGTCTGGGAGACGCCTGGCGATAAATCAAGTGTAGGTGAATGGGGAACATTAGTGAAAGAGACTCTGCGTCAAAGAGAAATAAAGCGATCAGAGGAGATAAAGTAAAGGTTACGGAGCCTGGACAACAGAGCTTCATGTATGCTGCTTAAGTGAAGCGGACGAAAAAGACCCAGGAGAAGGGATATAAAGAGATGCGCCTTTTGGAAGATGATAGGTGGGAGAATTTACATAGGAAATGATAGACGCAAGGAAAATTCAGTTTCTGAATTTGGGGAAGACATAAGCATATGGTAAAGGAATGGTATAAACAGATTTGAAAGAAAGAATAAACGATCTGTTACTGGAAATATTTGTCAGACAAAACGATTTCAAGCCACATTAAAGTTAGATGCATTAGGATTGCTAGGGATTTAGCATCATGAGGTTTGTATTTAAGTGCGATCAAGAAAAATGGAAAGACAGATTTCAGAATTAGGCGTCTGAATCAAAGGATAAACATTTTGCCACCTTTGTAGCTGGGGAAATCTTAATACAGGAATTTTCTTTTAAGCTAAAGGAATGTGCGTTGATAGCGCTTAGGAATCGGACATAGTGTTCAAATCTTTGAATATATAGCCATATGATGATGAAAGATACCCATTACCAAACGAATTATTACTTAGAATTTAAAATTCCGAACATACAATGGAAAATGTTTACGGTTGGCAGGAAGAGCAAAATTAAGACCAAAACTCAGAATTTCACGTTCACAAGGCGTTAGTGAGTAGAAGAAAGGTTAACGATCTGTTGCGTGGACTGAACTCGACCAAGGACTATCACTCTATAGACGGATGCAAGACTCACTCAAGCGAGAGCGCTGAGCATTGGTTTTTCTCTGTGTGAGAATCTGATTGTGTCTTCGATGTCAAGGTCCGTACTAGTGTGGTTTTACTTTATTCATGTGTTAACTCGTGGTGACAGCTGCCTTAAAATTACATCATGATAACTACGGAGTATTTCATTTTTATTCGCTTTCTATCTCGTCGCTGCCCTGCATCATGCCTTGCTTTCGCCGCTTGGAGAAATCGTCAGCGCAAAGCCCATCTCCAGAATGATGTGTGCAATTTTTGAAGGCCGCTGTCTTGAGGAGAAGGTCGTTCATCGTTCGATGAAGTGGGTTTTTCGCACTAACTCTTGGAACTTTCCCGCGGGGAGTGTGCTAAGTATGCTTTAACTATGCTATCTTGAAGCACAAATCCTGGGTGAAAATAATAAAAAAAAAACATACTTTATCAGCTACGCAAAGCCCGCCGTGATTTGAGAGTGTTGTACAATTTCCTAACTCCGACTTGACATCGAAGACACTATCAAATTCCTCACACAGAGAAAAACAATGCTCAGCGCTCTCGCTTGAGTGAGAGTCTTGCAGTCTATGCAGTGATAGTCCCTTGGTCGGAGGTTCAGGTCCCGCAACAGCATCGTTGTTACTTTCTTAGACTCACTAACTCCTTGTGAACGTGAAATTCTGAGTTTTGGTCTTAATTTTGTCTCTTCCTGCACCGTAAACATTTTCCATTGTATGTTCAGAATTTTATTTTTCTAAGTATAATATCTGTGGGTAGATGGGTATCTTTCATCAGTATTGCGTCTATTCTTCAATGATTTGAACTCTATGTAGATTTCCCTAAGTTCGCTATCATGACGCTCTCTTTCGCTTAAAAGAAATTCCTGTATTAAGATTTCCCAAGCTGACAAAGGTGGCAAAATTTTATCCTTGATTCAGACGCCTATTCTGAAAGCTCTCTTCCATTTTTTCCTTGATCGCAACTTAATACAAAACCTCTTGATGCTAATCCCTTGCTTCTATGCAGTCTAAACTTTAATTAGTGCGCTTGAACGAAAGAATCGTTGTCTGATCAAATATCCGCGCAGTATAGATCGTATTATTCTTTTTTCAAAATCTGTTATTACCTTCTTTACCATTTGCTTATGGTCTTACAAGATTCATAAACTGGAGTAATTGTCCTTTGCGTCCTATCATTATCTATGTAAATTCTCCCACCTATCATCTTTCCAAAAGGGCTTGCATCTCTTTGTATCCCTTTCCTTGGGTCTTTTTCGTCCTCTCACTTAAGTGCACAATGAAGATCTGTTGGTCCAGGCTCCGTAACCTTACTTTATCTCCTTCTGATCGCTTTATTTCCTTTGACGCCGAGTCTCTGTTCACTAATGTTCCCCTTTCACCTACACTTGATTTTATCGCCAGGTCGTCTCCCAGTGACATTAATCCTACTTTTACCTATCTCTATTTCCATGTATGTTAGATTTGATTAAGCTTGCAGCCTCGCATAGTTCTTTTTCTGTAAATGGAAAATTCTTGTTGAACAGACCTTTGGATTTTCAATGGGCAATCCTTTGTCTCCCTGCTTGTTAGCCAACCTGTTCTTAGTTCTCAGTGGAATTGAAACTCATTTCCTCTTTTGTGGGATCAAAAACCGTTTTTCTCTTGTTCGCTACGTTGATGATATTTTAGCTGCTGTAGACTCCACCTTCGATTTAAACCTCCTTTTTGTCCTACCTTAATTCTCTTTATCCCACTTTATCTTTTACATTCGAATGGGAATCAGATTGTTCTATTTCTTTTCTTGACGTTTTGATAGTTCGCGCTCTCCCACAGGCTTGAATTTTAATGGTATTTCGAAAGCCTACTCATTCGTAATTCCTACTTCTTCCACTTTATTCTCTTTCCACCCCTTGTCCATCAAACTTAGCGTTGGCATCATGGCTTGTTCTCCTTCGCGCTTTGAGAGTATGTCAGTCCTGAATTTTTGTCTGATGAAGTTGATTTCATTTTCGCTTCACTTTCTGCCTTAGCCTATCCTGCAATCTGTACTTAATAAGTCCTTGTACAAGGCTAAATACCCTCATTTTATAAACCAAACCCTTCGTTCTGACTCTGATTCCTTCCATTTCGCGTTTTTGTGTCCCATATGTTCCGTCATTGAAATTTCCTCGCACTCAATCTTTACTTCGCTCGCACTGAATTGTAATGTTAGCTTTTCCTATCTAATAAGATTAAGTCTCTTGTGGTTTCCAATGCCCCCAAGGTCGCTTCCTTCTTCTGGCATTTCATCGACATGATTGCAATGACTGCAATAAATTTTACATAGGTGAATCCGGTCGTTCTTTGAACGTTCGGATTAAAGAGCACAGGTATGATATTCGCAATCATAACATGGAACATGCTTTATATGTGCATTCTGTAAATAATGACCACTCCTTTAATTTTGGGATAGCGCACCGCTTGATTTAATCCTGCAATGACCTCCATACCAGAAAAGTGTTAGAATCATCTGTAATACAAATCGCCATCCGACAATGTTGTAAATCTCAATTCCGGTCTCATTAATGTAAATACTCATGTTGCTAAAATATCGTTGTTCGCTGGTGTTGGAAATGTTTTATCTTAGATGTCTGATGCCATCTCTGCACATGTCATTCCGCCCTCCTGTGTCGGTCACGGTCTGTTTCATGTTCTTACCTGTTAACTTCTTCATTTTTATCTTTTGGTGTACGTGTAGGTGTTAATGTTTTCATTCATTTTCATGATTATGACTGTCTGAAGGACGGTCGAAAGCTCGAATAACATTACTTCCGTACTAGTGTGGTTTTTTCACTTTATTCATTTAAACTACGGGTGACAGTGCCTTAACATATTACATCATGATAACCACGGAGTTAATTTCATTTTTTATTCGACTTTTCATCTCGGTCGCTGCCCTGCATCATGCCATTGCTTTCGCCGCTTGGAGAAATCGTCAGCGCAAGCCATCTCCAGAAAGAACGTGTGCAATTTTCGAGGCGCTGTCTTGAGGAGAAGGTCGTTCCTCGTTCGATGAAGTGGGTTTTTCGCACTAACTCTCTGGAACCCTTTCCCGCGTGTGCTAAGTCTGCTTTAACTTCAATTGCTATTCATTGAAGCAAAATCCTTGGGTGAACATTACTTTTATCAGCTACGCCAGAAAGCCCGCCGTGATTTGAGAGTGTGTGTTTACATTCTCTCTAACCTCCGACTTGACATCGAAGACACTATCAAATTCCTCAACACAGAGAAAAACCAATGCTCAGCGCTCTCAGCTTGAGTGGAGTCTTGCACCGTCTATGCAGTGATAGTCCTTGGTCGAGGTTCAGTCCCGCAACAGCATCGTTAACCTTTCTTCGTACTCACTAACTCCTTGTGAACGTGAAATTCTGGGAGTTTTGGTCTTCAATTTTGCTCTTCCTGCCAACCGTAAAACATTTTCCATTGTATGTTCGGAATTTTAATTTTCTAAGTAATAATTCTGTTGGTAATGGGTATCTTTCATCAGTCATTGGCTCTATTATTTCAAGGATTTGAACTCTATGTTCGATTTCCCTAAGCGCTATCATGACGCTCTCCTTTCGCTTAAAAGAAATTCCTGTATTTAGATTTCCTCAAGCTGTAACAAAGGTGGCAAAATTGTTATCCTTGATTCAGACGCCTTATTCTCGCGAAAAGCTCTCTTCCATTTTGTCTTGATCGCACTAAATACAAAACCTCTTGATGACTATCCCTTAGCTTCTATGCGTGTGTCTAACTTTAATAGTGGCTTGAAATCGTTATGTCTGACAAATATCTCGCTAGTATAGATCGTTTATTCTTTCTTTCAAAAATCTGTTTTACCATTTTTTTCTTTACCATTAGTGCTTTATGGTCCCTTCCCAAGATTCATAAACTGAATTGTCCTTTGCGTCCTTAGTTCATTTCCTATGTAAAATTTCTCCCACCTATCATCTTTCCAAAAGGCTTGGCATCTACTTTTATCCCTTTCCTTGTGTTGTCTGGGGTCTTGTTTCGTCCCTTCTCACTTAAGAGGCCACAATGAAGATTCTGTTGTCCAGGCTCCGTTAACCTTACTTTATCTCCTTCTGATCGCTTTATTTCCTTTGCGCGAGTCTCTGTTCACTAATGTTCCCCTTTCCACTTACACTTGATTTTATCGCCAGCGCGTTCTCCAGACATTAATCCTACTTTACCTATCTCTATTCCATGTTGTGTAGATTTGATTAAGCTTGCAGCCTCGCATAGTTCTTTTTCTGTAAATGGAAAAATTCTTTGAACAGACCTTTTGGATTTTCAATGGGCAATCCTTTGTCTCCCGTGTATAGCCAACCTGTTCTTAGTTCTCAGTGGAATCTGAACTCATTTTCCTCTTTTTGTGGGATCAAACCGTTTTTCTTGTGTTCGCTACGTTGATGATATTTTTTAGGACTGACTGTAGACTCCACCTTCGATTTAAACTCCTTTTTGTCCTACCTTAATTCTCTTTTCCACTTTATCTTTTACATTCGAATGGGAAAATCAGATTGTTCTATTTCTTTTCTTGACGTTTTGATAGTTCGCATTCTCCCACATGGCTTGAAATTTAAGGTATTTCGAAAGCTCTTACTGTGCATTCGAATTGCCTATCTTCAGCTTTTTGCTCTTTCCACCCCTTGTCCATCAAACTTAGCGTTGCACATGGTCTTGTTCCTTCGCGCTTTGAGAGTATGTAGTCCTGAATTTTTGTCTGAGGTAAGTTGATTTCATTTTCGCTTCACTTTCTGCCTTAGGGCCTATCCTCAATCTGTACTTAATAAGTCTCCTTGTACAAGGCTAAATTTCCTCATTTTATAAACCAAACCCTCGTTCTGACTCTGATTCCTTCCATTCGCGTTTTTGTGTCCCATTATGTTTCCGTCATGATTACTCGCACTCAATCTTTACTTCGCTCGCACCCTGAATTGTAATGTTTGCTTTTCCTATTCCTAATAAGATTAAGTCTCTTGTGGTTTCTCTATGCCCCCAAGGTCGTTTCCTTCTTCTGGCATTTATCGCATTGATTGATTGCATTGACTGCAATAAATTTTGACATGGAGGTGAATCTTCGGTCGTTCTTTGGAACGTTCGGGAATTAAAAGAGCACAGCGAGAAGTATGATAGTCGCCCTATCATAACATGAACAATGCTTTATATGTGCCAACTTCTGTAAATAATGACCATCTCCTATTAATTTTGATAGCGCCCGCTTGATTCTTATCCTCCTGCAATGACCTCCATACAGCAGAAAGAGTGTTAGGAATCTCATCTGTAATAAAATCGCCATACCCGACAATGTTGTGTTTCATCTCGCAATTCCGGTCTCATTAATGTAAATACTCATGTTGCTAATCTCGTTGTTCGCGGTGTTGGAAATGTTTTATCTTAGATGTCTGAGCCTCCTTGCACATGTCATTCCGCCCCTCCTGTGTCGGCACGGTCTGTTCTTTTCTTACCTGTTAACTTCTTCATTTTTATCTTTTGGTGTACGTGTAGGTGTAAATGTTTTCATTCATTTCATGATTATGACTGTCTGAAGGACGGTCGAAAGCTCGAATAACATTCTTCCGTACTAGTGTGGTTTTTACTTTATTCAGAAGAAAAATGTTATAAATTTAATGCGACCCGTCTATAAGTCGAGACCCCTACTTTTGGAATGAATTTCGGGTAAAAAATCTCGACTTATAGGCGAGTATATACGGTATGCATTTCTGACTGCTTTGTATTTAGCATGTTTTTTCATCAAATAATCGCACCAGCTATGTTGGTTGATAATGCTCGCGCTCCCCTGTCACGCATATTGAGGTCCTATTATTAAATTTGTTGAATTAACCTCGTCATGATATTTATGGTTAAGTCATAAAAATTACGTGAATTTTTTTCACATCACCTGCAGCATGTTACACATAGAATTAATTTTGAAAGGGGTTCTGATTTACCTGAGAACTAAAAAGTAAATGACAACGAAGAAAAAGAAGGTCCATTTTTTGGTATTAGGACACTAGGGCTGTGGAGTATTTCTGCTTAAAAAATATGTTTGTTCTATGACTTATCTGCCACATAGGCGATTATATATATGTGAATTAATATGGCATGTTTTCAGGGAACATAAACCTTGAGGAATCTCCGAAGAGTATTGGTTGGCTCTCGAAAGTAGAAAAATCGCCAATCTATTCGCACGGAGTCATCTTCTGTTCCCTTGACTCGCTATGTACGAATTCTCATTTTAATAGAAATCCACACCTACCAACTTATGCTCAATAAGAAAAGTGCTCCCAAAGATTGGCTTAATTGTTTGTCTCACCTTTGCTGAAGGGTGGGAAGGTTTTGAAATCTTCCGGTTTTAAATTATAAAATAGTAGTTCAAGTTTCTCTAGGAATATCAAAAAAAATTTTGATATGTCTGCTTCTCTGTTGCACTCTATTACGATGCATTTAATTCGCAAGCCACTAATTACCACGAAAACGCAATCTTGAACACGAAGACTGTTTTATTTTCTAACGTGTTTTGCGTTGCAGGTAAGCAATCTGGTGATCTGTTTCTTGCAATGCTGTCGATTAGTAGGATTCGTAGATACAGCGGTTCCACGCCCCGGGATAAGCCGGAAATTTGAAATTAAATCCGGTCGGGAAAAAACCGGAATTTTTTTTCAAATATGCTTGGGAACCTGTGGATACACAGTGTATCCGTCAATCGTTTTAGATAGAAGCTTTTTTATCGAAATAGCTTGCATGTACTTCTTTACGATTTTTTAGTCACGAATGTTTCACGGCCGGCCAAATCTTACATTACAACCAAGCCAAATTAAATTTTGTTGGTGTTGCGCTTTCATTACACTGATTATTCTTATTGTGTTACTGCTGCTGAGTTAACGGGAATTTATTCTTCCAATTTCCTAAGGTGATGTCCACAAGCTAATTACATTGCTGGAATAAGTGTAAGAATTTATGCTTTAGAATATATTCATCTGTAGCAATCAATTTTGTATGATTTAGCAGCACTAAACAGTTACTTTATTCATGCGAATGAATATTGAAATATCGGTAAAAGTTCTCAACTGACAACAATTCAACATTTTTATGAATTCTTAATCGTCTTTCATCTGCAATTTGTTTTTCAATTCTTTCTTTTTAGAGACAATGAAATTTTGAAATCATTGCAATTTTGCTGTTGTAGTAGAAGACAGAGTATGAGCTCTTGAATTACTTGCTGCTGCTAATAGTCATTTCTTAAAAGATATCACATTATCTTGTCACCGTAGGGACGGAACAATGAGTGGAAAGTGTGTTGTGATGACTTTAAAATTAGTTTGGCGTCCTTGATTCTCACAGATTTGAATGTTGGACTGTCTGTCTTGTCGATTGCATGTTGTGGACGAATTGCACTTCTCCATGCACCAAGATCGTGTGCAGTTCGGACGGTCGAGTCGCAGATCTCGTAGGTCCTTGTTCACATTGTGACATCCACCTCTTATTCTGGCCCTCCTAACAACCCTGTCTCTAACAAAAGTTAGCATTAGATTTTAATGTCACTTCAAAAAGATTGAGCCGTTATCATGATCGTCTATGTGACTTGTCTTTTCTTGCATGCGCTAACGATGCATGATTTTTCTTGAGTTGGAGAGGGATTTTTCCTATGCATAAGATGTAAGGAGAAATCGAGTTACACAATCGGAGCATGCATATAGTTTAGTCAGACTAAACTCTGCATTGAATTATGTTACGCAATCATCACTACATTATTCATCAATAGAGTTAATGCGGAAGCTGGCCTCTGTATAGTTAAATAGAACAGTGTTTTCTTGTTTCATTTGCTGACTCCAAGTCACTGATGAAAATCAACTGTCGTATTTGTCGATTATCAACGATTCGGTTCCAGAAGTTCGTGAGGCTGGCAGTGATGCCCTGGGCACGGCGATGCGGTGTGGTATCCGAGCGACACAAAACTGCCCTTCCTCGGTGAAGTTGAGCCGTGGAAAATGGCCAAGATCAAAGAGTATTCGAAAAAGCTGATGTAGCAGGAGGGCTGCGGTGAAGAAACTGCGGCCGCTCGCCTGCAGCAGCAGCCGCTGTTCCGTCCAATGCCACTTCACTTCTAGACCGCACGTCCATGCTCGGCGAGAAACTGCTCCAGTTGGAGTGAAGGGATGAGGCGTCAAGAGGTCTGCTGGGGGAGGGGTGCGTGGCTAAGGGAAAGGCAAGGGAGACGGTTGGTGACAAGGCCTCGTCGACGCCGACAGAAGTCTGTATATCAGATGAAGCTGTCGAGGACAACGCCACTACCTCATGGGGCAGAAAGGTATATTTGCTCAATTGCTCAGTTGGCTTCATGTGGCATGAAAAAGATCGATGGCTGGCATTGAGCTGTTGTTAAGAAAGCGAAGGAGCAGGTGGCTCTGACATTCCATGCCAAGTTCTAGTGCGACGTTATCTCACGGAAACCTGGTTTGAAAGACAATAATTTCCAGGTAAGAGAGTGCGCTTATAGTGTACCAAAACGTTATTGCGAACTTGAATTTGCTCTTACACTTTCCTTTTATTCCATTACTATAGTCTTGAAACAAAGTTTGATTTGGTTGCGTGGATTTAGCGGTTAACGCAGTGTTCACAGTCACATCAGCTGAAGTCGTTACTAGGATATCTTCGATAAATTGGGAGATGCGCAAGAACGGGTGAAGCTGCTAAAAATGCACTCACAAGCATTGTCCGAGGCCTGTTCTTCTGGAAATTTGTTCGGTCTTCAGATGTGGGTCAACTGTTTCAACTGAAAAAATCCAAGATCAAGCTTGAGGGTTTGACCAGGTTATCTCAGTCAATCTTAGAATTTGGCCTGAAGTAAGTGACTACTCAAAATTGACTGATTGATGCTGTAGTAGTAGTAGGCGCAATAAGTAGAAAAATACACCG
>CAJQUW010000389.1:0-14009 GCA_907163375.1 Prostheceraeus crozeri | reverse complement strand
AAGCCTCGTTTATACTTATGCTGTACAGCAAGTACAGCAAAATCAGACTTTGCTGTATTGCTGTAGATGCTGCACAGCAAAACGTATTAAATTGCTGTACGACATTGCTGTACAGCAGTTGTATTACAACAACTTTTTCTTTGTCTGATTGGTTGTGTTGTCGAGCGTCATATTAAGATAGGATTACACAGCTAATGTCTCAGGTTGATTACAATTGGATCCACTTGTGCTTTCTTTACTTTCATCACCATAAAAGAAAAGGTCACGACAACGACGTTGGTATGTTCGAACCATTGAATTAGTCCTTCGTTACATAAGACTGTGAATGTTGTCTGTTCGTCGAGTGCGGGGAAATGGATATGAATACGCACTTTAGTTACTTCAGAATGGTCCAAGGAAGTTTCGACAATCTTCTCGAGAAAGTGGAAAGATTTTTAATCACGTACCCACCCCAGCGTAACCAATTTCTCCTCGATTTAAGACTGGCAGTCACCCTGCGTTTACTCTAGCAACAGGAAATTCTCAACAAAGTGTCGCTCATAGTTTCGAATGGGCAAATCAACAGTCAACAAAATCATTTTCGCCGAAACGTTCGAAGCGATCAGAGCTGCTCTCTTCATGAACAATATCTTTCACCTCCTTCTGAGGATGATCTCAAAGGAAATCGTTATAGAGTTTGGCTTATTGGAAATTTCTTGCTGCATTCGGAGCATGTGATCGGGAAGCAATTGTTATCACAGCACCTGCAAACTCCGGTAGCAATTTCTACAACTACAAGAACAGCTTTCAGTTGTTACTATGGCCATAGTCGATGCCTAATATCTTCTTTCGTTCTCGTGAACATTGGAGAAGTGGGGAGAGAAGTGAGCCGGGAGTTTGGAGTTACTGGGTTGTTGCTGAAGCACTGATAAGGAAGTATACATTCTTCCGTCCCACCAAGTTTTCTTCCTTGGAGCCGACCAGAATGTCCCACATGTATTCATTGGTGATGACCGCATTTCCATTAGACCTTATTTCATGAAACCTTCTCTGGCAAACCTGACTGATGATATGAGAAAAGCAAGTTTCAATTACCGACTCAAGCAGAGACCAGAAGAATTGCAGAAATGCATTTGGTATTTTATCAGCACGATGGCAGAATATTCAGGCGCCCGATGAGTGCACTGCTGATGTTGTGGATTCATTATCTGGGCTTGTGTTCTCCTCCATATTTTTGTAATCAAAGGGATGGTCAATCTGTACCTGAAACAAGGTATTGTCCATTAATTTTGTGGACTATGAAGACATGATGGTGTACTTCATTTAGGAGGATGGCGGCAAATTTCCGCTGAAGATGCTAGGATGGAAGATATTCCAATATGTTCAAGAAACTTCATGTTCGAAGTATGCGTACAATAGTAGACAAAAGTTTATGAATATTTAACTCGGGATGCTGGTGCCAGTACATGGCAAGTGCTGTCATCCGTCGCGGAACTGAAATAACACTGCCTAGGCAGTCGAGTTCATATGCGTTGTAAGACCTATAATTTTCCATTTTTCAACAGGTTTGATAATAAAACAGATGTTCTCAATGGATAACGCTCTTTTTTCTTGACCATCATATAAACTGAGGAGAAAAATGGAATCGGTGTATCAAATATAAATGAAAGGCATAGGCCTTACTCAGGCGAATACGAGGGGAAGCGTTCGTGAGTTTACGTCCTTATATTATCCTTAGATTGTGGAAAGTTTTATTGTATTTCATTATATCTCCGACGATCAGTTTTCGCTAGCTGTGTTTTTACTTAGGTGCATTGTTCTGCTCATAGGAGAATCTGCTGAATTCGCATTTTTTGTATGTGGACTTTGTTAATAGGTTTTCAATTTCCGCAATGTTGCAGGCCGTATGTTCACCCAACCAGACTCATGTCTTTCTTGTTTAATCCTTCCAATAGTCCAGCATTGCATCATCCAGCGCCTTTAGTCGAACCTTCGATGTTGCAGTGAAGGCAAAGGTGGAGGTGGTATCATAGCAGGACGGATATTCGATAAATATTCATCCTGAGTAGATCAATGCCTTCACTGTCAGCTTCATCACGAGTGTCGTTGCTGAAAAACAAAAAACTCCTCATAAATTGAATAATCTTCATGTTCCGTATATGAGCTTTATAAAACGATTCATGTTAGAATCTACATGTATAGGTCTATTCGTCGAGTGCATCTTATGATATTTGTTCTCAGGTTTATTATTGCTGCATTTTTTCTAAATTAGGATCGAAATGTGCTTTCTCATTTCCTCTAGAATAGGGTTGGACAGAAACTTGGATTGGGGTTGTACGAATACATGCCAAGCTTAAATAGTATGAATCGTTCGAGTCCATAGGGTAAAGTGGGGGTGATTGGACACTTTTTGATCACATTTCCAGAGGCCAACTAAAGCATGAAGAATTCATTAAAAACTGTCTCAAACATTTATTATTTTTTAGAAAGTGATTTTTGAACCTCACAAAAATGGTCTATCCAAGTCATATCGACCATTACTGAGTTCAGTAAATTTGGTTTGAAAGACTTGAAATATAAGCTGTCTGAAGTTAGAGTCAAGCTGGAGCAGTCACTAGGTCAGAAGGAGTCCGAGTGGTGGATGTGTTGCTGTTTGTGATGATGGAATAGAAAATGCATTCCATGTTATTGTATATATCCAATTTGTCGTCTCTCTCTCTCACAAACACACACACCACACACACTGATACTATCTCTTTTTAGTGAGTTATTATTCCCTCATGCAATTTGTCTTGTAGCCCTCATAGACGATCATGCTTGTCATCGATCTTTGTGGCTCAATAAAGATTTAAGTATTTTTGCTATTATTATTATTCAATGATTGGGATCAAATTTTAGGGTCCGTGACCTATGGTGTTTTGAATCGTGTTTAGGTGCTATTCTGTTGCATTGGTGTTGGTAAAACTGTTATAAAGATTACTATTTGACGCAAATTACCGGATAGGTACTTTAAATTGGTTTTCATTTCGTTCTGTACGAATTATGTGCCTATTATTGATAGGGTGTCATCACTTTATCACCCCAGCTGTTATTTTTTTGCTTGAAAAATTTTATACTGTTTTCTAAAACGGATTTGGAAATCTATCTAATTGATTTAAGTTCAAGTAAAAATGATATACGACCGTATTTAGCCTAGCAGATACCAAAAGCTGTCATCACGAAAGAAAAATTAAGCGCTCTAAACTGCAATAGTTTTGTCATGCGATGCCGCAAAAGGAAAAGTGTCCATATCACCCTACTTTTACCCTATGAACTTATATGTTTCTATTTTTTGATGGCATTGATTAGAGGATTGATTAGGGCCTTACTATGAAACCCAAGTTTTGGATAATACGGTCATAGGGGGTACTACCTGACACGATTGTGTCCAATTTTTACTTGCGGAACACAGCGTATGTAGGCAACAATAAATACTTGCGGCTTTTATGTTTTGAAAGCGATAATTGTACATGTACTATTGTTGCTAGTAAACTCGTAATTTTCACATAGAGGGCCACTGTTCAGCATCCTATTTCCATTGAGCTATTATCAATAGCTAATATATGTTTTCAGTTTTATTGAAATGTTTAGTGAATTAAAATTATGAAATTTCAATTACTTAGAAGTATGAAGTTAATGGTTTATAGCACCATACAGAAACCTTATGGTAAAATATAGGATTTATGATATTCCCAATATTACCTGATGTTGTCGTTGCCATTGTTTTGATTCAATTACTTGTTTCTGCTTCCTTGGATTCTTTGTTTGATAGGTTTGATTTATGCCTTTCTCCGTTCCAATGACTTTGTCAAGAATAAGGTCATTTTTTCGAAAATATTTTCCACTTGGCTTTTGTTCCACCTTTTATCACCACTTTTTTTCTTTAAGTTTCTCTTTGCTATAATCGTATCCGTCACGCAGTGATCTCCAACGAGTCTTTAACACCTTCAACTTCCACTCCAAGATGTTGGGCTATGGCATTCCAAGAGTTATTGGTTTGATATTATCTTTGTAATCTGCGGCAGTGTAAGTCCCACAGATGCTTGCAATTATGGTGTACAAGTTTCTCGGAGAATTAACTTTGACTCTTAGCATCTATCATTCACGCGAACAGTTATGATGGAGTGCTGACACAGACTCGCCGCCCTGTAGAATTTGATGTCCGATCTAAATCCTCCAACCCCCTCTCACCCCCCATAGGAGATATCATGTGTCAAATACACACTCAAATTTATGTGTGTACCCACCCTCGCGCACCATCAAGCCTAGAAATAACAGAGCGTCTCTCCCGATCTGTCATGTGGATATAGATAGGTTGCGTCGCGGGCTAAATGACTAATCTTGCTGTACAGCAAACTCATACAACATTTGCAGCATTTGCTGTGCAACACATATTTTGCTGTACAGCATAAGTATAAACGAGGCTTTAGCAACATTGGCGCAGATATCAGAGCAAAATCTGTCGTGTCACCTGAAATCTGCCAGGCTTCATGGAGGAAGGTACGCCAACTGATACCTCGGTGTTTGCTCCTTGAGGACATACTGGACAACCATGCTTGAAAATTGTGCACCTTTTTGTACAATATACATTCAATTCATGTGGATACTTTCGTGTTTTCTGTGAGATGAAATGCGCTGATTAAAGTCCTCTCAACAAACTGATAAGTCATCTTTTATGAAGATGACAAGTTTTATTAACACCATCAAATGTTACAGGATTGATATTTTCTAAAGGGAAAGATTCGCACATTTGATTCTAAACATTCTTCATGACACATGTGCCGCTAATCAATGAAAAATGCCGCTAAAGAATGACAGATATCTTGATTGACTACAAATTGCCGCTAATGAATGAGAAATTTCAACAACTGCATGGGAAATGCCGTTGATGAATGCAGATGTGCATTATTTAACCCTCTAAAGACGGGAGAAAAAACTTTCGTTAAAGACGGACAGGGCCTCTGAGGCCCTATTGGTAAAAAATGTTCTACAAAAGCATACTTATTTTTGGTGACGGTGATTTCTAAACTGTTTCTGGTCAATTGGCGTTTGCTAATTTCAGTAGAAGTGTTCCCTTTTCTCTAACTAGTGAAGTTCTTGAGCTAGAGTCAGATAAATTTTTGAACTGTCTCCAAAAAATGGGAAATATGGTAAAATCGGCTATTTGTAAAAAGCTGTTTATCGTCGCTTTCAATGCAGACATTGTACTGTTTCTGATCAATTTACATCCATCAAGTTCGAAAATCACAACAACTTTGCTCTATCAAGTCATCTTTTATAATATTTGGGTTCAATCTTTTTACTCCGTTTTTAGATAGGCCTACTTCTCATGCTAAACTTCATAATCCCTTTTTCTCACACTATTTGTCTGTTGTACATGTACCCATCAGGTCCCTAGTTAGATCCAGTGTAGACAATTTCAACAATGATACAAAACCATCATTTACTAGAACTCATACCGGTATATTATTGTGGATAACATTCTATGAAAGCGTATCTATAAAAGCGCAAAACGAGTGGGAGGTCTTGCAAGAAAAACGGTTAGTTATTTCTGCCATCGATGCACTGCAAGCAAATCAGATTGCCATGTTCCTTACAGATTGGGTTCCTGCAAACACTGCATGACATTGTTGATTTTCGGTGTCTTGCATATGGGCAGTAGCGGCAACGGCGACGAGGAGATAACAGTTGTTGAGTTGATTCATGCATCATTGGTTCATTTGTTGGCCGAAGCCTACATGTATATTCTGCAATCAATTGTTTTCCCATTTCGATAATAAATTGTCGGCGTCGGTTTGGAGCATTGTTTTTGTATGAAGGATGAATAGACAGAAAAAGTACGTATGCATTATATGATGCAATATCTAATATGTTCATGAATAAGGCCAGGGGCCAACGTCGAGTCTTGCGCTTGCAGGAATATTGACGAACCATTTGGTCAAGCGTATCCACCCCACCTTTTGTGCTATTGTAGTCTAGAATCATATTGGGCTTGAACGGAGAGGACGAATCACAAGAAGAATCATCATGTCCACTAGAAAGAAGAATGACTGCTTTGTTCCTTTTAGGTACATATGATACCATCGTACAGTTTCGTTGAAATGCAAAAATACTTGACTCAACCTGTCTCTGTGGATTGGGTAGCAACTCAGGAGGTATGTCAGCTTTATTCTTACGGATTGTACCATTGTAAGTTAAATTTCTTCCCAGTAATGTCCTAACTAAAGGCAGACTGGTAAAAAAGTTATCTCCGGTCACATTTCTGCCAGAATTGGAGATGTAATCTGTCAATTCAAGTACAACTCTGCTGCTTTGTCCAACCTCACGAGATGATCCTCGTTTTCCAGTATAGACTTCCAAGTTGCAACAGTAGTTTGTTTTTGAGTCCGCCAAAATCCAAATTTTAACACCGTATCTACCAGGTTTATCCGGTAGATACATTTTGAACGGGCATCGGCCGCGGAACGTCATCAACTGCTCATCAATCGTGACATCAATCCCAGCTTTATAAGAGCTGCGACATTTGATTATGAATGAATTCAGTACTGATCGCAGAGGAGCTAGTTTGTCATTTGTAGACCTTTCAGTTCTCGTATTTCGATCGTCGAATCTAATAAATCTTAGAATACTTTTAAAACGATCTCTGGACATACTCTGTGCAAAGAAAGCACGTCCATCATCTTTGCTCCATAACTCGGCTATAGGCTCATTTTTTGCTTGGTACACACCAGACAGCAGTAGTAAACCTATGAAACAATACATCTCACCTCGATTTGTTTCATTCCAATCCGCACCGCTCAATCGTCGACGAGCTTCAGAATTAGTGTGGAGAACTATTTCGTCGATAACTGATGTAGATAAAAAAATCTTAAAAGCATCTGCTGGACTTTCACCACAACCTGATTGAATAGCCTGACGAGTTGGTCCTTGCGACTCTCTAAGAATGTTCCATTGACGTGTTTGAGCATTTCTAAATCGAATGTCGGGAACTGCATTCCATCTTTCACCATTCCGAGAAACATATTCAGTTGGGGGCACACTGGAGGTTGAAGGCATAGTTGACGTGTCATGGGACGTAAAAATTGATTGAATAGGCCCATTCTCATGGGGATCGCTGTTGGAATCGATGTCAGAAAGAACGGCATCGTCTTCGTCGTCGTCATAATCATCATTCGATGATACATTTCCGTCGGAATCCAAACCAGTAGTCGAAATGTTCCAAATTGCTCTGTAAGCAGTTGCCGCAGCTTGCCGTTGACTCCGATGCATATTGTCTAACTAAACTCGACAAGGAAAATGCTCGCATGTCCGTGAGAACTTGCAGCAGTCACATGATAGTGACGCGAGTGATGACCAGGAACCAATCGGAAACTTGCTTATTGTCTCCTCCACACCGGCTTTTCCGCGTAGACATGCCTCGTGTATCAAGTTATCATCGATATGGAAAAAGGAATAGGTGAATACATCAATCTAGCCAGCGTATGCCTATAGGCCTAACTTTCGAGATAATAAACAGTTGCTCCCATGCAGTTCAAATAAAATACTTTGCCTAATAATGGATTGCATTTAAACGCTAAATGCTCACTATTATATCAGCTACATCAAAGTATATTAATTGATAAGAATATAGCATTAATTTTAGCGAAAAATGAGACAGGGCCTCTGAGGCCCTGTTCGTCTTTAACGCAAGTTTTTTTTAAAACGAAAGTAGCATCGATGAAATTATTGCAAATATCAAAACAATGATATGCAATGGAAGCCAATAAAGAACTTGAAGATGTCACGAAGTTTCATCGATATATCTCAAATAGTTTTTGAGATATCCAAGTTTGAAAATAAAATAGGGCCTCAAAGGCCCTGTCCGTCTTTAGAGGGTTAATGGAAAAACCTGTAGAGTTGTGCCGGATAGGGAAATGACCGGATTTTAGCCTACCGGCACAACACTATTTATTTCTACCATAATACCGGCACAATTCAAAAACTTTCGGCAACATATGGACTAGTTTGTCGGCTAATATTCCTACATAGAAACATAAATTCCGTCTAATTTTATTAACCTTGACTACCGTAAGCTTATGAATGACTCCTCATGAAATTTTAGAGTCTAAACCTAACTTGATTAAAAAAATTGATGAAAAGATTATTTATGCTCTCAATTATAATTATACAAGGGATGTTCAAAAAGTTCGTGCCAAAAGTGTGAATCAACATTTATTTTTGATTTCAACAACATACATGTACTGTGCCTATAACTCCATATTATTAAGAGCGGAAATATGAAAAGGAAAGTCATTTTTCCACATGGTCTCCATTCTTCATTACACATTTTTCAGCTCGATGACGCCATGTTCGAAACGCACCCTCGAAGAAATCCATCGGTTTCTAGGCGAGAGCATCCTCGAAGGCCGCCTTCAATTCGCTGACATCTTTGAATCGCCTGCCTTTCAGTTGTCGTTTGATTTGTGGGAATAGATGGAAATCACACGGGGATAAATCAGGACTGTATGGGGGATGAGGCAAGATTTCAAATCCATGCTGAGAGAGGGCTGTGACACATTGACGGCTTCTGTGAGCGGGGGCATTGTCATGGTGAAAATGGATTCCACGAGAAAGCTTTCCCCGTCTGAACCGTCTCAGAGACTGTCGCAAGTTGGAGAGGGCAGTTATGTATCGGCATGTGGTCACTGTTTCTCCCTGATTTAGGTATTCAATGTGGATGACACCTTGTCCGTCGTAGAAAACAATGGCCATTACTTTGGTTCTGATGGACTTCTGCATCAAAGGCTTTATCGGAGATGTTCCTTTGACTCGCCATTCCATGCTCATTTGCTTGGTGGCCGGATCGTAACCGTATAGCCATGTTTCATCACCGGTTACAATTCTCGAAACGAACTCTTCCGGATTGCGGTCGAACATGTTTATCAGGTGATTGCATAGCTCGATTCTTGTCTCGCGATGTAGCGAAGTCAATAGCCGCGGCACCCATCTCGCACTAACTTTCGACATGTTCAGATGTTCGTGGAGAATAGTGACAACGGACCCCATACTGATGTTGGTTGCTCTGGAGATAACTCGAGTCATAGAAATAGATTGTTGTTTATCTGAAGTTGACTAGAATGGAAATTGACTCAAGGTCGCGGCACATCCGCGGGAACTAAGTTGGGGCATGAACCATCAATGAAAAGCTTAGAATCGCACATGTGATTGATTCTAACCCAATCATACAGCCGTTGACAAGTGTATCTAAGTGAAAATGCGTGCGATTTTTGTGCCACTATTATGTACAGTCGAAACCGGTTTTTTCTAACCATTTTTTTGCACCAAAAAAAGTAAGAAAAAACCGATAGTTAGAAAAAACCAATAGTTATAGAAAAAGACCTTTTTTTCGAACTCAAACAAAAAACGTCTATAGGGAGTTATTTTTGAACAAAAAAGTCCGTGATTCGCGATTGGGACTTTGGCAGGCTCATCAGGGCCTGCTTCACGTCTGTGACACAAACTGGCTCATCGCCAGAGCTTAAGATAAAGCGTTTGCTCACCAAATCCATGAGTTTCAGGCACTCAGAGACTGAAGGGGGCACAGCAGGACTGTTCTCAATCGATTCCTTTTCGTCGATTATTGTCTTTCTTGCTCCTCCTCTCTCCCCACCCGCTCCGCCATCGATGAAAGAGTTGATTGTCGAGATTAATGTTATCTGAGACCGCCTCTGTCGCTCCTTCGATGACAGCAAGATGCTCGAATCAGGATTTTCGACTCACGACGTCCTAGCTTTCTCGAATCTGTTCTTTCGAAGTCAGATTTGCGCCAATGCTCATTCTTGATGGTGTCTTCACCGTAACATTGTTGGCCCATAGCAGCGCGTACATTTGCCAAGCCCTCGTATAGACTCACGTCTTCGCTGCCTTATGAATCCAGCAAAGGGCCAACTTTCCTCTGTAGTGGCCTTAGCGTTCTGATGTACTCCTGATCAAAGGTTGCATTTTGGACGATGTGTCTCGGAGGCAACATCTCTAACTTCCAAATTCGTCTTGACTCCATCGTATATTCTTCAGACACCTTGTGTGAGGGGCAGTGTCGGCAGTAACAGACCTTTTGATTTTCCGACTTCTTCAATTTGTTCAGGTCTTTCAAACAAGTCAGTAAAAAGAGCACGTAGGTCATGCCATCCTTTCTCGGATGAGCATTACTTCAGGGGTGGCGCAGCTTTTCTCGCTCAACCGTAGGCCAACGTGGTTTTTCGATGATCCAACGCAAGTAGAGCAGTTCTCAACCTGCCAGTGTGCAGCCCCGAGTAATGTAACTCGCGTTTCATGGGTTTTCTTCCCGTGGCTCTTGTCTTGAGGTCCAACCAAAGTCTTGCTGGTCTGCATTCGCCAAAACTGTGCTGTTTTTTTTTTTTTCCATCGTCCATGGTGAAAATAGGGTCAGCACGGGTCTTCGTGATGGTTGTTGATAGCGTCGAGCAGTCTTCAATTTCGGGCTTTCAGCACTTTGCCATGTAGCGCGCTCGGCACCGACAAATAAAGAATGACCATGCGTTCTTCTCATCTTTGTACCAAGAATCATTCATCGCATCAGGATCACGTCCGAGTCTTTAGCAGCCTGTTTGGCTGCCTCCAATATATAGCTGAGTTGTGTTCATTGCGGCTGCTCTCATGTTCATGAACCACTGAACGCAGAGGTTCATCTATGTCTTGTTTTATGTCGGCACTTTGATCGACTTTCTCTTGCTGTTTGGGTTAGCGTTGAACTGGCCTTTAGCTATCTTATCCTTCTGAATTGATGATGTAGCCAACGGAGGACTTTGAAATTTTGAAAATCCGCGCCATTTCGCTTGGGTGTCTTGCCTCATAAAGCCCTTTGAGACGATGTTTCTCTGCTAGGGGTTTAAAACGCACTTGTTGCGATGCATAACGAATTCTATAGCGCGGTAGCGTGCAGCACCTCTTACTACTTCAAATCGTATACGAAGTCTATGAATAGGCTTCCCATCATCTTGATGTCAATTACGGATTGTTCGTCATCACAGTGTCGTTTGTTTTGCTTTAAAGAGCGTCAAGTAGAAATCGTACTTTTGCAAGTTAAAATCTATTGTAACTAAATTCCCTTTGCCAGGCTTCGTCGCTTGCTTTAAACCGAATGAATGAGTCAGCATCGGTGGATAAAAGTTTGTACAGTACTCGTTAGATAATTGCTTAAAATAGCGTCAACTTAGAAAACGTTATTTTGCAAGTTAAAATCTATTGTAATAAATTCCCATTGCCAGGCATCGTCGCTTAGCTTTAAACCGAATGAATGAGTCAGCATTCGACGATTATCTCATGTTTCTAACATATGAATGGGTGAGGCCATTTCACCTCTGCGGAATCTGACCTTGGTGGTGACAATGAGAAGGCGAGAGACAATTATTCTAACATGAATTTATGACCAGAAAATAGTAGACCACAAAGTTAGAAAAACTCACTTCAAATTGAACGCATTTTTTCATTTAAAGCAGATAACAGAGTAAGAAAGAACCGATAAGTTAGAAAAAACCGAAGTAAGAAAAAACCAATTGACTTAACCCTTAGGCTACCAAGGGTGGTTCTGAGAGCCACCCTGTGCTGTTTTCGTGAGTATTACTCAGTTTGTTTCAATCAGTGACAAATCCTTTCATGACAATTTTCTTAGATATATTAGCAAACGATTTAAACGATTTGTGATGATCTAGCGACCGTTGTTCATTAATTGTTCATTGACCGTTGAATCAGCGCAGTTCTTTTGGGTTCTACCCATTTACAGAGGCGTACGACGTGGCTTGCAAAGATTGACATTTATAAGACAGACAACAGAAAGAGGTATAGAGAATGATGACGCGTCGATGTCGAGGCGTCAGAACTGGAGTGCGAAAAGGTCAGCAAAAGTGCACGCGCTAAGGTGCACGCCAGAAGCAGAACGAACGCTCGTCTGACCGGCCGATCTGAGCGATGCTCCATGATGCTAGGTCAAAGCCAATCGATGGCGCAACCCTACACATTGTCAGTTACTGTCATTCTCAATCATGCGACCGCAACGAGAGGCTGCTCGACTGGCTCAAGCTGCACTATTCGGAGCAACAGAATCGGACTCAGAAGTAGATGCTGATTCAGACCAGGAAGATAACGTGGAGCAATTGGTAGATGTTCGATGATTCGGCATCGTAGTGAGGATAATACGAGTGATGCAGATTATGCCCCCGTTGCCACGACGACGCGTTGGCGGAGGAAGAGGGCGAGGATTATTGTTTGTTCAAAACGTGTGCACGGTCGTGGACGAGGTTTTGTCCTCGACAGGCCAAGCAAATCCCTACAACGATAGAATGGTTACTTGTGTTCACCTAAAACTCAGCAGAGATGGTCGACGCGATGCAGCAAATGTTGTTCACGTTGGTGGAGGGAAACCCGAACAGGTGCAGTGAAGAACACCATTTTGGAATCTGGTCACTATTTTCCCGGGACACTATTCATGCAAATTGTTCCATTTTTCTCAGATTTGAAGCAATGCTTGGGTATTGAAGTTCAGTTGACCTGTTGTCAGCTCAAGCTTATTTGGAATTCTGTACCTTTTTTTTTTCCAGAAATGGCGGTTTTCGGCGATCAGAAGATTCCTATCCGAGCAACTTTGGAGTGAGAACTACCACACGTTTCTACCGCACAAAATGAGTCGCAAACTTATTCCAAACTTGGTAACCGTGTGTATTGCGATTCGATGATTCAGAGCTAGAGAAGACCGGAGAAAACAGATTCTTTGCTGCTTGAGAGGACATCTGGCTCTGTAGTGGACTGAAAGATCCGTACTTTCTACAAAGCCGAGCATTCAATCACATTGTTGAACAACTGAGTCGGCCACGTTGTCGTCACAACACTGATTACAATCCGTTCAAAACGGGAAAGTATGGCGAGTTGTGAGCTGGTGCAAGATGGCTAAGAAACAGAGTTTTATTGCATGGGCCACTAAATAACCGTCGGAAGACAGTGCGCGGCTGAAGTTTCACAAAGAGTCAAATCGGAGCAAAAATCATTGTGATGAATTTGTGTGGACCGTTCTTCAACGACGGAAGAAATGTCACCGGGGACAGATTCTTCACTTCGATGGATGTTGCTATGATACTGCTGAACGGGAACCACCAGTATCTCGGAACAATGCAGAAAAATAAGAGGGAACTTCGTGCGATCTTGCATGCAACACGGGAGCAATTTGACCATCTTCGACATTCGGTGGCGACCGGAAGAGGCTCACATTCCAGTCTATCAAGTCAAACAAAGAGGAAGTTTATCTTACTATCTTATGCATCACTCTGTGAAAACAACTGATGGAAGAGACCGAGCAACATGCAGTCTACTACAACGAAACAAAGCAGGCGTTGATGTAGTGGACGAACTGTGCAGGGCCTACTCGGGCGACTCGAGTTCACAGGTGGCCCATGGTCCCATGCAAACATGTTGGATGTGACTGGGATCAAGCCTAACACCATCTTCAACCATGTCCATCCAGATGGACAACGGTTGTGGAGAGCACGCGACGTCGACGTTCCTTACAACAGCTTGCTACGAGTTAGCAAGATCAAATGCTGTTCGACTGCAGGAACAATCGGATTTTCAACGAGCTTGTCAATGGATCACCAACGCCAACAGGTCAAGCAAATCTCGTCGAACCGCATGTGCAAGTAAGGCCAAGAGCAACAGCAGTTAAGAGGCGAGTGCAAAGACAGTGCAAGCCAATCGGACTGTAACAAAACTCGTCACAGATGCCGAGAGTGTGATGACCAGCTTGCGGGCGAACGATCTCGTGGCCCAGGTGGTTTGTTCAAAATGTATGAAACTTTACTGAAATAGCATTCGTTGTTGACATGATGTTTTGTTCTTATGTTTGGTATTAAACATGAAACTCATGGAAAACTTGGTTTTTTTTTTAGGGTGCTCTAAAAGCCCCCCTTGGGAGCCTAAGGATATTAAATACCTTGGTGCTTAAG
>CAJQUW010000388.1:0-137594 GCA_907163375.1 Prostheceraeus crozeri | reverse complement strand
AATAAACCATGGAAAAGATCTTTAGAAACTGGAATTAGTATTCCTGATAAAATAATAATACTGAAGAAAAAAAATTTTCGGGTCAAATAAATATTCTTAAACGTCAAGCACCTGATGAAAATGAAATTATGTTACCTTATAACGGAGAAGATATTCAAGCTGAAATATTTCAAACAATCATCTGTGAGAGTAATTTAAGTGATGATGATGACACGTGGGAATAATAATTTTTTTATTACATCTAAAAATTTTATAACATCTAAAAATTTTATAACATCTAAAAAATTTATAACATCTAAAAAATTTATTACATCTAAAAACTTATTACATCTAAAAACTTATTACATCTAAAAATTTATTACATCTAAAAACTTATTACATCTAAAAATTTATTACATCTAAAAACTTATTACATCTAAAAATTTTATTACATATGAAAATATATTTATCGAATATTTTGGTATTTTCTATTAAGTTTTATCATATTAAGTTTCATCATATAATGTTTTATCAAAAGATAATTTAAATTTATTTTCACTAACTATTGATTCTTCATCATCATAAATTGATTCTTCATCATCATCATAAATTGTTTCTTCATCATCATAAATTACACTTTTTGGTATAGGATGCCCTTCCATGATAGGATACCATTCTCTTATTGGAATATCTAATTCCAAATTACATTTCTTATCTGTTAATAATATAATAGAGAAAAATATTGGTCTTTGATCTCTTTTGGAAAATTTAATAACACCACCATAATCTGAATCACTTTTAGTTTTTGCTAAAGATGATAAAATTTTAAATTGATTAGATGTAAATCCTAATTTAAATTTTGTAGACCCGACACATAGTTGTCTAACAGTATCTTCAACTATGCCATCATTATTATTTTCAATTGTAAGAAAATAAAATTTAGATAAATTTTTATAATTACTAATATTTTTATAATCTTTTTTACCATTTACACCTTTTTCAGATGTTACAGAATCATCATTATTATCATAAGATTCTTCAATATGATTCAGAGGATTGTTATGATCGGGCAAAGCCCTAGAACCTTCGGTTCGTTTATTATGATTATGGTCATTGTTAATAGTATAAGGTGTAGTCCACATATAAATTTTCTCTTGTTGAGCTAAACCATTTATATAAGATTTTAACAAATTAATATTTAAGTTTGAATATAATCCTATATAAGTATCATCATCATATCTTTGGGGCATTTCTAATGTTTCTTGTTTATAAATTGTGTCTCTATAATAAACCTGACAAAATAATTCTTCATTATGTTTTTTACTCTCTATGTGAATGTTATATTGATTTTGATCGTCAACAAATAATCTAATTTTTTCTTTCGAAAAAGATTTTAATTTTTTAACTAATTCTTTAATATTGATATAATTAATAATTTTAGTTTCTATCCAATCAGTATTACTAATTGGTAACACTGCTCTAATAAATCCATAAACATTATTATGACCTATTATAACCATATTTTCTTTATTTAATTCCACATAAGCTACATCATTATATTTACTAACAATCTCCATAAATTTAATAAATGGATCTCCTGGAAACAAACAATAATTAGTTTCTATAGAAGGTAAACCTTTTGTTTGTTCTCTAAATATTTCGGCTTGTAATTGAAATAAAATATTAACATCTATACATGGATTATTATTATTATCAAAACATTTATTTTCAAATCCCGTTGATCTCGTCGAATCAGAAGAACAGGATGATGCGGCCGAATATAATTTTTTTAAATTTGGATTTTCCATTATTTTATTTTTATTAGAAAAAATTTTATTTTTTTATTTTTATTAGAAAAAATTTTATTTTTTTATTTTTATGAGAAAAAATTTTATTTTTTTATTTTTATTAGAAAAAATTTTATTTTTTTATTGTTAAAAAATGATGTTACCAAATGTTGGTGGAGGTGCATATATCCCGAATAATCGTGAATTAGAAATAGAGATAGAAAATTATATTATGAAAACTGGAGACGTTTTATCTGGTCCATTGCATCTTTCTATTCTTCCGCAACAAAATACAGAGTTGACAAATAAACAATATGTTGATACACAAATCAATGACTTAAAAGAAAAATATATAAACGATGTTTTGGTTCCACTGATGAATGAATTGAAGTTGCTAAAACTTAATGACAAATCATTAAACGAAAAATTATTAAAACTTGATAAAAAGGATAGAGAGCTAGTAGCAGATATAGCAAAACTTTTTAAAAAGATTTCTGAACAATCAAAAATTTTAATATTACTTTCTATAAAGTTAAAATCTGCAGTCATTAAAAATAAACATCAGATAAAAATGTTAAAAGAACAATTAGAAGATGAAATAGAAAAACTTCCTGAAAGAATTAAAAAAAATTTAAAGCAGTTACAAACTGCATTCCAAAAAAGTGTTGATGAATTAAGTTCTAAAATTACTCAACAAATGAAAAAGATGAATAGAATAATAAATGAAGTAAACTCACTTAATGAAAAAGTTGATAAAATGAAAAATCTGAAAATCAATTTAGAAAATGAATTAAAGAAAAATTTACAAGAAAACTCTAAAGAAAATAAAGAACAGTTAGATTCTGTTAAAAGACAATTAGATGTTCTTAAAATTAAGTTAAATGCACCTAAAACGGCGTTGAAGATGAATCGGGAGAAAATGCAAGTTAATAGAAAAGAAATTAAAGTACATCACACGCTGCTTGACGCAATAGATAAAGTTCAACAGTCAATTATTAAAGTTATCTCGAAGTTGTTGTCCATTCACAAACGTAAATCTTAACACGTAGATATTTTTCCCAAAAGTCAAATTTAATCCTAAAAAGTGCCTATAATTTATAAACACAATCTTAAACATTTTGCTTCAAATCAAAAAATTGCTCATGAACCATCTATGAAATCTGTTTACCATTATGATAATAGAGAAACCGCTCAAAAAGAAGGGGCTGGTATCTTTTCTGGTATTGGAAGTATCGTTAACTTAATTAAAAATAATAAAGATTTGATTACATCTGCTGCAAAATGAGCAGCTGCCATAGGTAGTACAGCTAGTGCAATATCAAATGCTGTCAAGTCTCAAAACGAATTAAAACAACTAGAAGCTATTCGTAAACTTAGGAATGATTCTGAAGAACTAAAAAATTTAAAAAAACTTTCAGAGGAAACAAAAATAAAATTGCTAACATAGCTGTGGGGGGTGATAGTAAACATAATAAAAAAACAATTGAAGAAATAAGAGGAAATGGCGTGAGTAGCAACCTTCGGTTTAACCAGCAAAGCTGTAGCGGAGCTGGTCTAGCAAAATTCTAAAATATATTTTTTAGTAAAAATTTTTTAGTAAAATTTTTTAGTAAAATTTTTTTAGTAAAATTATTTAAGTAAAATTATTTTAGCAGAATTTTTTCTGTGTGTGAGAAAAACAAAAAGTCAAATTATTTTTTATAAAAATGTCTTCGCTTATCGAAAATAAATTTAGATTAGACGATCCTCCGTTCGTCAGTTTTAATCAAAAAAAGAATGACTATATAAGAATTGCTATGAATCCCGGATCTTCCAGTAGAGTAAATACTGGAGGTGATTTAATTTTTGAAGTTGATAATCAGCAGAGTTATTTATATCTACCTGATTCATTTTTACACTGTGAATATTCTTTGTATAGTGATGCCAATTTTACAACACCATTACCAGAAACCGATAATATTGCACTAGAGAATAATTTCTTTCCAAGATTATTTACACAAATGCGTTTAGATGTTGCAACTCAAAATATAGAAACAATAAGTGATTCTCCAGGTGTAATTGATACAATGCTTAGATTTGTAACAATTGGTGAAAATAATAAAAAGTATGAAATCGAAGGTTGGTTTCCTGATACTAATGATGGTATAATTGTTGATGATTTAACTCACGCTGGAACAGATGCAGCAGGAATTGCGAAAGATGTAGAAAATATTGCAAAACATTTAAATAAAACAAATAATGATGCATATAAAGAAAGACGTGAGTTTAACAAAAAAAGTAAACAGACAGTTAATTGGTCATTGTCTCCATTATTCGGATATTTAGATTATGATAAAATATCATATCAATTAAAGTTTAAATTAATAATTCATCGTACAGCAAATAATGAATTAATCTTTTTTGGTAAGACTGGAAAAAAAGCATATTTAAAAATTGATAGACTTGAATGGTGGATTAAGCATATTACTCCTAGTTTAGAGATTGAAACAGCTATTGCAAAAAGATTAAATACTAACAAACCAATTCCAGTAAATTTTCTAAAGCGTACTGCTAGTTCAATAACTTTTTCCGAACAAAGATTTAACTGGCATTTTACTAGAACTGCGAATACTCCAAGATATTTATTACTAACTTTTCAAAGAAATAATTCTCCAAGTTTTGATAAGAACAATAATCTCTTCCATATTAATACAATTCGAAGTTTACAAGTTTCATTAAATCAAACCCGTTATCCAATTGATCCATTAAGATTCGATGATACCAATAATCAATTTATGGAAGGATATGATTCTTATCGAAATCTTTGTATAGAATTTGGAGTTGAACCACAATTAACTCCTGGAGATTGGAGACATTTATATCCTGTTTTCTGTTTCGATTTAAGTGCACAATCTGAAGATATTATTAAAAATGGTTGTGATGTAACAATTAATATTGAAAAGAAAGATTCCACAACTTCATTGATGGCTTATGGTTTATTGCTAGAAGATGTAAAATATTCTATTGAAATTCTTAATGGAAAGATGACTAGGATAAGTTAATTAAAATTTTTTCATAACTAGAATAGATTAAAAATTCTTAACTTAAAATTTTTAATATCTAGAATAGATTAAAATTTTTTGGTAACTTAAAATTTTTTGGTAACTTGAAATTTTTTCATAACTAGAATAGATTAAAAATTCCTAATTTAAAATTTTTTTATTAAAAATGTCGCAAGCGAAAGGTAATAATAATAAAACTGTTGAATTAAAATTACGTAATATTGTTGACAAAAATACCCCTAAAACTATTACGATAAATAAAAAAAAGTATTACATAAGTAAACCAATGATAGAGAATATTCAATTACAAGAAGAAAAGAATGGCGGGATTCTCCCATTAATTCCACTAATAATAGGTGGCATAGCAGCTGCAGGAAGTGTTGCAGGTGGGACAGCTGGTATTGTTCAAGCAGTAAGTAAAAATAAATCAGAGAAGGCAGCATTAGAAGAACAAAAACGTCATAACAGAGAGTTAGAGAAAGTTGCTAGGGGTGACGGAATAGTGGATAATTTTATTAGTAAATTAAAATTAGTTGATGAAGGAAAACGAGTTCTTAAAAATATTCTCCACAATGTTGATGATTTAATTGAAATTAAAGAAACTAAAGATGGTTCTTGAATATATCTAAGTCCTAGTATGATAAGGTAATAACCTCAGAACCTTTGGTTCTTTTCGGTAAAACAATTATTTTATTTTATCTTTTAAATTTTTTTTTATCTTTTAAAATGAATTCTAAAAATTCCGAAAATTTAATTAAATTAAAAATTTCTAATTTAGATTTATTGAATTATCTATTAAACAAAAATAAAAACTCAAATTGTAAAATTTATGAAGGTAACAACGACAAACAAAGTTTGGCTACTACCTACGGTGGTGACAAGAACAAAGTTCCATACCACTTCGGTGGTGATATACAAAAAACATTAGAAAACTTTCCTGGATTTATTTGGAGTAAATATTCGAAAGAAAAACATCTTCCTGGTCATTCATATACCGGTCCAGGAACTCGATTAGATATAAGACTAGATGAGAATAATAATCCGAAACCAGGTGAAGAACCAATAAATAGAGTAGATGCCGCCGCTTACAGGCATGATTTAGCTTATCGAAATCATGATCTAAGTTCTCGACATGCAGCTGATAAGAAGATGATTCAAGAATTAGATAGTATTCAAAATCCTACATTTAGAGAAAAGATTGAAAGAATGTTTGTTAAGAAAGCTTTACAAGCTAAAATATTATTCGGCCAGGGTTTAAATGAAACGACAGCTAAGCTGTCTGAGAGCAACGCTCGAACTAATAACTCTGAGAGCAACGCTCGAACCTACGCGTCTGAAATCCAAAAAGAATATAGAAGGCCTAAATATTTATTGAAAGTAAAAGTATTTAATAAAGATGATATTTGGAGTGCTGATCTTATTCATATGCCGAATGAAAGGGACTACAAATACGCATTGACCGTTATAGATTTATATACACGATACGCTTGGGTAAAGCCTTTAAAAAATAAAAGTGGTCTATCAGTTAAATATGCGTTTGAAGAAATCTTTAAAGAAAGTAAGAGAAAGCCAAGGAAATTGTTTGTTGATAAAGGGTCGGAATTTTATAACAGAAACGTTCAGCCACTATTTGCAATTGTTTATTCAACTGAAAATGCAGGGAAGGCCGTAGTGATAGAAAGATTCAATCGGACGTTAAAAAATAAATTATTCAAGAAATTTACTGAGCAAAGAAATCAGAAATGGTTGAAGATATTACCAGGAATTGTGGAAGAGTACAATAATAAAGTTCATTCTGGTATTGAAGAAACTCCAAAGAATGCTTCTGACGACCCTGATTTAATACGAAAGAAAATATTCGAGAATAATTATTCGAATGAGAGTAATCCGAATTTGCAGAAACTGAAGCCGAAATTTAAAATTGGAGATAGAGTTAGAATATTTAAATATAAGAACAAATTTGAAAAGGGCTTCGTCGGATACTGGACGAAAGAGATATTTGAAATTTGTAAAATAAATCAAAGTTATCCGATTACTAATGAAATTAAAGATTTAGATTATGAAGATATCAGAGGACGTTTTTATCAAAATGAATTACAGAAAACAGAGCTTTAACCTTTAGGTGGCGCTTTAGCTAGCTTCGCTTGAGTTATAGATTGTTTAACTCTAACATAATATCTAGAAATGATACTCCTTTTTGTAATTTAAATAAAACATAAAGACATAATTGACCGCAATATGTAGTTCCTGGTTTTTGAATTTGAAACGTATTGTATGTTCCCGTTCCAAGTAATTCTGTTACTTCATTTGTAGGGGGCAAACCGTATGAATCGAACCAATAGTTCTCAGCCTCCGGGCGATCAAAATAATAGTTCTGCTGATGATTTTTAACGCCTGCTGACCAATGTACACCTTTTTCATTTGACGTATGAAGATTTGTTATGAAATTTACAGTTATTGATGGAACTTTGTTCCGGGAACTGAAGGTTCCTGTTGGCTTATTTTTGATCAATTGTAATTCGTCTCTCATTAGAACATGAAAATTCTTTATTCCTAATTCATTTGCGATTTTCTTTAGGTCGAAATTTGTCGTAGTTTGCGCTCCATATAATTTTAAAAACTCATTTATGTTGTTCATTTTATAATAAAAAAATTTCTTAAGGGACCCCTAGAACTCAGAAGGGACCCCTAGAAGTTAGAAGGGAGGGGGTAGTAGAACTACGTTCATATGATATTGAAGGATATATTCCTGCGGCTTCTTCCACTTTTGTTTCTTCCACTTTTAAAGAAATATTATTAGTCACATGATATATTTTAAAAACCTGAAAGATGGATAAAATTCATGAATTTGAAATTCTCAACTTTTATGATTTTCGGTGTCCTTGAACGGTCATGATTTTGGGGGTGAAAATCGAACCGAAGGTTCTAGGGCTTCGCCCGATTGTAATTCTCAAATTTTGAGATTCTCAACTTTTATGATTTTTTCGGTGTCCTGGAACGGTCATGATTTTAGGGGTGAAAATCGAACCGAAGGTTCTAGGGCTTCGCCCGATTGTAATTCTCAAATTTAAGATTTTGAAAAATTTGAAAATTGGGTATTTTTAAAAACGCTTAAATTTTCGCCCTTCGGCCTTCGGCCACGTGAAATTTGAAGTCTACCTAAATTTTTGAAATTTTGATTTTTTGAAAAAACCCGCAAAAGTGTGACATCCGGCGCAAGCGAAGCGAAGCAAAGCGAAGCGAAGCGTCGCGCCGGATGTCACACTATATACTACTAACAATAACTTGCGATCGGAAGAACTCTTTTTGTTTTAAACTTCGCTCTATTTTATCTTGTATATAAACGTGTCGATATTGTACATCTTTTAGACTGTGTATGCCACTGTTGATGAGCGTAAACGCTTGGAAGCGCTATGGCGAATAGAATTCGATCACCTAAAACATTGAGGCTTTTGTCTGCAAACTGTGTCAGTCAATATTCCTCTTGAAGTTTTAAGAGGCGGTTTAGATAATTTAAAATTAGCTTTTATCGGAAAATAGGAATCAAAACCTGATGAATTGTGAGCTATTAAAGTTACTCTCGAATAATTAAATTTTCCAAGAGTTTTAAAAAATTGATGGATCGGACATACGTCCTCTGGGTTTCCCCCGATCGGACATTCATCATCCTCAGTTCTCGTAAATATTTTCACACAATTTTGAAGTTTATTAAATTCTAATTCAGTTAAATTATTATACTCATTAATCTTTTTTTTAAGTTTTTTAATTTCATCTTCATCTTTTGATCGTTTAATTTTAATCATATCACTTAACAAACGTGTTTCTAATTCTTTCAATCTTTGTTTCGGTAAACATCATATAAATTTATTAAAATTAATAGCTCCTACAGCATAAGGAATAGGATGAGCTGTTGAACAGTTAGGATCAGGAAAAGTTTCGAGATCCCAAATATATGTTGAACCATAGTCAATTTTTTTCTTTGTTATGATTTTATATGGACGCGTTGTTAGATTTTCATCAGTAACTGTTTTATATATGGGTTTGAAATTATTTTCAATTTCTCTAATAGCTTTTAATTTATGAGATTTATTAATTAAACAATAGTGACCAATTGTTGAACCTGCGTGAAAATAATTGTAATAAACATAATTATGAAACGTTTCAATTCCTCTAGGATTTAAATGACGATTGGCAGGACTATAATATTGAACACATTCTCCAAAATATTTATTGAATTGAGAAAATTTGCAGTTTGACATTACTCCTGTTCTAGATGTGGCTTTCTCTTTATATAAAAAATTATTAAACATTTCTTTCATCATTTCTCCTTGTTCTTCATTAAAACCTCGTAAAACATTATAACATTTAATAAAACAAAAATCTTCAGAAGGAATATAACAATATTCACCGAAATATTCTTTGATTCTATATTTCATATTAATCCCTGCCCCTCTATGCAATCTTTGTACTAACTTCATTCCAAAATCTTCATATTTAATATTACCTGTAAAAATCCATTCGTTAGCATCGGATTTCTCATCCAGATTCGAAAACCATATTTCAAATGAATTTTTATTATAGAAGGTTACGTAAAAATTTTGAATTATATTTTCCTGATCTTTAATAACTTTTCCAAGTAAATTAATAATTTTACCATTTGCTAAAAGTTTCCGCATATCATTTACTACATTAATAAAAGATACATTTTCATATTTAATTTCATTTGGATTAAATAAATTACATAAATCATCACCAAGTTCATCCTTAATTCTATCATCAAAAAAGATATCAGTAATAGGAGTTTCTAATATTTCTTTTGTTCCACTTTTCTGTTTTTTAGTATTACGTCTAATACTACGCCTAGTACGTTTCTTTTTTTAATACGTTTACTACGTTTACTATGTTTAATTTGTGCATCAAACTCAGCAGTTTGTTTCTTGATTAATTCATCAATCCTAGACGTTTGTCCGAGAGACATTTCACGATTCATATTTTTTAAAAGAAAAAATTAATTTTTACATAGAACCTCGGTTCCGTTTTTACATATACACAGGAATATGTAATTGATGTAATGTTTCTAATTCATGTGTTGTTAAATGTTCTTTCTTAACCAACCACCATAAATTATTATACGCCAAAAATACTCGGAAACTTCTTAAACAAAGTGGAAAGTCTTTTGTTTTAACACACGGTTTAATACCATGTTTTGTTTTATAATCTGTAACGAGCGCTACGTATTTATGATGATAATAAAATCTAACTTCTTTCTTCGAACTTACAGGATTTGTAGGATGACGATAATCTTTTAAAACTGGTACATGCTCTATCTTATAAGCATTCAACATATATTTTTTTATTTTTATTAACAAAAAATTTATAAGAAAAAATTATTCGGTCACTCTACGAAAATATTTTCTATAACTCTATCATGAATTTTTTTATCAATATTAATTGTAATGAAGCCATAATCTTTTGACCAAGCATTGTTACACGATTGTTTAAATTCATCTTTATTTCTTACGCATAAATCTCTTAACAAATCACTTAAGTTTCTTGCATTTATTTCAAATAGTATAAATATGTTTGCATTCTTTCTAATAACACTTCCGTCTAATGAATACATACTTTGTGTTAAATAAAAAACACTACAGTTATTATGTCTACCTCTTGTGAAATAATTTCTCTGAACTGACTGATTTCTATCATTAACGCAATCATCAAAAATTACACAATGTTTCATTGTTTTATCTAGTTTACTAGGATCTTGCATATTACCACTATCATCTATTAATTGTATCTTTATATGCCTATTTTTTTTGGTTTCAACTAACTGATTATTTTTTTCTGCTTCTTCACACCACGAACTTATTTCTTCTTCATCTTCAGATTTTTCATATTCTTTGAATAATGAAGCAATTGCTGTTTTTTAAGATTATTTTCAAATCCATATTTTAAAAATTGATAGACGGGTTGTTCTGCTGTTGTTGCATAAATTATAAGATTGTTATAATCCAAAAAATTTGGAGTCGTTAAAATTTTAAATAATAGATATGTTTTTCCACATCCTGATCTTCCGCAAATAACTGACAAAACTTTATTAGATAAATTTGGATGATGATTAAATTTGATTTTTTTTAATTTAATGGGAGCACTTCACTCATTTTTTAATAAAAAATTTTATTTTTATTTTAAAAGAAGAAGAAAATTAAACTTCTCTAGCTTCGCGTGGGGTATATACCTCCCGAACGGGAGTTTATACCTCTCGAACGGGAGTTTATACCTCCCGAACCAAAAGATCTATCATAATCTCTTCACCTCCAAAATTTATTTCTTGTCCTTTTTCATCAGTGATTCTCATGTTAATGTTGTTAATAGTTTTTCTTGTAATAGGGAAATATATTAATGTTTGTGGAATTACATTTAATCTATAACCAATGGGTACAGTAAAAGCTGGAAAACTGAATATTAAATTTGACAATTTACCATTTATATATCCTCTTTCAATAATGTCACAATGTACAACAATTGAATTTATTTCAGTTATTTTTGGAATCTTCTCACCTAAATGATAACCTTGACTATAGGTTTGTTTATTAAATCCTAATAGCTTTGACAATGATCTATCATGATTAAAATCAACTTGATGATTTTCGTCTAAAGTAAGAGAAAATTTATTTACTGCCGGTTCAACTGCAAAATGTAATTGTTTCTTATCTTTAAATGGTATACCTAAATGTCTCTTAATTTCATTTGATATTGATTCAACTTCGTAAGAACCAGGAAGAAAAGTTAGTATTTTCCAGGTTTTGCCTTTATCAGTAGAATATCTAAATTGATCATTCACATCTTTTATAACATTTTGAATAGTGTTAAATGTGGAGAAACTAATCAATGCAATTTGATAATTTTTATTTTGTTCTAAATGAAGAATGGGTTCTAAATTACAAGTGTGTGATGAAGTAGTTGTTATAATTTTTAACGTCGTACTAAATTTTGATGAACCCAAAATCTCTGTTAGATTTTCTAAATGATTATTAATTTTGTCTAAATCTGCTGAACACATTTTTTAGTTAAATTTTTGAATAAATATCTTTTATAAAAAATTAAAAACAACAACATATTTCAGCTACGGGCGAAGCCCTAGAACATTCGGTTCGTTATACTTTTATAATCCTCTTCATTTAGAATCTTCTTTTCTAATAGTCTTTTCAATATAGCATGAATTTCATTGAAACTAGAATTATGTCCTTTTTTTATTGCCGATACTAAAATATTTAATCTATTTAGTAATTCTTGTGGATCATCTGGTAAAAATACAGTTGTTTCTGTTTTCTGTTTTTCAGATAAACCTTTTCCTACTTTAACTCCCGTTGATAATAAATTTTCTTATTGTTTATAACGTCTAAGAGATTTTACTGCACCAACTCTATCTAACATAGCTTTATATTTTATGAGATCTTCTACAGCATAATTATTTAAATCTGCTCCTCTTAAAAGATTAACAAAATTTCTATCTAAACTAAAAGGAGATTTATCTGGTGAAAAAATTAAACCTCGAAAAGGTTGTGGAAATATTTCTTTTTGTCCGAGATAAAATCTAGGTATTGTTTTTCCATCTATAAATGAAATAGAATGTTCAAATTGCATAGATTTTGGTAATTTCTTATTAATGTTTGATTCTAGTAATCCATAGTCATCTAATATAGTTTTGTGCTTTGGATCTGTTATATCAATTTGTTTATCATTATTTGTAAGTTCTTTTTCAAGAGTTTTAAATGGTTTCATAGATTTTTCAAAATCAGTTTTTACTTGCTCGGTTTGCTGCATTTTTTCAAACACATCAGATTGAATACCAGCTTTTATCATTCTATGTCGAAGATGATTATCTTTCATAATATTTCTTTGTTTTATTAACTCTTCTAATTGTTTAATTCTTTTAAAATTATCAGCTTTAATTTTATCCATTTTTAAAATATAATATTTGAATTTTGTGGTAACATTGGAATACAACAAAAACATTTTACTGAACAAATTATTTTTTTATTGCTTTGTTGTCTGACATCTTTCGTTTGAAGGTTTCTCGTTTTAAGTTTTGTTTAATAAAGTTTTGCTTAAATTTTCGCTTAAAGTTTTTAGCTCTTCTAAAAAAATTTTATCATTTTCTTCATTATAAATTTTACCATCACTAGAAATTTTACCATCACTAGAAATTTTGCCACCCTGTTTATTCTTATCATCAACTTTTTCTGACTGTAATTGAAAGGATATTTGATTTACTTCATTAGCTATTTGATCAAATTTTTCAATCTCATCTAACGTAATAACATTATCATCACATACTCTTTGAAAGTAGTAATGTAGTTTATCATAGACTTCTTTAATATATAAATGCTTAGTTTTTAATGATTTTCGTTTCTTAGTTATTAAAGATTTATCTAACATTGTAACAAGTGAAGTTGCAAAAACACCCGTACCTGTTAAAGCTGTAGCAACTACTGGAATTACTAAAACACCTGAAGATATAACAATTGTTAAAGCACCTAAACTTATTGTTAAGAATATGCCAATTCCTTGTGTTACATTCCTAACTTTAGTCCATCTCTTTCTTAATTTTTTATAATGCTCTAATCTTAATAATAATTGAGATTCCTTATCTTTCATTTAGCGTACTCTATCTTTGTGTTTTTCTTTATTCATTTTTTCAATGTTAATCTTTTCAATGTCCATTAAAGTAGAACTACGTTCATATGATAACGAAGGATATATTCTTGAGGTTCCTTCCACTTTTGTTTCATCCACTTTTGTTTCTTCCATTTTTAAATGAATATTTTGAATAAATATTTTGAATACAATCTTCTGCTATATTAGGACAACGTGATATTTTTTGGGCTACCTAAACTTTCATCTGCCTACATTTTCGACCTTCGGCTACGCGATATTTTTCAACCACGTGATATTTTTTAGATTACGTGATATTTTAAGACCGCCTAAATTTTCGTCCACGTGATATTTTAAGACCGCCTAAATTTTCGATTACGGGATATTTTGAGACCTAAATTTTCGATTACGTGAAATTTTGATTTTTTTGAAAATTTGTCACTACCTAAATTTTCGGCCTTCGGCCACGTGAAATTTGAAATCTACCTAAATTTTTGAAATTTTGAAAATTTTGAAAAAACCCGCAAAAGTGTGACATCCGGTGCAAGCGAAGCGAAGCAAAGCGAAGCGAAGCGTCGCGCCGGATGTCACACTATATACTACGAACTCTAGGTATAGTCCGAGTAGTGCAAAACAGCATTTTTTGATTATATATATATATATATATAAATAATGCAAATAATATGGAGGCGTAGATGAATAAATAAATAATAGATAATATGGAGCAAAAGTCAAATTCCTGTAGCTACCGGTTTCGATGTATTAATTATTACATCTAATCATGCATCAGGAGCTAGGTCTTACCTTCTTACTGCGAGTATCTTTCAGGAGTGCGCGGTTACACTAATTGTAAATTAATTATTAGGTTAGGTCAGGACTGCAGCGCACTCCCACCTAAATCTTAATGATTACAATATGATAAATTACGTAAAATAAACTACATTAACTGCAACAAAAAATGCCAGACATATATATATATATATAGATATATATATATATATATATATATATATATAGATAGATAGATAGATATACCACAAATTTGTTGAATGTGAAAATGAAGCAACACGAAAATAATAGTTCGATAAAATCTCACCACATGAAAGAACACAAACAAAAACCAAGAGACTTAACAAACAACACAAAAGTTATAGCTCGCTTTTCAAATGCTAACACCCTACAAATCGGTGCAACAATACTAATAAAAGAAAATGCTCCAGAGCTAAATCAACGCGACAAGGGATTAACAAGACACTTAAATATCATTTCTTGATTCCTATTCTTTCACAACTTCAATATGTCATCAAATCTTCCCTGAAAAACTATGAACATGTAACATACATCCAGTATTATATCTTTGAGCTTTCTGTATAGCATTTTGGTTGAGACTTTTTGAATTTCAACCACAGCTCATCATTTTGTTAATATGTTAGCTTGAAAATGGTCTATGTACAGAAGACCAAAACGTCGCCATCAATAAAATGTAAATATTTTGCAATAAAATGGTACTCATTCATCATCATCAAAACATTGACAACAGCAGAATTACAACAATATAGAAGAACAGAAAAACTACTGAATAAATGTATGAAATTGGAAAAAGACATTCAATTTAAGATCACATGTGAAGAAAACAATTTATTGCCAAATTATACGAAGATCAGTAAAAAGAATCAACACAAAGAACATCACAAATTAGCAGAAAATTTTCAATCAAGCCTTGTAGGCCTTGAGATAAAAAACTTACAAACAAAAAAATATATATGTATGTATATATAATCTGAGAAATTTGATAAGCAACTAAAGCAATACAAAATAGTAAGTGAAAGCATGGGGATGGAAATATAACATTTCTATCTTCCCAACCAGAGCATGCCATCTCGAAAATGTCTGCGGCATTGAAATTGATACCATGATCATTCTAAGTTGTCCTTTTTGTTGACAATTCTGGTGTTAAGACTCGGTGGTCTGATCTTGCTGATGCAACAAAAACCCTCTGCTTATTAGGGTATGTCATTATATTGGAAGTTCGCAAACAATATGGAAGAAAATTCAGAGACACGAGGGTAGGCTGAAGGAACTTCATCGTGACACTTTATTGCATATGGAGTTGTATTATGCTTTTGATAATTATTGCATCTTTGCGTTAACTAACGACTAAAGTGACTCAATGATGATCACCGCTTTATTTAATAGGTTCATATTTGTATCCCTGAAATTGATTTTTGTATTATGAACAACGGATTTCGATTAGGCAGTTGCATCATTGATCAAAAATTAACCATCATTATTGATAAAAACTTAATCTACCCCCCCCCCCAAAGTGAGAGAATTCTTTAATAAATTCAAATTAGCTGAATTTTCTCCAGGATACATTTTGGTCAAGTCAGGAAAGAAAATTAACTATAATGCAGCTGTACATGTATTTGGAAAGTATGAGCACAATCACACGTTTTGTACAATTGTCTAGTCATCAATTTTCGCTTGCTTCTTTGACTCAATTGTAGAGACAAATCTTTGCCGATTTTTCTCATGTAAATCGACATACTTCTTTTCAAACAATCAATACAAAAGAATGGCGCTCTCCATCGGTATTCAAATCAACATCATGTTGGCGAAAAAAAAGTGTAGGGAAAATATCACACAAGGTCATGATTTTTTCAAATATGCGTTATCTTAACTTCACTTACAAATTCTTGTCAGATTGGAAAAAATTTGCAAATCGTCTGATTAGTCTCTCTGAATTCTTTGTAATGTCAACGACACATTTATTAGGGAAGAAAAGGCCATTTCAATTTTTCAAATTTAAAAGATCAATCGGTTTGACAGAATCATTGTCAAGGAGAGCAGATCTACAATTGTAGCTTGACATACGTACAATGACTTCTCTGACAATAAAGCCACCGATGTAGGTAAGTACAGCATCGCAAAAGCGGCAATCGTTCAAGTCACAGTTACAAACGCAATCACAAACGATATGACACTCGTGTCCCCTGATAGCAAGTCACTTGATCAATCACTAAATGTACAGCCATTAGATAAAAATCCGAAAAATCATCTTTTCCGACGGCTTAATAAAATGGACCAGTCATGGACCTTCCCTCTAATTCTATCTAAGTTGTCATCAATTGGAGTTTCTTATTTTTGTGAGCCGCTTTTCGAATTGTTCAGAAGATCTGTTGCAACTGTGACTTTTCTAAAATCTTTGAATTTCGGATTTGTGTGCCCATTCCAAAGCGCCATCCACCTACAATAACTGTTTTCGCCTTATTACTTTAGTTTCTCCATCATCAAATACTTTTGAGAAGCTTGTTCTAAGCCACATGAAGCACAGAATAACTGATTGCTGCGGCCTTCGCCAACATGCGTACAGGCAGAGGCGTAAGGCCAGTGAGGCCGCTGATAACAATAATGTTGATAATGCGGATGATAATTAAAGTTTATGTAATTAATTACTAGTGCTTTGTATTTAACATTTTTGAGACCAACGCAATCTCCTTATTGTGCTACATGTAGACCGCGTCTGGTTGGGTTTGATAGTTCAGGAATAAAGATTGAGTCCCGATTGACCTTTCTAGATTCCTGCTGTTGATCTCATTTAATCTTTCATAATTTAAGTAATCTTCACGTTTTTGTATTTGCTACGTGACATTAATATGATAGCATCCAGACCAGATTGATCATTATCTAGCAGATCCAACACTTGTTAATATTAGCAGAGGTAGTAAGGAGTTCTACACCTCTGGATAGCGCAAGATGGCCGCCGTGGACCTCCCCCTGTCAGACTAGGGCAGCGGCCCTAGTCCGATACCTGGTTGCTTCGAGTCCGACTCCCCCCCTCTGGAACGACGAGGTTGGCGTTGCCAGAGGTTGTTCGTGGTGCGCTCTCCAAGCTGTCGTGGTGATCTGGCTAGGCTGGCGTGGTGTGCCGGCCAGGTTGGCGTGGTGTGCCGGCCAGGTTGGAATGGTGCAATTCCGGTGCGAGACCACTCCAATCGTGTTTCTCGTCAAAAGTTGGGTTAACAAAATTTTTTCACCGACCCCCCCTCGGCAGCGATCTTCTAATTTTGGTTCTAGTGGATGGATTTTGTCTTATAGATACTGAATTTGAAAGAGGAGAAAAAACTGCCCAATGACATTTTTGTTGCAAGTCAATCGCACCAGCCGTTCAAAAGTAAACAGCTGTTACAAGATTTCACGTCGGACCTCACCTGAAAAAGTCCTAAGTGTCAGAGTGACTTTGTATGGGAAAATTTTTTTTCCAAAGTGTCGAATTTCGAGCTGGGACCCTGACCAAAGTTTGTTTCATGAAATTTCACCGACCCCCCTCTCGGCAGCGATCTTCTAATTTTGGTTCTAGTGGATGGATTTTGTCTTATAGATACTCATTTGAAAGAGGAGAAAAAACTGCCCAATGACATTTTTGTTGCGAGTCAATCGGATCAGCCGTTTAAAGTTAGAGCTGTTACAAGATTTTAGGTCAGACCTCGGATTTCACGAAAAAATCCTAAGTGACAGAGCCACTTAGTTAGGGCAAAATTTTGAAAATTTTTCCTAAGTGTCGCATTTCGACCTGGGACCTTTACCAAAACATTTTTCATCAAATTTCTCCGAACGGTAGGGGGGTCAGTGAAAAGTGATGAAAAAAGTTTTGGTAATGGTCCCAGATTGAAATTCGGAAGTTTAAAATTTTTCAAAATTTTCACCACACTGGAGCTCCCACACTTAGGAATTTTTTCACTTGTGGCATGTTACATGACCATGTGCTGAGGCACCCATTTTCCGTGATCATATGAGAATGGTTCAGGTGTCATATGATAGAACATGATGAGACAAATCGTTTGCAACAAACCGCATGTCGCTACGATGAATACTTTAGGAGATAGAGTCATTTTAAGTTTTCTTCTGAGCATATGTAAACCCCCGGCAATGTAAGTCTGATCACTTCATCGAAAGACGAGGTAAGCGACGGTCGTCGCTCTGAGCTCCCGATATCGGGTGTTTCAAAGGACTCTATCTTTTGAAGTAGGCAAGCTATCTTCTTACTTCAAAGTTTTTGTGATAGAGTTTGATTATGTCTTTACTACTGATAGAAAATTTTAAAAGTAGTATGAGTAGTAAAATGCGGAATTTTTTAAAAATTCTTAATTTTCAGTTTTTTCAAAGTTGTAACATGTAATCTGAGGTTTTCAAGTATGCTGAGTTCAAATCTGCTATAAAATTTGAAATTTGACTAAGTCTGAGGCAGCTTTGAGGGGTTAGATCCCAGCTACGGATCACTACCTTTGGCTCGGCGTTGCTGTTACCACTTCGGGGCAGTGACAATGATGTCTTAAGCTGTAAATAGCGGGTATCGGGGAAGATCTTTAACTTCCCTAGTGATCAGTACAAGGCCTTCGGGCTGTCGACGGGATCGAGTGCCACTCACTACACTCAAATCTATCATTCCTCACTAAGTGTTATGCTTTAGGCAGTATACTACATGATTCAAAACTTATACTAATTTCATTATCTTACAGTTAACGAGAAATCTCAGCCATGGTAAACAACGACAAAAATAAAAAAACACATCAAAATGTGTGTGTGCGGTCGGATCAACCGCCGAGACGGTCTCAAGGACCACATAAAAAAGGCAGGGGCCGATCACATGGTTATCCTGAGTAGGGTTGCCTGTGTGAAGTGCAGGGTGTTGTTGGTTGTTGGGCAGGAGGCCGAGTTCTATGTGAGGCATGTTGAGTGTACAGGAGGGTTGGTGACCGATTTGAGATTTGTGGAGTCGATGAATGCTGAGAAGGAGCGAATGTTGAGGAAAGTGAAAGAGGCCAAGAATGTTGTTGAGAATGTTGTTGAGAATGTTGTTGAGAATGATGAGTTGGCGAGAGCGGTTGCGTCGTTGGAGGGTGAGATTGAGCGAAAGAGAGTGTTTGAGAGTGATGATGAGGATGATGTGGATTTGGATAGGGAGCGAGTGAGGAAGCGTGTGAGGAGGTTGAGCTCTTCTTCGTCGGAGGTATCCAATATTGTTATTACCGACCCCCCGCAGAGCTCATCTTCCCCAACAGTGAAGGGTGGTGGGTTACGGAAGCAGTCGGCGCGGTGGGATGAGGATATGGAGAAGAAGCATGTGTCGCAGCAAGCGGCACATGCTTTGTTGGTTGATCGGCATGAAAGTTTGAAGAAGGTGAATGAGAGAACGTTGATTGAGTTGAGTGAGCTGAAAATGAAGGAAGTGCGATGTAAGGAGGTGGCGGATGAGAATATCCGTATGAGGCGTATTGTGAAAGAGTTGAAGGAGAATGTGCGAGTGTCGGAAGACGAGAACGATGAGCGAGAGAAGTGGACGAGTGCTGCAGAGAGGAGAATGGGAGAGGCAGACTCGAAGTATGAGGAGTTGATGAAGGAGATGACTGCATTGAGAGCGAGGAATGCTGAGTTGGAGAGGAGTGTGAGTAGACAGGCTGATGAGAGAGAGTCGTTTGCGAAGTTGGAGCGCATGAGGAATGAATGGAATCGTTTGAATGATGACAGAATGTTTGAATTTCACATCCCTATTCGGGATAACTATCTGGACGGTCGAGTCCTTGTCAATCAAAGTCTGGATGAGTCGATCATCTGCTATAATGGCCATCCCAGTAAAAAATGCCTCCACGCCACTCTCTGTATGCGTGGGCATCTTCATAAATTTTCAGTCAGGAAGCCCGCGAAACTACCCAAGGATGGCTAATTTGGTAAGTGAAAAGCAAATAAGATAGTATATCCTATTCTAATACATATCATTTTCATTGCAGATCTTTTCCGTGCCTTCACCACTCCCGAGAACGAACCAACGGCTCTCATATGGGCCACCAAGGGGCAAGACATGATAGAACCTCCACGCGGTTTCCCCTGGGCAGTCTTTAGACTGGCGAATACTATCATTAAGTTGAATCTGCTATCAGTCAACTTGAACGTTGCAAATGAAGTTCGGTGTAATACTTCCTTTCGACGGGCGTTCCTGCAAAGGGCGGTGGTGAAACCCGTAGCTATGTATACCGCATGGGACATTCGGCAATGGTCAATCTTGTGAAACCTCTCTGCGTCATGTTTGCAAGTGATTGCCTCTGTCTCAACGTAGTATGCATTCGCGTCAGGGCGAAATTTAGCCAGCTGTCGAAGGTTGGCTTATAAACTTTCCATTGCATACGTTATGAGAACCATGAGTTCTACCTGTCTCTATCAATCAGACGAATTGATGAATGGAATGAAATGGGAGGACACTCACGCGCCACACGCAACATAACACACTTCTCTCTTCCGTAGTCTAACAAGCTCTTTACACATGGATCGCAGTCGATTGCTATCCCAGAATCATGTAAGCTATCTGAATTTTATTTAACACTATTTCATCTACCATCATCGCCCATATGAAATGTTATAAGATTTACAAGTTAAACTAAGCTTTCTAATATTTCCAAATGAATAAGTATACATGGTTAAATCATCCACTGAAGCCCCATTCAAGTAAGTCAGTATGAAAGCAACGATAATATGAAATAAACATTTATTATGGTATGTATTTCAAAAGGTCTTCATCGTCAATATCGTCCCAGAGTCTGACTTCACACAGATCACAAAACAGTTCACTTGCGTCAATCGTTCTTCTACCGCGAGCCTCACTTTATCGATGTATTCCCACTCCGCCATAGTTCGTGGCTGGGAGTTAGGGGTGTACCATTCCCATAATTGATGCAGGAATTTGGTGCTGGTGATCTCCAACACATCATCAGTATCGTACTGCAGATACTTCCACCTCACGCCTGTTAAGTCGGGACACTCCTTCTCACATACACTCTCTTCGTCGTCCGCTGGTAATGTCAACTATCATTATTGTAATATCATACCTATAGCTATAGACAGTGGGAGGATGAACTAGTTTTTGAAGGATGTGATAGTAACAACATGAAAATCAAAGATGTAGAAACGTTCGAAAAACATAATAAGATTAAAATTGTCGTTCACGTGTCGGAGAAGGGGTTGAAAGGTGCTCGCTATAATTCACGTTCAACTTGTTATGAATCTCTCGCTTGTACACACACTTAGGGCGCTCTAAAAGTGGTGAACATTTTGTATGCGACCGCTGCATGCGTTCCTTTTGGAGTAAATATAAATTTGAAACTCATTATGAATGGTGCAAGCGAGGTAAATTACAAATGGAACGCATGCCTAAAGATAAAATAATTTTACACAGGGTAATGGTGACGAATTAAGTCCCCTGCGTGTCATTTACGAAGACATAGAATGCTACATTGATGACATCATCCACAAGTCAGCAGCCATATCCTGCTATGAAGTATGGCATGACCACTTTAGGAATAGGCAAAACAAAATGCATACTTGGCAAGGTGAAGATTGCATTTCAAAATTTCTAGAATTTCTCGATAAAGCTGCCAAATTTCAGCAATCATATGATTCCCAATTGCAGCGTAAGTCACTACATATGTCAGATGAAGACAAACAAAAATTTGAAAGTTGAACATTGTGTCCTAAATGTCATAAAACGTTTGATGACGATAAAATTAAGAAAGTGCGTGATCATGATTGCATCACTGGTAAATTTAGAAACGCACTTTGCTCCAAATGTAGCTTTTCACTTAGGTTGAGACATCGTGTACTACCCGTCATTTTTCATAACTTTAAGGGCTATGACAATCATATGCTCATAAAAGGAGGGTTGAGCCAGATGAAGCTGATTGGGGATATTATTTTGAAGTGGATTTGATTTATCCAAATAGTATCAAAAATATAACTGCTGATTTCCCACTCGCACCTGAATCTGGTGAAGTGACTGAAGATATGTTTTCACTATTCATGTCACAATTTCATGATAAACCATGCCGCAAACTTTTACTCACCCAATATGATAAGAAAAATTATCTCGTGCACTTCTGGATACTAAAATTCTATTTAGAAATGGGCATGCTTCCAAAGTCAGTTCACCGCATTATCAAATTTAGACAGAAAGCCTTCCTCAAACCTTACATAGATAGTAACAGTCAAAAACGTGCACTAGCCCAAAATAATTTTGAAAAGGATTTTTATAAATATATGAATAACAGTCTTTTCGGAAAGACCATGGAGGATGTTAGAAAACGTATGAACTACAAACTAGTCATTGATGATCAAAAATATCACAAATTGACCTCATCACCTCTTTTCATTGATAGAGACATTATCGATGAGGATCTTGTAGGCGTTAAAATGATAAAATCAGAAGTTGAGTTGTGCAAACCGATCTATATTGGGCAAGCCGTTTTAGATTATTCCAAGCTTGAAATGTATCAACTCTTCTATAAAATATTTAAACCATGTCCTCTCGTAAAAGAGGTTCGCTTGCCGGGTGGTGATACAGAGTTTCTTTTTAGGAATTACCACTCAAAAAGATTTAAATTTTAATGAAGTAGGTAAGTCATTAGAAAAATATTTCGACACATCTAACTACAATCCCGATCATCCACTCTTTTCCATACAGAATAAAGCCAAACTTGGTTGTTTTAAGGATGAAACAGCAGGAAAGGAAATAGATGAAATGATTCTCCTCCGTCCTAAAATATTTTCCATGAAATTAACAGAATGTGCAGATAGTATTAAGCGTGCTAAAGGAATATCAAAATCAATTGTTCACAAAATGAAACATCTGTCCTATAAGAAGGCCTATAAAAATAAAAATATAACGTTTGTCAATATGACAATCTTAAAATCTCAAGTTCATACTGTGAAAACGCACACGTTCAAGAAATGAGCGCTTTCAGCATGGGAGGATAAGAGGTGTTGGATAGGACATAACACATCTCTTCCACATGGACATCCTGACACAAACATACCTCCACCCAAAAGAATAAAACTCACGTTACCACATTCAGGAGATGTATTGACATAATCAACTTTAACTCAGTATTTTGATGTTGCTTTTTGTAGATATACATGGTTGTTTTATGTGTTGCATGAGATTGTATTTCCTTGTAAATAGTTCCCTACAGTTCCCTGTGTAAATACTTTCCCCACTTGAAATGTAAAAAGCACATTTTTATCATGTATTTTTATTTCAATAAAATTTTACAATGACTTCACTTTGTTTTCCGAAACACTAACGTTATGAGGGATTTAGTATCTTTCACATGGATGCACTCTTGTAAACCATTGGTAATTTTGATAGCAATAGAGGGTATAGTTTGTTTGACGACGGGATGATAGAAAATAGGTTCAAACATCTTCTCGACTATTCCATATGAAGCGTCTTTATCATGAATGAAATCACGTAAAATGTATTCTTTTTTCTCACCAAAAGAAATAGGTAGAATCAAATCACTTTGAATGTAAAGGTGCTGTTCATGTTTATCAAGTGTCATTGGTGTTTCTATACCAATCGTATGCGCAGCAGTAAACACAGTTTGTAGCATTGAAAAACCAAAGAGTTTTTTCAAATTTTTACTCAATTGACATTGAATGTCATCACCCAGTTTCAGAACAACGCGTTGATTTGCAATTGAAAACGAAATGTGGTGTGTCTTTACATCATATTTACTTTTCATCACATGCTTCAACTTCTGTTGTATATAAGGATTTACTACATGAATGAAGCTTTCAACTGTATGATATAGACGCGGCAGTATATTGATAGCAACTTTAGATTCTTGATAAGACTGGTAAATTTTCTTGATGCGATCACCGTAGATGTCCACCCACCATTCATCATTAACTGAATCAGCTCTAGTGAAATATTCATGAGAAGCATACACCACACCGTTTCCAATAATAGGTGTATGATGTCTTACAAAATGACGCAAGGTTGGAGAGAAATAAACTGTAAGTTTGTCATTATATTTCTGAATAACCAACTTATTTTTGTCCGCCATAATTTTCTCTCCATACTTCTTACCCACAGTCTCATTCCATCGTTTTACTAACTCAATAAGTGATAAAGATTGAACACCACGCTTTTTCAAAATGATGCGTTCTTCACATTCTACAACATCTTCATCAAATATTTTAAATCTATAATGAAATTTGTTGATTCGATTTGAATAAACTTTTTTAACATTTGCAGTAGCAATTGACGTTAGATGTAGCCCATGGCCAAAACCGAGATGTGGATAGAATTCATTATCCAACCTCAGTGTAAGACCTTTAGTAAAAGAATGAAAGCGGAGGAACTGTCTCCCACTCCAATGATAGATAGTAAACTCATAAACTTTCTGATCCTTATTCTTCATGATGGAAGTATTTCCACTATTGAATGCCTTAATAATTTTCTCATTCCAAAATGGACCATAATAATCTGATTTTATCTGAATCCATTCATAGTTCCATTTTCGATCTGACGTTAAGTTGTATGGGAACTGGAATGCATTATTCATCGTTATTCCATCATAGGTGCGAGGAGTCAATATCATTTCTTCCACATCATTCACATTCTGTATATTGCTATCATAGAAAATACTAGAAACTCCAACCTCCAATTCTCCTTCTAAATGTAGTGGGTGATTTAATTCTACTCGATAGTCTGATGGTTTATTTTTGGGAAATTTATCCATAGAAGCATTACTAGGTAAGTAGATTAGAAACGAGTCCTTATTTTCACTTTCCATATTATTCACATTGGAAAAATATATTAGCATACGTTTGCATTAACTCTTCATTCGGAAATGGAGTGTGATACTTGTCACAGCGTCTTTATGAAAAGGAATCAACGCGCCAGCATCGTCATATATGGCAATATCAATCTGCGGTGTATATAGTTTGATTTCAGGTCTGTATAATGCACTTTCTTAAAAGTTTGCTCCGATATAATGCTACAGCTTTTTGGTTGGTATGGTATCATTGCTAAAAGTGGATATATATTGGAAATATTGGAATATATAGCGGAAACCAATATTGGAATATAACTGAAAATAGTTAATACGACGCGATAATGATAGATGCGCGCTAGCTTTTGTTACAGTACCACTTTTAAACGTATTTTGATCAAAGCCCAAAATGTCCTTTAGGGTGTTGTCCTTGATCAGCTCAATATTTTTCCGCTAACACGAAGAGATGGCACACCTTCTTTTTCAGAAAACGAAATATGTTCATCTTGAATCACTTCATTCAAATAATCTATTGCCATCTTTACTGAAGTTATCATGCGAGGTGCCAACACTCTTGTTCTATGTGAGATTCCACTCAAAGGCTCTACACACTTTCTGTATAAAGTTACCGACCATTCTGTATCAACTTGATTTGACCCATCACATTTCAAATAGCGCATATCAAATTTTCCATGAACGGCTGCAGAGCGATGTCGCAAGAACTGATGAAAACCTTCTGAACAAACTAATACTAGATCATCATCATCTAATTTACTAATGACGATTTGATCCGTTGATTTCGTATAAGTCAATGTTGCCACTTGTTTACCATCAACTCGAAGGAGAAAATAAAATTTCTTCACTAATGTTTCAGGAGCCATGTTTGTCTTTCTTGGCTTAATCACAATCTTCTTCACCAATGTCTTTTCATTTTTTGGAATAAGATCCATATAAAAAATTTCTCTTTGTAAATCAAATCTTTACAACCACGTGGGTGGTAATTAACGTTATAATTATCATAGCTTGTTAAGGCGCTAGCGAGGTAACCTAAATCATTTCTTAAACTTGGACTTAAACCAACAATCCAATCTTTCTCAACTTCATGATGTACATAATTATGATCATCATTGTGCGGAGAAAATGGATGATGTGTCTACCCTCGTTATTCAGGAAATCATATACAAACTTTTTACATGATAGGAGATCTTTCTTTGGCCACTGTGGAATGTAAACTCGACAACCTTCTTCACACTGATAAGCCTCTGTACACCTCACATTGATCGTCATCACTTCATGATTAAAAGTATAGACACAGTTGTTATGAGCAAGTTGAGTTACACCTACTTCCCACTCTCCATTTAGCTGTTGTGTATGATCAATGGGTGTAGAAAAGAGTGCGGCTCGATTATTAGCAAATCTCTTTGTAGCCGCATTGCTAAGCAAAATATGATAAAACGACATTTTTATATTGCTAATCTGCAACTTTGCATAACATCATGGAGACTTGGATTTTGGACTCTCTACAATATATCAGAGTTGATCGTGATGAAAACGTACATTTCAAAAATTCTCATGGTCATACATCAAGAGGTATTACAATAACATGGCGACAATTTGTCAACCTCAATGATATCATGAGGGATTTGGAATATTTTGAAACATTAATATTCATCTCCTTGGGTGATCAAGTTTGGCTTCAACGTTGCAAGAATGAAATTCAAATCTGCCATTCTCATTCCGCAAACTGTTTCTCATTTCGCAAATACAATTGGGAGAAGTATAGAAGATACATACATCGCTCCATCATGACATTTATTCGTCGTGAGTTCATCACCCTACTATGCAAATCTTAATCAGACATGACTACCAAGCACCATGAGTTGGAAATTAGATTCCCTACAACGTATTGAAACAGATCATGATCGAGACGTCTATTTCAAGGATTCAACTGGAAATGTTAGAAGAGGGTTTGCTTTATCTTATCGTCATTTTCAATCTCTACATCATATCATGAAGGATTTAAAATACTTCTATATGAAATGACATTCACGTATTGGAAATCGCATATTGTTGCGCGTCAACAAACGGCGAATTCATTTCCAACTTCATACTAACTTCACATTTCATCAAGGTAGTTGGGAAAAGTACATCGCTCAATTTACTCATTTTTTCATCATGAAGCGCCATCGCTAAACCATCGTCAACATTCTCCGTCGCTTCAGACTCTACACCAAAATCGATCTTACCACAACACTGCACCAACACCTTCCAAACAGCAAGTATTACCCGGGTCGTCCTCAAATGTTAGTGGTGAAGATGAACAATTCCCGGAATCTTCAACTCTTCCCAAATGGGACTGTACAGATTCTCGGCGCCTTTCTCATTCATCGGCGCAGTCAATGCGCTTAGAGCTACAGAGACTACTACGTCGGATATGGAAGAGGGAGAGGTGTGTGATGTCGAATCTGACTGTGGACAATATGGTGATCTCTACTCAATTGAGTGAAAGTGTATCATTTTTAAAGATTCGTACCAGCAGTTACAATTTGTGTTATGAACCCGAACTTTTTCCTGCAGCTCTCATTAGTTGTTGGTTACCTGTGCATGTTGCAATCTTTCATAATAGTAAAGTGATCATTACTGGACTAAAATCTCATGCGCAAGCAAATGTGATCTTAGACTATCTCATCGAGTATGTACGTACCCAGCGGATTGTAAAATAAAAAACAATTTTTCCAACATGATGTTTTTATTTCAAATCATGATAGAACTTACAAATCATCTTTTCATTTAAGGATGGATTACATGAAAAGTTTTGAATAACAGATACAAATCGAGATACATGTAAACGTTTTAAGATGAAGTATAGTACAAAATCACAACACGATGATGAAAGTGGATGTTGTAGTATGCGTTCATTTCGCTGATATTGACGCGTATGTTTTCTCAACCACTGCTGTGTTGGTACATTTGGAGGTTGAGCAAGAGAGTCAAATAGTTCACCACGTCGGTCTTCTCCAATAAAGATCGCTTTCCAATGTTCACCGCCTAAATTCTGCGAATGAGTGTTTAGCACAATAAAGATGGGATAGTGATTTACTGCAGGTGGTAAGGTATCGAGCGAATAGACATTATCGAAAGCTTTCAACGTCGCTTCATCTGCATTACGCTGTACTTTAGTTTTAATATCGTCAGCAGTCAACCAACTCATTAACGATTATACTGAAAAATCACGTCACGATACTTAGTTGTTTCAATATTTAAATCGCAGACTGCATAAATTAATACATTGATCGTCGCAGCTAGCGTTGTTTTGAACGTCAAATCCAAACGAATATTATGAGACACGATCGTTGTTAGCAGTTAGATCAAATGCATAAATAGTATATCCACTCTTAAACTCTTTCATAGTGAGTCCGTTGGTGTCATCCGTATTGTAAAAGCCAAAGACATCCATAAAATCAACATAACTGTGCATAAATTGATCCGTAGAAAAATCTGGTTTGTAGGGTGGACCAGGATGACTCACACCATTTACACGTAAAGCAATTTCACTTAACTGATTGTGTTTAAAATTGAAAGGATTCTTCTTTATATTACCATTAAATGCATCATTTTCAACCATTGCCACCATGAGGAGCTTCGGTGCTTCCGATGGAAAGAGGCCATCTTTCATGAAACTCTTTTGATCTTTCGGAATTGTAGAGGTGAGAAGCTTTGTATGCTGAACGGGGTAAATGGCATTATGGCGGTTAAGACCTTCAGCATGTCCTCTAATGACACTTGAATTCGGTACTACTCGACGAATGTAAAGTGCAATATCTTCCACATGAATTCTAAAATTGTCAACTTTACCAAATGCATTCAGCGCAAATTCAGGCTTATTCAATGTCAGCTTGAGTCGCATGCTGGTATTACAGAGTAAGAACTTTGACTGTCTAAAGAAGTCTAAATTCAGCGGACCATATAGCTGACATACTTTACTATCTTTAATCATAGCAGATCGCTTTACAAAGCCACTGTTTGTTTCAGCATCAAATTTTCCTGCTTCATCTCTGTACCATCCGATGGCTTCCATATGACTTTTTTGTGCTGCTGGATGAAACTGTGATACATGATTGAAATATGATTTATAGGGATAATCGCTTTGACCACCTTCCACCTGCTGCTCTCCAATCGTTAGAGAAACATCGCGAAGTAATGTAGTCAATGGTAAATTGTCCAGTCCAACTTTATGTGTATCGTCAATAGCAGTTCCATCTGCTTGCTGAATTCTAAACCTCAAATCAACCATCGCATAACTCAAATCTATGTAGTCATCACTACCACCAGGAATAACAAATTCAATGGGGCAAGCATTCTCAGCTGTTCGAGGATGATAATCTACAATACTTGAACTAAGAATATCTGTCTGTATGGCTTGTTGATCAAACAAACAAAACCCGGAAGTTTTACACTCCATTATTAGAAGTTATAGCAGCGTCGTCGTTTAGCGCCTGATGAATGATTAGAGCCTCTGCGACGTTTGCGTGAATGCCTTTTGACTGAAGATCGCACCTTACCAGCTCCGCGATGTTTCCTTCTTCCTTTATTCATTCGTTTAGGCGATTTCTTTCCATGAGTAACACCAGCAAAGGTCTGCTTCAATGTTTTTAAACCGCGTTCCTTCCCACGATTCAACAAACTGCTCTTAAAACTTCTACCTCTGGAAAGATCACTAGCAACATTACCAGCAAAGCCAACGGCATTACTTAAAACATTTCGTTTTAAAGATCTTCCGACATCGGATATGAGAGGTGCTACAACAGATTTCAGTGCACCAAGTATGCTACCTCCACGTTGGCGGCGAGCGCCGATGTAAATTTGTCCTCCGCCACTTACATAGGAGGGTCGTGAATAAAATGAGGCAGTTGGATTCATAGCTCAAACCCTAAACATTGTTAGCTACAACTTTGCATGAATCACTGTCGATCACGTAGATGAAAGATGTCGGCACGACGCATCCAAGAGTTCATACTTGAAGGATAACCAGCCCATTTAACAAGACACCATTCTTCACCTTGCCGTTTTTTACATCGGATGATTTTCTCTACCAAATATGTTTCACTTTCAGTGACTACCTCAATCTCATCGCGGTAAAAGCTGCCCTCAATTTCTTCATTATTGTAATCTTTCAACTTGTAGGTGGTGGGAGAGTCTTCTTGATCAATCCTTGATACTGTAAATACCTCCTCTGTCCAATTCCGAAGATACCCTTCAGCAAAAACACTCTTCACTTTTGAGATGCGAACTTTATCACCAATTTTCACATCACTTTTCACATGAGTGAATTTACGCTGGAATGATTCGCGCACTTTATCTACATTGTCAGCATTTACATCTACTGGTCTGAGTCCAATAGAACGATGAACAGAGTGATTGTAGGCATGGAGTGTATCTTGTAGAACCTTTGTCCAATTTTGTGTCAAGTTGGCAGTAAAATGTCGCCACAAGCGATTTTTTAATGTGCGATTAAAACGTTCAACGAGTGCAGCTTTATAAGCACTCTTTACACTGAACAACTCAATGTCATGCCTCTCAAATAATCTTCTCACATGCTGATTTTCAAACTCTTTTCCTTGATCACTCTGAATTTTTTTTCGAATGCGACCTTCTCGAAAAATTGTTTGGAATGCTTTTGCTACTCCTTTCCCTTCTTTAGTTTTTAAAGGTTGAGCCCACGCATAACGCGAGGAAACATCAGTGACGGTTAAAATAAAATTATTTCCTGAGTTATGTTTTGAAATGGAGGCGACATCACACAAATCTGCTTGTCACTGTTCATCAATGTCATGAACAATATAATGGCGGCTACGGTACTTCTTTTTCGCTTGTTTGTGGAGTGTATAGGTAGCCTGACCCTTTAACCATCGTTTCACTTGTGATTGTGGAAGACAACTCGCTTTTGACAATTTCCTGATAGATGCAAATCCTGCTGGATGTTTTACATCATAATAGATTGACTTCAAACGCTCGGTCGATGACGACTGACTCTTTTTCCTCCTTCTGCTTCATACAACTGCTTCATATTAATATTCTGAGAACATGTATTTCTTGGGAGGAGCTGTTTTACGTTTTCCTTTCACTAGTTTTAGTGGTGGCGTAGATCTACGTCGAGTTCTTCCTCTTGTTTGCTTAGTGAGTGTGGGAGGGGATGTAGCAGGTGACGTCTTAAACCAATTTGTTGCCATTTTCATCATCTGAAGCATTGAAGCAGTAGCCACTGTTGATTCAAGTTCTTTCAATGTCTCATTATTCAAAGCAAATTTTGGCAAATTACGCTTTTTCAATAGTTTAAGAAAGTGTGTCCAACCAGGTGGAACATAGCCCTGACGGCGTTTTCTACGTGTCGCATACTGAATCAAGTCTTCATAACGTGAAGCATCAGTCACTTTATTTTCATCTGTAATGATTTCTCCTCTATCATTTACATTGAGGTGGGGTTCAATACTGTTGAAAAGAGATATGGCATGTGCACGAGATGCTAAAGGTGTAGCAGTCGACACAGAGTCACGCATCTTATTCTTCAAATTTTTTCAATTGTTCAACAGTTTCCGATTGTAATAATACAGCACGATGTGGATCTTTGATGTGAACATTTTGCTGATAATCTAATTCTTTCCTATACATTTGATTTGCAAGAAGTTGCTTTACTTGTTGTATAGCAGTCAATTGTACATATTCATCCTGAGGAATAACAATCATGCGAGAATAAGAACTCATAGTTTGTAGATAATCATGGGAGTTTTCAAAATATCACTTCGAAATCTAAATTCTTCCAGACACTCTTGCGTAAAGTCAATGAATAAGTAACCGTGTGGTTTTTCAGTAGCTGCTTGAAAAATTTCAATTAAGGCTTTTGATCCTCTTGGTGCAACTTGTCGCGCTAAAATTTCAAATTGACTTTCATCTCGCGGATTCTTGAAAATAGCATAATAGTGTGTATTCAGGTTTCGTGTACGAGCTTCTTTTCCATCAGGAAACAAATTTTGTGTGATATAGATGATAAAGCACCTTTTATGATGTGCTGCGCGAGTGAACATATCTGTAACATCTTTGGAATTCATACTTTCTTTTAATAGATCATCCAATACAACAACATCATTAGACTGAAGTTTATCCACTGCAATAATTCCTTCATGTCGAATAAAGTTGCGACTTTGCAATTCCTGAAACAGCGACGGTTGATAAATACCATAACACCAAATCACTCGATTGATAGGTTCCTTAAACACCTCCCTTCTTTTATCCAATAAATTCAGCGTGAAAACAGTTTTACCTGCATGAGATGGACCTGATACAGTCAGAACTTTATCACATTGAAGTCTGAAATCCATTTTATTACTTTGAGATTCAACATTTGCATAATTAACGCTTAGAGCCAAAGATATTACCCAATACGTTGCCCACGATAGGAGCTAGCATCGGTAGTAACGCTGGAAGGAAACCGCCCTTTTGTGTTAGAGTTTTCCTGTTTCTTTGAAGGGTGCCTTTAGGATTGGAGATGAAACGCAATTTTGTAGCATATCGCTTAAGTAACTTTCGTTGTTTTGGTGCTAATTTCTTCGTCCTCAACTTTCTCACATGAGAAATAATTTCACGAATGAATTTATCGTTAGCATGTCGTATAGCATTGTATCGCTGATTTGCTTTCATTCGTCGGAGAGCTTGAATGGCTGAAGAAAACTTTGAAGACTTTTGACTTTTACGTTTCGTCATTTTACGTTTCGCCATTTTCCGTGTTAGTCTTTGCTAAAACCTGTCTTTACCACATTTGCATAGGTACTAACTATTGCGGCATAAGTGACACTCGAAATGAGCAATATCACAGTGGTTACATTTGCAAAGTTGAATGCAATTACGTATGAAACAGCGTTGACAAAAAGCATGCTTACATCTCTTGAAGATGCGCTTTTCATTTCCATCCTTTCGCTTACACACATCACAACACATAGTTTCACCGTTACTGGTAACGTCTATAGCAAGTCTTTTTGAAGATATGAATTTGCTAGCCTTTTCTAAATAATAGACGCATGTACAGAAGGAATATACTTCGAGAGTGAGCAGACATAGCTCGAAAACCAGTTGTGCTACAATCAGGTACCGCTGCATTTACAATTTTTCTTTATGGAAAGTTGAATGTGAATATCTGAAATCGCTTCAATTACTAGACTACTACCATGATGGTTAAATGCGTTAAGACGTTCAGCAATTTTTATCATATGTCTTTTAAAAAAATTCTTTGGGGTGATCTACCACTTCCATTGAATAAGAAGCAAAATGGAAAGAGCGACTTTCCACCTCTTCCTTTCCAAAATGACTAAACTTAATTTTCGCAACTAATTGCGCCATGACAATGCTATCAGAGAATGTATTCATTAACTCTAGAAATAGAGTGCTAGCATCATCGACCACTGCTTCGATGTCGGTCTCATCTTTATGAAAATTTATCACATAATCTTGAACAGCTCCTTTTAAACTTTGTCTATGAAAATGTAATGTTCCGCAGTCGTTTGAGAAAGACATGATCGCCCTTTAACTAACCCATCCATTGCATGAAAACAACAACTCTTCTCATAGTAACATTTATTGAATAAGGGTAACAAGCATGCATTATTAATCAATGGTTTGAAACAGATAAAATAGATACAGCTGGTAACTATCATACAGCGAGCAATGATAACCATACAGGACTTTGGCAGTGTTGAGGTAAGGAGGAAAGAAGCATTGGTTATGAACGTAGCTACTACAACGAACAGACAAAATAGGAACAGAGAAATCCTTAAAACGTTTCGTGACTTCATGGTAGTGTTGATTCACTCTACTATCCCAAGGCGGGAGCAAAATATCATCAATGATTAGATTGGGAAATAGTTTCCTCTCCTTAGTAGGATCATTACAAAAGATCGTATAACATTGAAAGAAGCTAACCATCGTTTAAAGTCAATAAGAAGAGCACTGTCACAAGAAAAGCCATAGTCTTGCAAATATTTCAGATTAAGTCCATGAATGTGTTTTCTCGCCCATTGATCAACATTGGGATCGCAGTTGGCATGTTGATGATAGACACTAACAATCTGATATGTCCAATTGTTCATAGCAATAGCACTGAGCTCCTGTACAGGTTCACCCTCACAATCCATAAAAATGATGATAGAAGCCTAAAACGGAAATTTACACATCTAGGGAAACGTTCCATAACATATCACAAAATGAAGAATTACATCGATGCTTTTCACGACAAAATACACAAATGATATGATGGCAACGAAGAAGTAAAATGTATCTAATAAGACCACGTCTACGACACTCAAAGCACATAAGCGAATTGTCATAGGGTAGAGTTAGAAAAGGACTAGTAATTCTCCTTCTTTGATTTGCGTTTTGATGCAGCATTCTTCTCCGACTTGGGCTTCGTACCACTGCTGTTAAGGATTTGATCAATTATGTCATCCACGTTGGGTGGTTTTGGAATATATAGGATGGATTCCATATGCATGGAGAGAGAGGCTATTTTATTATCCTTGTGCCAACCAAAATACAGCCCATTCACTTTGAAAAGGATATCCCAAGTACCTTCTCCGAGCTCGTCGCATGTGATGGGTATTGAATGATCTCCCTCCTTCTTATAGTAAGTACACCAATGTGATACTGGTAGGCAAATTTGATTACCATCCCAAATCTTTCTATAGGGAGTATCCTTGTCATCTCTCGCTTTCCACTCTTGAGCAAGAGGAGTAGGAATGTCCATATTTAACGTCACGTACTCCTCAATAATGTCAAGTTGGTGACGAATGTACGGACTCACGGAGATCAGTATGTAGTCCCCATACTGATTGCGCATTATCTTGACATCCGTGGAAGGGAGCATTCCCGTTTGTAGTACTACGCTATGATCGTCATAACGCAAGACGTGTTTAAATTTACGCTGTAGCGGTGTAGGATTATGTACCTTGGTTGTTTCTTCCACTGGCCACAGTTGTAGATGATCTGATCGTAGCGAACCTTGTAACGTCTGACCGCCATTTTGTCCTACTAGTGCAGCAGATGGAGTAGATGCCTGAAAATGAAAAAGATTGTATTAAGTTTACGTTCAAGGGAGGAGAGGGAGGGAAGTAGCGACTTACCATTTTAGTTGGATAATAGAATAGGGAACAAGAGAGAGAGAGAAAATGTGCGTCCGTCACTCGTGCGATTCAACGATGGAATGATTCTCACTGTGGAAGGCTCGCTATTTATATAGAAATGCTTGATTCTCATTGGATGATGATCCTCATTGGACAATAACATCACGCTGATTCCAAATCTGAAATCCGTTTTCCCATCCGATGCTTCGTTTTGAGGCTACAGCCCAAAACGTCCAAAATTCTAACTCTGTCGTTTTTCGCCAATCTCCCAAATCTTAGATGGCGTCTCACATCTAAACGAAGACAGATATGAACAAGCCGTTTCTTTCAGTGAATTTGTCTCACTCTTAGCTTTCAAACGAGCTATTGCACGACTTTCTACGATCTCTAGAACCAAAGTTGGAAGATCGGTGCCGGGGGGGGGGACGTCAGCAAAGTTTTTTTCTCTCCGATTGCTTTCAAATTCACCATACAGATTCAGAATTGTACGCTGATTCCAAATCTGAAATCCGTTTTGCTCTCCGATGGTTCGTTTTGGCGCTACACACCAAAACGTCCAAAATTCTAACTCTGTCGTTTTTCGCCAATCTCCCAAATCTTAGATGGCGTCTCACATCTAAACGAGGACAGATATGAACAAGCCGTTTCTTTCAGTGAATTTGTCACACTCTTAGCTTTCAAATGAGTATCTATAAGACAATCCATCCACTAGAACCAAAATTAGAAGATCGCTGCCGAGGGGGGGTCGGTGAAATTTGATGAAAAATGTTTTGGTAAAGGTCCCAGGTCGAAATGCGACACTTTGGAAAGATTTTCAAAATTTTGCCCATACTAAGTGGCTGTGACACTTAGGATTTTTTCGTCAAATCCGAGGTCTGCCCTAAAATCTTATAACAGCTCTAACTTTTGAACGGCTGATCCGATTGACTCGCAACAAAAATGTCATTGGGCAGTTTTTTCTCCTCTTTCAAATGAGTATTTATAAGACAAAATCCATCCACTAGAACCAAAATTAGAAGATCGCTGCCGAGGGGGGGTGAAAAAATTTCGTTAACCCAACTTTTGACGAGAAAGACGATGGGAGTGGTCTCGCACCAAAATTCCACCATTCCAACCTGGCCGGCACACCACGCCAGCTTGGAGAGCGCACCACGAACAACCTCTGGCAACGCCAACCTCGTCGTTCCAGAGGGATGGGGAGTCGGACTCGAAGCAACCAGGTGTCGGACTAGGGCCGACGCCCTAGTCTGACAGGAGGGGGGATGTCCACGTAGCCATCTTGCGCTATCCAGAGGTCTAGAACTCCTTACTACTAGCAGAGTATAGTATTTAAACTTGATTGATTGCCCATCTTTTACTTGACTTCAAAGAAGCAAGCAGAGAGTTAAGAATCCCATGTTTAATTAATAAGCTTGACTTTAACTTTTATAATACAGTGATAATTCATTGCTATAGAACTAGATAGTATAATTAATTCATTATATTATCTCCTATTTTCAGGATTTCTCCTATTTTTTCGGAGTTTACCAAAAACTTCATCGGTTCCAAGTGAGAGATGAATGCGTGTATTGGGACATATGCCACTGACGAAGACTTTCTGTGATCGGCGAATACTTTGTACAAGTATTTTGGTGCCTACAAATATCAACACATTTTTGATCATGCAGAATTCAATTTGGCGCAGTGAGAGATGTTTCGGCCATAGTGGTCAACGCTTTCCTTTACCTGCTCCTATTTTTTGAATTTGTCAAAGTTGCCGTGCTTCATTGATGCCAAGTGAGAGATAAATGTTCGAGTTATAGAACGGCCTTTTGTTTTATCCGATCCCAGCTCTGTTGGGGAACGAATTTCATCAATTTATTTATCTGGGAGATGGGAGGTGTGAGAGACTTGGCTTGAGATGGTCAACATTTTCTTTTCCTCACTCCTACTTTTTGGGTATGAATATCTGCAGAATGAGAGACTTGCTTCGATCGACGTTTTCTTTTTCCGCTCCAATGAAGGATATTCTCCACTTCATTTTATTTGTTTTCTGGGCAGCATGAGAGACCTACCTCAATCATTAAATATTCACAGTTTTCTTTTCTGTACCGCTACTTTTCATAGTATGAATCTTCAGTTTATTCTTTCTGGGCAATGTGATGTTTGGTTTGACAGAAGCATTAGAAACCTGAAAAGGTTGCGTTTTTTAGCGACATATTTTTGGGAATTTCTCCACTTTAGTCCATCTAGATTCTGGGCCGCATGAGAGTCTTGTCTCGATCGTGAAATGATCTTCGTTTTCTTGTTCCAGCTCCTTTTTTGAGAATATTTAGCATTTAGTTGTACGTAGGAGGAGTTCTACTTCTTTGATTCTGCGCCTTGGTGTCTGTCAGGAATATGAATGACGAGGAGTGACATATCAGTCAATTTCATATCAATCAATCAATCTCAGGTAATCTGCCCTTAGGCAGGTCTCTCATGACAGTTTCTTCCACTTCTTTCTGTCTTCTGCTCTTCTCTTCCTCTCCGTGCATCCCTCACCATTCTTCATGTCGCTGATCATCATAAGCTTCGGCCTTCCTCTTGGACGTTTTCCTGTCATCCAATCTTCCAAGGCTGTTCGTGGCAGGTTCTCATGTCTTATGATATGTCCGATACATCTGCCTTTCCCCTCTTAATTGTATCCAGTAGACTTGGCACTTTGTTCACAAGACTCAGGACTTGAACATTCATCAGCTTCTCGGTCCATTTCACTTTCTCCATCCGTCTCCAGATCCACATCTCAAACGCTTCCAGTCTCCTGATATCCGCTTTCCGCATAGTCCACGTTTCGGATCCGTACATGACTACACTCCACACCAGAGTCTTGACCAACTTCTTTTTCACCTCCTGTCGCATTCCACCTGTCAACACACACTGCAGTTTTCTGAACACGGTCCTCGCCCTTCCAATCCGAATTCTGATGTCCTTTTCAGCCGTTCCATTAGGAGTCAGATGACTTCCTAAGTACTTGAGTTCCTCAACCTTTGCAAGTGCGACACCCTGTACCTCAACCCAAAGTTTCCGGCTGATTTGAATGAACTTGATTTTCTTTGTATTAATCTTCATTCTAAAACAAATAAACTCAATGCGATCAGTCTCCAATCTACTGGAATGTACTGAATACCGCATTGACACTTTTCCACTTTTACACATTTCGATGAACTTTTTCTTTCTCTGTGCTCTTAGTGTGTGTATGAACTCCGCTGAGATCCCATCCAAACCTTACGCCTTATTCCTACTCAAACTCCTGATTGCTATTCATTCCTTTGGTATTTGTTCATAACACAATGGTTAGAATACGATGAGCATGTAAATCGCACAGATACGAAATTTTCGATGACCATGCAGAATTATGGAAAATCATCAGTAAAAAACTGTTGACAGAAGTGACAAAATTTCAAGAATGATGATGATAAATAATTGGTGCTCTCTATTTAACATTTTAGATTTTCAGCAGTTTTTCATACTGTCAGCAAATGTCAACTTCTCACAATACAACAAATTTCATCATATTAAGAAATCAAGTGAGCATCAATCGATTTATGATAAAGAGATACAATAGGGATCCATATAGCAGTGAGGAACGGAGTATCCATAACACGTGCCCAGAATTTCAATGTTAATGAAAGTGAGAAAAATATCTGCGAATGATACTTGCATTAAAGTCATTAAACGTGTAGTGTCGCGTACAAACTGGAGTCTATATGTATTATTCAATGATAAATGAATTTTTACTTTATTCAAAATTTTACTGAAACTTCTATAGTTTTATCAATACTTATTTTGACAACGTTGTACGGGAGATCTTTTGACAAATGAATAAAGCATGAACTCTCCCTGTAAATTTCGACCAATTCTTTGTTTAAAAATTGTTAATTGTCCCTAAGTTTCTTCCATGACCCAACGTTGCCAATGACTAAGTCCTTGGTAGGCGAGACGTTGGTCTTTGAATTGATATTTTTTAAGCAATACATTGGTCTAAAACAACATGTACAACTCATCTTTATATTTGTGCAAATGATATATTTATTTTCACTAAAATATTAGGTAGCTGTCTACAGATACATTTCCAAAATGTAGACGGACATAGTATTCATCACCAAATATCCATGTATATGGCAAGTCACAAAATACAAAGAAAGATACTTCTGCGGACACAAATCAATTCATTATTATTATCTCGCAAACGTTTCATCCGCAGACTTTCTCAATGCGAAATGGCTTATAGGTAAGAAATTCTACACAGAGTCAGACAGCTTGTATTTGATTTGTATTTCATGTGGATTCCGGACACGTGGAAACCACTGTACATGCGAGTAATGCCAAGAAGATTAATAAGATAATAATCAAATAGACTAGTGTTTCGGGTCCAGACTCTTTGTAAATTACATATACCTTGATAAAATAGTGAATCAATAAAAGGGTGTGGACCGGAAACGTCTGGCTATCTAGTGAACGCTATATTATTTCCTACATATTTTGTAATGTGTTGTATATGCATTCGTACTAACATTATGGTCGGCCACATCAAATAGCATTCATCAGTCTTTCGGTCTTCCCATTGTTCTATCACATCTCGTCACTGACTGGCACGTGGACACTTCGGGTACTGAATACCGTATTGACACTTTTCCACTTTGATCTTCCCCTGAACGGAGCTCTATTTGTAATACATACAACTCAATGCGTTGACGCTTAATTACGCAATTCAATTTCCCATTCACATAGATGAGATCTTATTAACATTTCAAGTGGCTACTTCAGTCATCTTCATAATGGCTTTATCAGCTTATCTTCCTATGCACAGGTCCACTGGTCATCCGCATATGAATGACCATCACTGAATTTCCCTGCCGCAGTCAAAGGGTTTATTCACCCAGGACTATGAATCGTGGAGATGAAGAGGAATTGAGCACAACTCATGTATGTGACAATTCATATACATTCAAAATTTCTTAATCTATCTAGACGCTACCAGCTTATGGTCATGGTGAACAAATTCACTTTCTCTCCTTTATATCTATTGACCGATAGTCCATAAGTCAATAAATGTTTATTTCCAAATACTTTGGAAAACATGAAAAAAGATGGAGAACATGCATGAGAACAAAAACATTCGTGTTTCAAACACAACTATGAAAACTCAAACATCAAATAGTACATTTCAAGCGTGCGGTCAATTTCAGCAACAAAAAATCGTGTTCAGGAAGGAGAGGAGAAAAATTTGCTTCTAAATGTCATTCAGTTTGTGTTCTCAGTAGTAGACTGTCGCAATTCTTTAGCTTTTTGAAGGAATTTAGCAATACTTTTAAGATTATTTGGAAGATGCGTGTTCATCAACTTGTAAAACTCTGTTGTACTTTCGCATTGGCACAATATCGGTGCTAGTTCCTGTCGTAATTTCTGATATCTTGAACATTCAATCATGAAATGATGCAAATTTTCTACCTGTGAATCACTGCATAGCTCACATCGACGTTCTTCATACATTAAACGATTTCCATAAATGCCTGTGACAACTTCTAAGTTTTGGTTTAATGCTCTAAACTTCAGTATGATATTGATATAGTTATAATCGATATCAACATTTAGATATGACTTAATAGTATCCTCAAACAGGCATAACTCCAAATAATTTATCCCAGAATGGCTGTTTTTTGCGGAGGATATCCACTGCTCTCTATGATAATCAGCTAATCGACCTTTTGTAATCTTTAAATATAATTGTTTATCAACAATGAACTGTGTATCCCATAATTGAGATAGGCTAAGTTTTACAAGCAATTGCTTTGTTCGCCAGCACCACGTGTATCGATAGGAAGTTAAAATAAGTATTTACAATAAGTTATTGTTTATTATGTATTATTGTACATTATGCACTTAATTATTGTATAAACTTATTTTAACTTACTATCGGTCAATAAATATAAAGGAGAGAAAGTGAATTTTTTCACCATGTCCGTTAGTAGCAGCCTCCTGTTCCTGACCATCAGTTGGGCTACCAGCTTGACTTTGGCGATGAAGTGCAAAAGTTCAATGAATCATTTTGAATGTAGGGACAGGAAATCCTTTGTCAGACTTGGCGCAATACTTTACTCTTTGTTCAATCATAAGCAAGAATTTCAAACAACTGCGGTTAAGAACCAGTCCTTAACAACAGACCAGATACTGCATCCGAATCTCCAAGGAAGTTTTTGGATCATGTGGACAACTGGCGAAGTCAGCATGATGTGGGAATTTTGCTCAGAATGACCGCAAATAAAAGTAATTGAGATGCTAAATTGATGTCGGCGAATGTGAATTAGGCCTGCTCATGGTTCCTGACATTGAATGAAATGACGGCCTGTGTTAGTGTTTTACGTCTGAGGATACAACTCTTGCATCTGAAGAGTATTCATTAGGACATTCATTCAATAAAACAGTCGTTAACGATTAACAGACAGCACTCCATGCAAGCGTTCCGATAACGCGAAATACAAAGCTTTTACCTGGAGGAGAGGCGATAATTTTGTTCTTCCAATGGCTTGCTATTAGGAAGGAGTCGTCGTCGTCATTGAGGAAGTCAATTCTGAGGTTTCCCACTTCATCAGAGGAATAGTATCTGCCTGCAGTGTCAGCAAAGTCTTCATGATAATCTCCAGAAATTTTGTATACTTCAACACCTTTGCAGATGCCGACACGCCTGCTCAACACAACGTCCTGAACGGAGCGTTTCATTTCATTCGATAAGCGGAGTCGGAGATCCTTCACAGACGGAGGACTCGGGAAGTGAAGGGTGAAATTGTCAACACCTCGGAAGTCCTTGAAGTAGTTCTCAATCTCTATCCAGACACCTGAAAGGAAAAGACACAAATGATATCCTCACATTTCTCAATGGGAAATGCAAACAGAAGATTTTCAATAGAATGCATGTCACGGTTATAATTATCCAAAGATAATATCCTGAACTGTAGGATCCACAAGGATATCTCTCAGAATGACGAATGATTGAGACTTTAAGTATTCAACGCAATTAGTCGCAAGATGGCACGTGGTTGAGAGAAACTTTACAGTGAAGAAATGTTCTTGTTGGATTTTTGCAGTTAACTGCATCAAAATATGTGATACAATCCAAAACCGGTTGTTCCGCTCTTATGTGTTCAATTTTATCTTAAAATGGAAGAAATAGGATTTACTGCAGTGCATTTATAGCTGCATCAATGAATGATACACAAGCAATACTATTTGCTACTATTATACCGAGGTAGCTCATTTTTGAGAATCAAATTACATTGTGGTCAGAGAAGTAATATCAACTATTGACGTCATGAACATAATACCAATTAAAAGATTACTTTCGGCTGAGTACGAGAACTCTAACTGGTTATGCTTTCCTGCAAACGGATGTTTCCTACAACAAATGCTTTATTTCTTGAAAAACTTGCTGTGTCAAATGATGCAAACAATGTTCAGTGAATGAGTTTTGCGATAAGAGAAAACAATTCTGTAAGACAGAAATATTTCATTTGATCATTAAAAAGGATAATGCTTTAAATGAAGTAAATCATGATATGTGGATGTTGCTGGATGCAAAGAGTAACACATGAAGAGACGACTGTTGAAGGAGCAATATTCGATATTTTGAATGTTTCATGTGCATGTTTAAGTCCATTGCGACCATAATAATTATTTCATTCAATTCTGTTGGTTGCGTAATTGACCATTCTACGAGCCAGCCGATGCATTCTGTAAAAGGAAGTCGCGCAGGCAGTGTATCGATGCAGAGTAGTATAAATAAAGGTCTAAGCTTAAGCCTATGATATAGGGGAAGGCGGGGTATTATGGACAGCCCGGGTATTATGGACAAGTAGACTCCAGCAAGACAAATCCAGCAAAGCAAATAACACTTCTTCGCTGAATATGTGTGGTTCTCATCTTTCAATGAATGCTACATGCGGTCATGAGACACTTAAATGTATCGATTTAGTACTATGCGGATCGATAGATGCTCAAGTGGACATGTTTGAAAAAAAGTTCTGGATTCTGATAAGTCTAATACTGAGTGATGTTCTAGACTCCACCTTTGATGTTTGTTATAGTGTATCTGCAGCTTTTCACAAAATACCAAAAGTTTTCTTGAATTCCTGATTCTTTAAATTGTAGAGTCTGAAGTGTGTTTTCCTTAGTGGCACCGTGGTATTATGGGAATTTTTGACCGGTGTATGATGACCATACCCGTAATACCCGACTGTGGTTGACCGATTTCAAGGACTCATATGAAGAAATAATTTGTTATTTACAAGTTACAATTTCTGCTAGCGGATTATTTTTAATAGAAAATCCGTCAATAATTTGGCTAACTCTGCGGGCCAACTAATAGAGCTATTTTTAGACTAGGGAATGCCCATGATGAATTAAGGTATATTCGAAACAGGGGATTTCCCAGATCTTTGACTGGAAGCTAATTAACACATAATCTACTAACATGATTAGTCTTACTTAGTTTTAGTAATAATGATCCCGAATGGATACAAGTACGCGACTACGAACGCTGCCAAGACAAAATTCACAATGAAGCAGAATGATGAGTTGGCTCTTCCCATTGTTGATATCAATCACGCCCTTAAAGAACCTATTCTCATCACCACCCGGAGGATCGCATTCGAATTTTGTGTTAGGCTACGGTCGCCGTGAAGGAAACACAAAGATGAGCTGAGAACTATCGAATTTCATGTCTGCACTTTTCTATCTAATTAATGAATTTTCTTGTTATTTTTGTTCCAGATGACCAGAGTCGATACGAGCATTAAAAGATGTTGTTTTTGACTTCTGAATTATGTCAAGTAAATACATCACATTAAGCGATTCTTTAGAAATAGAGAATACATAATAATGCAACTAACAGAACTGTCACACGCAAGAATTATGCAATTGTGAATTAAAATGCAGATGCCCATAATACCACATCGATTTTTTGATGAAAAATGACACATTTTCGTGTATTTTATGTGGACGAGCAAAAAATTATTTTGTCACCTGTTCACTATAGCATGTCGTCTTTGTCGCGACAATATCTCATGTGTGATTTCAAGGGCATTGGTTACTATCAACAATGTGTCAAATTACAAACTTTTCAGGAGAAGCAAAAACTGTCTGTAGATTGCAATTCTTATTGAAAATGGAAACCATCTTAGCATGTGCTTTAACATCCTTCAACTGTCGACAACATATTTTCAAATACAAATTGAATCTAAGAAGGGGCTGCAATTGAGTGAAATTCATTTTGGGAATACACATGTGAGATATTACTAGTTAACATTCCAGGGCCTAACTTTGAAGTGACTTTTCCTTAAGATTTAGTTGATAATCAAAGGCGGCCGTGAAAGGCCGTGAAGGAGGCTAATGAGGCTGCGGCCACAAGGGCCCGTGTCGATGGAACTGGTACTGTATCTATAAAAATGACTGACAATATTATTTTCAAGTTTCCGATTATTCCTGAGCGGATTGACATCAATATACACTGTATATCAATCTTCTAAAAAATTCAGCATTTGTTTTAGTTTCATTTTTTACTCTGAAAACATGAAAATTAAATATTTGTTTAAAAATCCAGCCATAATAACATTAACTTCAGTGTGCATTCAACATGAGCTGTTAAACACCAGTTGTAAAATTTGAAAATGAAAACTCTCATCGTTTCATGGCCACGCTCGTTCTCTTAGTGAAATACAACGAGAAAGTGATTTAGGTTACAGCATCTCCAAACACGAAGCTATGATAATGAATAGAACTCGTTCACAACCATGAAACCATGAAACGATGAGAGTTTTCATTTTCAAGTTTTTTTGGAAGATCGCTCCAACAAACAAGTTGTAAAATTCCTGAAAAGTAGCATGACAGGGAAGAAGTAACATGGCACATAGGTGAAAGTAACATGGCTGGAAAGTATGAAGGTGTTCAAGCGCTACTCAAAAGTGATTGTTCTGCGGCACATTTCGTTCCTTGCTTTGGCCATTCCCTCAATCTTGCAGACAACGAATCAGAAAACCGCATTCCGGAAGCAACATCATGTTCAGAAGATATACACGTTCTTCAGCGCATCGCTTCCATCGTTGGACGCACCTGACTGAGTAACCATCAACTCTTCTGGTTAACACTAGAATGGTCATGGTATTAATTTTGATACCAAACTTTCTTTACCATAATTTTTTATCTACTTAATGATTCTGAACATACTCAAATATGAATGACAATTGACATTTCGATGAGTATTACCATATATGCAATACAACTAGATTTCCTGTATATGAATACTGCTGAAACATGACCACTATACCGACAATTGTCAGTGGTATGAATTTTGATATCATAGGAATCCCCTGTGAATTGTAGGCAGACCTTGCTGACGAATTATATTAAAGAATTCACTTATTCAAAATCTGCATGTCTGAACAACTTCAACGTCTGTGATAATTTGGCGTTGATATTGATTTTGAAGTAGTTCGCATAAGACATGACACCTTGCTGCATTCGATATTCGATTTGTCCGATGTAAACGAAAACTGATACATATTCATGAAATGGTGCGACTCTCAGTGTAGAGCGTTTATGAGAACATCATTATGATTCTTCATGCGACCGTTGACTTCAATATAGCGAGAAAACTAGAGAAAGCTGAGGAGTCGCTTGAGGAAATCGCTTGTCATCGATAAGAAGAATGGGCGTCATACTACTCGCTGTATTCGGACAGCGATAATGGTGCATCTACGTTCGGGACGTCATGAGGAAGCGTCTCAGATGCATCAAATAACTTATTTGAAAGAGACCGCACAATATAGCAAAATCTCACTTGCCGAAGTTTTAAGATTGGTGAAGCATAGCACGTGTTCAAACTCTAAGCTTGACCAACGTCAGATCTGCATGCGACACCTGCAAACTGTTTAGAGATGAAAGGATGCTACATCACATTATCTTGTAGTGTAGTAGCAGTGTATAACATTTAAATAAGATTTACTGGTGCATTTACGATGGAGGACACTAACGGGGTGAAATGTAAAAAACACAGTTACCTCTGAATGATTCAAAAGCAAGAGAAATATGAGCAAACATGTCTTCGGAGACGGTGCTTCTATCACTTTTCACGTGAAAGGGGAAGCATTGCACAGAAGAATTTACTAAAGGCTTCCTTTCATTCGCTATTGTCAAATATAACGACATCGGATCACACTTGCAATTCCAAGGAAAATCTGCTGAAAAATGATGCTACAAATTCCGCCGAGTTCTGCATTTCAAATTTGTCTGTGTAATATGATAAATTGCGTAAAATAAACTACATTAACTGCAACAATGATGTTAGGCATGTCTATGTTTATAATCTGAGAAATTTGATAAGCAACTAAAGCAATACAAAATAGTAAGTGAAAGCATGGTGATGAAAATACAGCATTTCTATCATCCCAACCAGAGCATGCCATCTCGAAGATGTCTGCGGTATCAAAATTGATACCATGACCATTCTAGGTTGTCCTTTTTGTTGACAATTCGGTGGTCTGATCTTGCTGATGCAATAAAAGCCCTCTGCTTAGGCATATCAATAACCTGGAAGTTCGCAAACAATATGGAATTTATCCAGTATTTCGATTGACGTTCATGGGAAAGATGTAGTCTCCTGGTATGACATCATGATGCCCATATATTGGCAATTTACTACTGCACAACTTCAACAGATAATTTCAATAAACAATTTAATTGCAATATCACTGACAGGAAGTCAACTTGCCACTCAAAGTCAAAGTCAGCTACATAACCTCGGAGAGATGAAGCGGAGAATGATTCACGTACATGCAGCAACGTGAACTTATGATGTCCTCAATAGCAGCTATTGTTATGCGACAACGTTCCTGCTGTCTGGCAAGCAGTGACTCACGCATTCTTCTATGCAGCTGCTTACGTCTGAGGGTTATTGTTCTCTTCAGTATGCTAGCCTACTAATTCAACTTAGCCCTCTGAAATTTTAGTGTGTGGCGCTTTAGGATGTAGATTTCTTCCGATTTAGGAGGTGTCAGATTACAGTGTACAAGTGTACATGTAGTGTACTTATTCGTTATATGTGTAAAATTGTGTGTGATAGGACGCGGGTATAGACATCATCCAAGTATGAAGACAACGTGAAATGTTTTCCTTGAATACCTATTTCAAACCGGCACTCTACGCCACTGCGTAGTTAAAAAGTACGTAATAAATGCATGACAGAAGCTGTCATTTTTTAAAATCATTATTAACTGATGAGTAGGAAAGTCCTAAGACTTTAAAATAAGTACGAAATTATTTGGCTACTGTTGACGATGCACTTCGTCCAACTAGGACTCGTCAGCTCGACTCGAAAGGTCGAAAACTAGCATTTAACTATTGGAAACCTAGAACTATTAGAACTATGCGCGTTGAGATCAGAAATCATCTCGCCTGAACTGCTCAAGACATTCAACGCCCACTTCGAAGAAGGATGCGTCAAGGAAAGTTTTTCCTCATAAGTGTCCATTATCCAATCATTTGTGATGGCTTGTAAAAGAAAAGAATGTAAAATTCACTGCATTATTTCTATTCAATGAAATAAAACACTTCACTACTACAACTAAAACAATTTTTTAAAAATGTTTGAAAATTCGATTTTTTAAAAGTTTCCAGAAATTTTTACTTTTTCAGAGCCTACAGAAATTCTCTCGAAGAGAAAACGCCATGAATTCCGCTTGGAGCATCTAAGGTTGGGTATCAATTAAGTAGCCCACGAAGAATTTTCCTGAACGTCGCTGTTAGATCAGTGACGTAGGCCGTCAAAGTTGCATATGTTTCTTCATAAATTCTCTATAAATAAAATTCGAATACGTCAAAGTCACGCAAGTGACCTTCCCCATAGAATTTTTCCTAAATCCTTTGGATTTCATCTATATAGAACTAAACAATGAAAATTTGTGAATTTCATGAAAATTTGAGAACCTTTGTCACTCACTTTTTCCGAAATTTGACGATTTGATGTGGAATGACCATCAACACAGCCTGGAATCATTTTTAGAGTCAGTCTGATTGAGATATGGATGGACTGTGAAACCTTCGGCTGTGCAGTTTAGCTCTCCATATCGATGGCTACTATTTGGAAGCTCAAAAATTCTCTCGCCAAGCATAAATATGAATGTGTCAACTCCAGATTTTGAAATTTGCATCAGTTTGCCCCATACTCAAAAACTATCGTCCACTGACCTCGCAGAAAATTCAGCGGCAGAGTTTGAAGATAGCAAATTCGATCAAAAAGTTGCGTTTGTAACTGTGACTTCAACGATTGCCGCTTTTGCGATGCTGTACTTACCTACATCGGTGGCTTTATTGTCAGAGAAGTCATTGTACGTATGTCAAGCTACAATTGTAGATCTGCTCTCGTTAACAATGATTCTGTCAAACCGATTGATCTTCTAAGTTTGAAAAATTGAAGTGGTCTCTTCTTCCTTAGTAAATGTGTCGTTGACATTATAAAGAATTCAGAGAGACTGATCAGACGATTTGTAAATTTTTTCCAATCTGACAAGAATTTGTAAGTGAAGTTAAGATAACGCATAAGTAGTAAGGAATCCTCCCAACTGCCCACAGCGCCCTTCCCCCCTCTGGAGCGTGAGTTGGGGTGTTGTCGCTCTGGGTCGACCGTCGTAGTTGGTCTTGGGCGGCGGTCTATGTTTTTGATGTGCAGGAGTGTTTGTAGGCATGCGTTGTGTTTAGATTTGGCTTCCTGATGAAATTCTGCGTCGACATATTGAGTTTCATGGGTGTAGGTGTGGCTCTTGTGTGCTTTAGGTGGGTTTAAGAAGGGTTTTGAGTGAGAAAATGGATGTAGCGGCTAAACGAAAAATGCACTAAAATGGACTGCGGATTTGAACTTTTTGGCCAATTTTGGGTCTAGGGGACTTGTTTCCAAAGTCGTAGGTCAAAGAACGAAGAACTTCGACCCCCCCCCCTCGGCATCGTTCTTCCAACTTTGGTTCTAGAGATCGTAGAAAGTCGTGCAATAGCTCGTTTCAAAGCTAAGGGTGCCACAAATCCATTAGAAAGCACAGTTTGGCCATACCTTCCTTTGCTGAGGCTTGGGAGTGACATTGAGACTTTTGGCCGTGTTAGAGAGCCGTCAGATGTTGAGTTTTGTGTTTTGGGCTCCAGTGGGCGAACGAAGCATCGGACGGGAAAACAGAGACCAGATTTGGAATCAGCGTCAAATTTTGGATAACCAATGTCTAACCCCCTCTTATCGATTGCATATTCACAGGATATATAAGTACGAGTCCGGGAGAGATGTCTCACTGAGTTGAGAAACTGACTGCAGGTAAGTCTTTTCTCTTGAGCTCCGATATCGGACTTCTGACTTTTCATTGCTGTTATCAGCTAAGGTGTCAGACTCATAGGTTAGTCAGTATAGCATGACTGACCATTTGATGATAGTAGGCCGAAATCTTCAAACGGCTATAACTTTGCTTCTACAAGTCCTTTAGATTTGATTCAAAAAACGTTTGACAGCTTATGATGTGCTGTAGGTGAAAGACTACTTATAAACGTTTTATGAGTGGCACTAAAATACTGAAAACTTTAAATTCGTATTTAATGATGATGATTAAACTTTTTGAATAAAAAGTAGTCGTTTATGAGTCTCTTCGACTTTGGACGTTTCCTCATGTAAATAATTCCACCGGTTTTCATGTCATAATCGGGCCCGGATACCAACACAGTGACATGACGCAAGCTCTGTCCGCCCGAGGTTGGATTTGTGGGTCGAGGCCTTGCAGCTGGGATAACATCCCCTCTGAGTAATTCCTGTAACGGATTCAAGAGACTAACGCCTAGACGACTGCTATCAAATGTTTTTGGACTAAGTCTTTCAATACATATCAACAAATTGTATTCTATAAACACTTGCTATCAAATTTTTATTCTATCTTTACAAAATCGTCACTATGACTAAAATGATTAATACGCGAATGCTCATCGGCAAGTGTAGCTGTGGCCGTATTGCCAGAGGCAGCGAGTCAAAGAACCACATTAAAGAGGGGACGGTGGACGAGCATGTGAGGAAAGTGTTTTTGAGGGTGTGTGTGCATCACAAGGTAGTATGTGAGGATGGGAGTGTTATAGAGTTCATTAGGAACCATAGCCAGTGCCATAGTGGCAATATTAGTATGCAGGGGTTTAAGTCGTGGTTTGAGGGAGTTTTGATGGATATGGAAGAGGTGAGTGGCAGTGGCGACGATTGAGGATGCGGTGGGGAAGAAAGGTGTAACAAAGGCGACTGATGAGGGTATGAGTGAGGAAGAAGTGGAGTTGAGAGGGGACATCAAGAAGCCTGATGTTGATGTTGATTTGGATGACGTGTTGGAGGAATTTTTTGGGAACATTAATGATCTTGAAGAGAAGGGGAAGGATGAGGGAAAGGAAGTGGGTAAACCGTTGGCAGCATCATCGCCTCGGAGGGAGGAAGGAAACACAAGGGATGAATATGTGAGGATGAAGGATCGATTGAGGGCGGTTAAGGAGAAGAATAAAGCATTGGTAATGCGGAATGAGAAGTTGACTGCGAACGCTGAAGGGTAAATGGTGACGAGAGAAGAGTTGGAAAGTATGAGGCAGAAGGAGAAAGAGTGGATGGTGGAAAGGAGTGAGTTGATGAAGAAAGCAAGTGTGGTAAGTAGTCTGCAGGCAAATTTGTTGAGGAAGGATGATGAGATAGATCGGATGTGAAGCGTGGTGGAGGAGACAAAGGAGGTGAAGGGCGTGAACAAGAGGTTGGTGGCTGAAGTAGAGCGATTGCATGAGCGTGAGAAGTGTGGAAAAAGAAGAGTGTATGAAGTCCATTTTCCCCTGTTCGAAAATAATGTTTGTGACGCACCGACAATAACGAGCGACCGAAATCAGACGCAGCAGTGCTATGAGGGCGACGGAGTCCGATGTTTACACATGAATATGGACATCACTGGCGAGACATATGGACATATGGACATCACTTCCTCTCAGAGTTTTTGCATCAGCAGTAGGATCGTCTTGATCCCCAGAACGCCCCAAACGGTTCTTTTAAGGGCCACATGGAGCAAGAGTGATAGTACCTCTTCGTGGTTTGCTCTGGACAGACTTCGGTCTGACTGAATCTATCACATAATTTAAAAGACTGAGTCATGTCTTTGTATCAGAAAGGTATATAAACCATTTCCACTCTTTCATTTTCATTCTATAATCCATCATGAAAACACTTAAGACGACAGTCAGCTCTCCTGACAAGCCTCGGCTTAGACCGAGAAATTTATTTATTGAGATTCTACAGATGGAGGAAGAGAGCGAGTATTTAACAATGTTGCTCTAATTGGCTGATCAACAACTGACGATGTTAATTCAACAGAGTAGGGGTATATACCGCCCTATAACAGTCGGCTTATAGCAGAGGAGGTCGATGCCGCTAACATAGAGAGAGTAGTCTCTCTCAGGAATCGGCCAAACCTAAGTCTCTTCACATCCCGAGAACGAACCAACGATTTTTTTTGAAGACCTCCACGGAGCAAAATATGATAGTACCTCCACGTGGTTTGCCCTGGACATATTTCGGTCTGACTGAATCTATCATACAAATAAAATCACAAAGTTGCATCTGCTATCAGTCAACTTAAACGTTGCATGTTAAGGAGGATTTCGGCATAATTCTTCCTGTTGGTGGACGATCTCTCTTGAGACTGCGGATGATGTCGTAGTGATAAGTGTGGCAAGGGAGTGTGTCATATTTTAGACCAAAACCTCTGGGGCAACTCATGTTGGGCATTTGACACAGTTCTCAACGTAGCACTTTGAACGCCAACCGGTTTAGTCCTAGCTATCTGCCACAGGCTACTTTTTAAATTCTCCATTACCAACGTTATCTGAGAATGAGCCATGAGTTCTTTTAAGAACTGCCTCTATATTGAGGCTAGATGACGAAGGGATGAAATGGGAGGTCACTCTTACGCCACACGTATACAAAATCACTTTCTATCTTCTCTAATGGTGCGATCTCTTTTGATAGAAAAGTAGACCGATAATAAATGTGATACTAACCCCATATCTAAATTCCTCCATTTATTTCCATCTCTAGATAAATACATTGCAAAACAAAGACATGTAGTATGTAGGTTAATTTACAATTGAAGCACATATACTTTATAGCGAGGAAAAGTCAAGTGGAAGAACCTTTGAGTCATTGTAGACTTTGTAGCACCTTGGTCGTTTTGGGGCATCTGGCGCTCTTCTCACGCGCGTTGATTTTTGGTGTAAAATCACCATTACTCCACACAACTTGCACAATCTTGCCTTTATCACAAGTCTCCTTCTGATCACAGTCTTCATCCCACTCGTCGACCACTTCAAAGATTTTGTTGAAGATCTCTAAGGTGGGAGATGTACCTTCCATCATGAGATAGATAAGAATGAGAAGTGTTTCAATTTTCTGACTTTTATGTTTTTCAACAATGAATTCCTCAACAACCAATCAGAATGATTCTAATTTAGATGAAGACTACATAAGTCGGAAGATTGTAGCATTCTTATTCACATTATACGAACTAGCACGCCAAGATGACAAACTCAGAAACACCATGTAATTTTGTGATCGTCAATGAGTGGTGTGATGAAGACAAGTGTGATCAGAAGGAGACTTGCGACAAAGACAAGACTGTAAGAATTGTCTGGATAGATGAAGAGTGGACACCGAAAACAACGCGCGTGAGAAGAGCGCCAGATGCCCCTAAACGTACAAGGTGCTACAAAGTCTACAATGACTTAAAGGTTCTTCCACTTGACTTTTCCTCGCTATAAAGTATATGTGCTTCAATTGTAAATAAATCTAAAGATCTACATGTCTGTTTTTGATATTCAAACCCTTCATCATTTATCCTCAGTGATAGAGGTAGTACTTAGGAAAAAATGATTGTATCTATCATCAACTGGTATGATTTATACTGAGCTGTCAAATGATCAGATTTTCACTGTGATGTTAATGATTATTATGCTACATTACCCAGAAATAAGTGAAAACGGACGGATGAAGCAAATAAACATTTATTAAAAAAATTTACAAATAATTCAAAAGTTCCTCGGAAGTCACATTGTCCCATAAATTCTCACAACCACAGCAGTTGCACTTCAACTGCCTTAATCGTTCTTCTGCCGCGACCAACACACCATAGATGCAGTTCCATTCCACTTCATTCCGGGGTTGGGATGATGGACTGTACCATCTCCGTATATCATGGAGAAGGTTAATGTCAGTTTCCGTTTTTACATCTTCCTGATTGTAGAGCAGGTATTTCCATCGCACATAAATCATTTCTAACTCTTCTTGCTCCGTTAGAGATGATAATTCCAACTTTGGAATATCATCCAGCCTTCTCTGCTTCTCCACCTTTGCCTTTTTCGGAGCGGGAGGACAAGTTGGCATGCTTGATGCAGGCACTGGTGATTCATGCGAGAGAGTTGATGGCGAATCCATGACTTTGAAATGTATGTCATAAACTTGATTTCTTAGTGCTTAAGTATCAGCAAGCAACCAATCAAAATGAATAGCCAATGAATGTTGAGTATGGGAGTATATGAAAGGGAAAAATAGACTAGATTTCATTCGATATTTGAGACATATTAACGCCAAGTGAACATTTCTCTCCACTCAATTATATTCTAACGTTTCTGTCGTGCCCTATTTTGGTTTGAGTCAATTGCTGCATTCTGACTATCAAAGTATCAAAGTATTCGTTGAAATGGTGAGTTAAAGATTTCATCACTCATCTCCCTTAAACGTTAGGTTAATAGCATCTTTCTCAATTTCAGGCATCTACTTCATCATCAAATCGCTCCCTTCTCGAGGAAGCTTTACAACTGTTGAGTGAGGTAGGTTGTAAAAATAAACTATGACTTCAATAGAGATGACAGAATGATTTCTCCTCCAGATGATGACAGTTCCAACTCAAGTGCGCAGTCGCGGGAAGCATCCAAAACATGTGCTGATTGTGGGCATATCTTTACGAGGAAGCGCGATCTCACCCGACACATCAGACAACGTGTGTGTCAACCCAAACCATCATCAATCTGCCCGAGGTGAGGATGATTCTATTCAACATGTCTCATTTACTTGTGACTTTCGTTTCCAATCTTTTGAAACAGGTTTTGAATTATCTTCACATGGACCTCACCACAAACACACAAATGATAGTTATAGCAACAGCACCTCCCCTATTCGACTAACTGAAGTATCGCTCAATAATGTAATGAGAAACTACTATATGGAATTCTCAGAAACTATTGCTGAAATGAGTAGTATGAGCTCTACTTCAAATGAGTATTTATAAGACAAAATCCATCCACTAGCACCAAAATTAGAAGAGCGCTGCCGAGGGGGGGTGAAAAAATTTTGCTAACCCACCTTTTGACGAGAAACACGATGGGAGTGGTCTCGCATCGAAATTCCACCATTCTAACCTGGCCGGCACACCACGCCAACCTGGCCGGCACACCACGCTAGCCTAGCCAGCACACCACGACAGCTTGGAGAGCGCACCACGAACAACCTCTGGCAACGCCAACCTCGTCGTTCCAGAGGGAGGGGAGTCGGACTCGAAGCAACCAGGTGTCGGACTAGGGCCGACGCCCTAGTCTGACAGGAGGGGGGATGTCCACGTAGCCATCTTGCGCTATCCAGAGGTGTAGAACTCCTTACTACTAGCAGAGTATAGTATTTAAACTTGATTGATTGCCCATCTTTTACTTGACTTCAAAGAAGCAAGCAGAGAGTTAAGAATCTCATGTTAAATTTTTTAAGCTTGACTTTAACTTTTATAATACACTGATAATTCAATGCTGTAGAACTAGATAGTATAATTAATTCATATATTATCTCCTATTTTCAGGATTTCTCCTATTTTTTCGGAGTTTCCCAAACTTCATCGGTTCCAAGTGAGAGATGAATGTGTGTATTGGGACATATGCTACTGACGAAGACTTTCTATGATCGGCGAATACTTTGAACAAGTATTTTGGTGCCTACAAATATCAACACATTTTTGATCATGCAGAACTCAATTTGGCGCAGTGAGAGATGTTTCGGTCATAGTGGTCAACGCTTTCCTTTACCTGCTCCTATTTTTTGAATTTGTCAGAGTTGCCGTGCTTCATTGATGCCAAGTGAGAGATAAATGTTCGAGTTATAGAACGGCCTTTTGTTTTATCCGATCCCAGCTCTGTTGGGGAACGAATTTCATCAATTTATTTATCTGGGAGCTGGGAGGTGTGAGAGACTTGGCTTGAGATAATCAACATTTTCTTTTCCTCACTCCTACTTTTTGGGTATAAATTTCTGCAGAATGAGCGACTTGCTTCGATCGACCTACCTCAATCATTAAATATTCACAGTTTTCTTTTCTGTACCGCTACTTTTCATAGCATGAATCTTCAGTTTATTCTTTCTGGGCAATGTGATGTTTGGTTTGACAGATGCATTAGAAACCTGAAAAGGTTGCGTTTTTTAGCGACATATTTTTGGGAATTTCTCCACTTTAGTCCATCTAGATTCTGGGCCACATGAGAGTCTTGTCTCGATCGTGAAATGATCTACGTTTTCTTGTTCCAGCTCCTTTTTTGGGAATATTTAGCATTTAGTTGTACGTAGGAGGAGTTCTACTTCTCTGATTCTGCGCCTTGGTGTCTGTCAGGAATTTGAATGACGAGAAGTGACATATCAGTCAATTTCATATCAATCAATCAATCTCAGGTAATCTGCCCTTAGGCAGGTCTCTTATGACAGCTTCTTCCAATTCTTTCTGTCTTCTGCTCTTCTCTTCCTCTCCGTGCATCCCTCACCATTCTTCATGTCGCTGATCATCATAAGCTTCGGCCTTCCTCTTGGACGTTTTCCTGTCATCCAACCTTCCAAGGCTGTTCGTGGCAGGTTCTCATGTCTTAGGAGATGTCCGATACATCTGCCTTTCCCCTCTTAATTGTATCCAGTAGACTTGGCACTTCGTTCACAAGACTGAGGACTTGAGCATTCGTCAGCTTCTCGGTCCATTTCACTTTCTCCATCCGTCTCCAGATCCACATCTCAAACGCTTCCAGTCTCCTGATATCCGCTTTCCGCATAGTCCACGTTTCGGATCCGTACATGACTACACTCCACACCAGAGTCTTGACCAACTTCTTTTTCACCTCCTGTCGCATTCCACCTGTCAACACACACTGCAGTTTTCTGAACACGGTCCTCGCATTCCAATCCGAATCGTGATGTCTTAGTTCCATTAGGAGTCAGATGACTTCCTAAGTACTTGAGTTCCTCAACCTTTGCAAGTGCGACACCCTGTACCTCAACCCAAACAAGGACAGGTTTCCGACTGATTCGCATGACCTTGATTTTCTTTGTATTAATCTTCAGTCTGTAACCCTGAATCACAGTATTGTCCATTATCTTCTGCAAACTTTCTTCTGTGCTGGCGATCAAAACTTAGTCATCCGCAAATCACACAGCCTGCAAGAATTCTCCACTGAATTTGATTCCATCTTCCACATTCTCCAGAGCTTCCTCCATCATGGCTTCCGCATAGATGTTGAACAACAAAGGTGATATTAATCATCCTTGCCGAACACCTCTTCTCAAGTTTCTTCTACTTAACTCGATCAAAGGCCTTCTCGTAGTCCACAAAGCAAACATACAGATCTTCATTAAACTCCATTCTTCTCTCAGCCAAACACCAAACTACTCCAATTGCTTCCCTTGTCCCTCTTTCTCTCTCTCTCTCTCTGGAATCCGAACTGATCATTATGGCGCTCTGTCAAATCTCTTCTTGGTCGAGATCAAAGATCAATCAGTTCCTTCTTCGATGCTGACGATTGTCAGAGGTTTTATGCCGACAAATTGAATAATCTTCGTTCGTCAACTAGTGATACAAATCCTCCAACATATAATGCAAGTTCCTCCAAGTGCTGCTTATTCCAATTTCAACCTGTAACCCCTGTGACTGTGTCAACTATCATATGCTCTTTACCTAACAAGCAATCTTCCTGAGATCCCATCATCATGAAATGCCTGAAGGAATGTATTGACTTGATAGCATCCTTTCTCTGTCGTCTTGTGAACTGCTCGATCATACAAGGTTATTTTCCTCCTAAATTGGCGACGTCGTGTGTGACTCCTGTCTTTAAAAAATCATCATCAGATTGTCAGCAAATATCATCTTATCGTCTCATCAGCAATTTATCGATCCTGTCAAAATTTATTGAGCGTATTGTTTTGAAGCAGTTACTTTCATTTTTGAAGAGTGCTGAGTTGATGTCTCCACTTCAATCTGCTTATCGTGGGAATTATAGTACTGAGACAGCAATGCTCAAGCTTTCAAGTGATAAACTATTGGCCACGGACAAAGGTGAAACTACACTACTCTCCTCATTGGACCTCTCGTCCGCCTTCGACTGTGTACAGTTTGATATTTTCATTGAGCGCCTTTCAACATCATATGGAATATCGGATATGGCCTTGACATGGTTCCATTCCTATCTCAACAACCGATGCCAATATATCTACTTTCATGAGACAGCCTCACCCATTCTCCCGGTGAAGTGTGGTGTGCCACAGGGATTCGTGCTCGGGCTCATTTTATTTTGTCTTTACATCATGGATATAATTCCTCTTGTCCAAAGCCTTGATCTCCGGGTTCATGTCTTTGCTGATGATGTCCAAGTATACGGCTCATGCAAACCATCTGATACAACCTCATTATCGGCGAGAATGTCACAGTGTATTACCTCAATCAACGACTGGCTAAAATCCAATGGACTTAAACTGAATGCTGAAAAGACCAATTTTATGTGATGTGCTACACACCAGCGTCTAACAGATGAGTGCAAAAATCCTGTTGTCATTGGTGACCATCGTTTTCAACCTGTCTACAAATTACGCTGCCTAGGAGTTATTATCGATTCCACGTTGTCTTTCTCCTCTCACGTATCCAAAGTCATTTCGGTGTGTTTTGGAGCTCTTAGACAATTACGATCAATACGTCGCTCAACTACTGTTTCGCTCGCATCTTCTTTGGTAAATGCCCTGGTATCCTCCAGACTTGAGTATTGTATATCTGTACTCGCTGGCATTACGGATGAGCAGGTCAAGAGACTTCAAAGTGACATTCATGCTTCTGTCAGGCTTGTTTTCAATCTACCTCGGTCAGCCCACATTAGTTCCGCCATACGAAGACTCCAGTGGTTACCAGTGAAATCTCGAATTGACTTTCCTCTTGTGACTCTTGCCTTTTAAGTGCATCAATGGCTCAGCTCCACCTCACCTGTGTGAATTGATCACCAGAACGAGTGAACTGCCAAGTCGCTCACACCTTCGCTCTGTAACAAAGAACTCTTTGATTGTTCCAAGATCACGACTGAAGTCAGTTGCAAGGAGGCGATTTTCCTCATGTTCCGCAATAGCATGGAATCGACTGCCCAGGGAAATTTCATCTACCGACTCCATGCGAAATCTCAAAAAAGCATGTAAAGCATTTTTTATGATTGACAGTCTGTAATTTTTATCGTATTTTATCCTTATCTTTGTTCTGTAGCCTTGAAACTCTATGTATAAATGCTGCATTTCCAATAATAAATCGTGATCTAATCTAATCTAAACAAGTAGTGGGTTTTAATTATCACAATAATTGGAAGAAGCGATAATCATGTTCGGTCGGGCAGATATTAGTCACATTGAGTCAAATATCAGCCGTGTTGCATGTGACCGATTTGGTCACATAAAGTCACATATCTGCCGAGTTGAATGTGACCGATTTGGGCACATTTGGTCACATCTGCCGAGTTGAATGTGACCGATTTGGGCACATTTGGTCACATAAAGGCAGTGGCAAACATTACATGTGTTCCAAATGACTTCCATTATTTTCGGTGACAAGTTGAAGTTGTCGCACAAGATGCGACACTGCAGCAGATAACTCGATATCTGTCAGCTGGAAATCTCCGATTAAATCCTGTCTTTCAATTCTTCGATGCTTCTCGGTTTGCTGATATGATACACGTGAGATTTAAGCATTCCCCAAAACCAGAAATCCAGAGGAGAAAGATCTGGACATCTCGCTGGCCAAGGCTGTCCATATCCACTACCAATGACTTTATCTGGTGGAAAATGTTTGGTCAACAATTTTCGTACCGTCTTGGAATAATGCGGAGGTGCACTGTCATGTAGAAAAATTGCTGAGTTAATCTTTCACTTTCTTTTAAGTTCTGGGATCACATGATCGGAGAGCACAGCACGGTAATTGTCACCATTGACAGTGCCATCGAAGAAAAGCGGAGTTAGTTGGTAAGTTGCTGAGAATGCCATCCATAAACTTTCGGTGAATGCAAACTTTCTCTTATCGAAGCAAATGGCTTGAAGTAAGCCCATATAATACAGTTGTGCCTGCTGACTATGCCGTCCAGGCTAAAATAAGCCTCATCACTCTATAACACGTTGGTGAACACGCCAGGATTTTGTAACATCCACTTCACGAAATTCATTCGAGCTTCAGTCTGCCTCCGTGATGGACTGCATCAGGGATATATGATAGGGATACATCCCTAGATGCATCTTTAGTATTCAGCGAACAGTCCGTTCTGGAATATTGGATGCGCATGCCACATCAGAGGAAGAAGCAATGTCAAGTTGATTCAATGATGGAACTGACTGCAGATACTCAATAACCAGTTCAGATCGTTCTTCGTTGAATGATGGTCAACCTGATTTTGGTGCAGCATGTAGAGAAAACATCTTTCCAAATTTCGATATAAGACGTGTGATGCTACTGACAGAACATTAACTTCAAACAATCTTGTGTTTGCTGTTGAAGGCTATCGAAATGGCAGTTGGACTTCGGTTATTAGCATAGAAAAGTTGAACAATGCATCGAGTCTGGTAGGCAAATCCATCACGGTCACTCGGGAGAGTAATCATCACAGTTCGCAAAAACGGAATCAAGTGCTTATTGTATGTGCATGAAGTACACATTGAATTCAATATCTATGTTTAATATTCAACACGTTCGTTGTTGATCACGAGATCCGTATGAATGATTAAGTGAAGAGTTTGATTTTGTTCAGTTTTTGCTAGTTTTAATTTCTCTATCAAAAAGAGATATCTGTAGAAGTATGAAATTGAAGAATTGAAAGACAGGATTTAATCGGAGATTTCCAGCTGACAGATATCGAGTTATCTGCTGCAGTGTCGCATCTTGTGCGACAACTTCAACTTGTCACCGAAAATAATGGAAGTCAGTTGGAACATCTATTGTGACGCACTTGTACATGTATGTATTTTTTGAATAGATATGGTTTTATCACTTTCTGCTGTTATTTTAAAAATCTTCGAGCGTGCTAGTGCCCCTGATACTCAATCATATGCAAAATGTTGCATAATAAGAACATTACAGCTCATTTATATTTTCCATTACTTTTGGCCGCACAGTTACTCATTGGAAGCACAGTTACATGTTCACTCTTCTCGAAAAATGATTCTGTGAGCACGTTTGTCAATAACAATTACTTGCTTTCATAAAGTTTTATTGAGGCCCAACAAATACTCGACAGGCATAATAATAATAATAATAATAATAATAATAATAATAATGTAGCTTTATTCGTACTTCACAACCGGTGGTTATTCAGAAGTAGCGTTACACAAATCATTTATAAAATACATCAGAAGTAGAATCAGATAGAAGTCAGGCAAAGCGAATAAAAGAATTTTGGAAGCGCATTGTTCTTGATCTGAGTTTTCTGTTCCGACTACCAAGTCTTTCACTATGTCGAGTTTCTTCGCTATCGTGAATAAGATGTAATGGGTGTTCCTCATCTTCTGCCTTTAATGCTAATTGCTCGGCCGTTCGCAAACAGAAGCTGGTAATATCCTCTGAACAGCTAAAACCGAACAACTTGCACAATCGCTTTTCAAGGCTAGCAATATGTCTGAATCTCGAGGCAGTGATGTTGCACCACGCGGGATAAGCATATGTCAAGATAGATCTTATCATGGTCACGTACACGGTTCGGAGCAATTGGTGGTTATTCGGCGAAATTTGCATTAGGCAGTGTAGTAGATAAATTCGGCGTCTAGCTTTCGAAAGTGTGTGGTCGAGATGCTGTTGCCAATTGAGCTTGTTGTCAAGAACAATTCCCAGAAGTTTTGCAGAGCTAACTTCCTCAATAATGGTTGATGATTCTGGGTCACAGAGAGCTGAAAGGTTGAGGGCCTTCTTAGTATTGAAGTTCATTACCTTGGTTTTCATATAGTTCAAATGCATGCCATGCTCATGAGACCATGTCAGTATATGATTCAGCTCCTCACTGAGCTTATCGTCCTCGACTTCGCGAATGCAGTGCAGCACTGATATGTCATCTGCAAATTTTACCAGGGTGGAGTTTCCAAACTTTGGCTCCAAGCTGTCCATTGCTGAGGCAAACAACAATGGAGCTAACACGCCTCCCTGAGGGACTCCACTTGTGGCTCTAAACCACAATGAATAGTTACCATTGCATTTAATTCTTTGTTCTCGCACAGACAGATATGATGCAATCCAGAGCAACAGTTCTTTTGGAGCATTTTTGTCAATCAAGGATTGTAGAATAACCTGATGTGGTATTCTGTCAAATGCCTTGCTGTAATCCAACATCAGAAGTCTAACGGCTCCCGGAGTGTCTAGATGGGATAAAATACGATGAATCGTGTAGGTGAGTGCCGTCACAGTTCCTTGACCAGTCCTTGGTACAAAGGCGAATTGAGTTGGTCCAATTGGTGAAACGCTCTGGTAAAGCCACTTCTTCAAAACAAGCTTCTCGATCACTTTAGAAAGAATCGGTAGTAAAGAAATAGGGCGATAATCAGTAAGTTTAGGTTGGCTGACTTTGGGGATAGGCACAACATTAGCCCTCCTCCAACAAGTTGGCATCACACCGGTAGCAAGACTTAAATTAATCACATGTTGGATAGAAGGAGCCAGTATATCAGCAAAGTCCCGCAATACCCAAAAGGGAACTTCGTCAGGTCCTGGTGAGCCTTTTTTCAGATGGATCAAAATGTCAAATACTTCGTTCTAAGTGACAGATAAGGGTGCATTATATGGCATGGTATCCAATTGCTCAAGAATGCCATCAATGTCAGAGGGGACAAATGTTTGTGAAAATACTTCAAGCATATCATTGACATTGACTTGAGTTGGCTTTTTCTTGTGATGAATTAGTTCATTAACTGCTTTCCATTTTCGTGAGTTGCTGTTACTGTTGTTGCAAGGCACAGAATTGAGAAAATTTCTCTTCAAGTCACGAATATGAGCAATTACTGAATCACGCAGTCTCAGATATTTGAGATGTTTTCTTTCTGCATAGGCCCGATCGCGTGCGTTTATAAGAAGCTTTAATGATGGTTTGACCCATGCCTTGTCGTCATTACGAAGCCGGAGAGTCTTTAAGGGAAACACAGAATTATATAGTTCAGATAATCCGTCTGTTAATACACCTGCTGCTTCATCAGTGTCGCATTCGAACATAACACTCTCGAGGAAACTTGATGTCGCAGTCAAAGCCTCTCTGAATCTGGCACAGCTGGCTGTAGCTTTTTCCGATATTGTATCTTTGTAACACGTGGACGTGGGTATTTGTTCGATGCCTTGCAATGGACTACATTGTGGTCAGAGCGAGCCAAGGGTGGGAGCACACATGTATCGCTATAAGCTTCCTTGCAATCTGTGAGAACAAAGTCCAACTGAGCACCACAGCGAGTATGAAAATCAAACAAGCTGCTTGTACCGAGGAGCGCATTAATTTGGGGAACTCGGGCAGCCAAACCATTGAAGTCACCACATATCAGCACACTGGAAACCGAATGATGATTTCGACCATGTGCTACAATATCTATTAGGATGTCGATAACCGCATCGTGAAGAGGGGAACTTCCCCAATAAGGATGATATAGAGCAATCACCAGCACATTGGAATCAATAATGAACGTCAAGAATTCGGATTTCAGCGCTTTGTGAGATGTATTGATTGCCGGGATGCAGTCACAGCTACGTATGTCATGAGTGTCTGAACAATATACCAGTATGCCTCCACCAGGGCTGCCTCGATCCTTTCGAATTTGCTGATAATTAGGAATGTTGAGCCAAGGTGTGTCGGTAGTATCGTCAAGCCACGTTTCACAAGCAATTGCTATTCCAGGTTTGATGGAGCGAAGTCGCAGGGAAAATTCGTCGAATTTGTTCCTTAATGAGCGGGCGTTGGTGAGAACTATCGAAGGATGACGGATCACTCGTGTTCTGCATTTCTTTTTTGTATGGCGTTTGATATTGATTAACACTTTTTGTCGGTCGTTGTGTGGTTTTTGTGTGTTGCGTTTGTGTCTTACGCGCCACGATAATTCTTGATCATCAGCTGATGTATCAGCTGGGTTGATAGATAAGGGTTGAGGGCGACGATAGGTGACACGAACGGGAATGGCAAATGACGCAGCTTCGTAGGTCTCTTGCAAGGAGTTGGGAGAAGAGATCACAGTAGCTGAGGCCGGTGGGTGATCAGACGTAGCGATAGCAATATTAGGGAGAGCACCAAAATAATTGCGACGGAGAATTCCGAAGTGCCACAGACGGCGTCTTACTTTTCTTCCCAAAGGACACGCGTCAGAGCCATGTAAATGGACTGGTGGGCGACATGCCAAGAGTGCAGAGCGAGAGTAAACAATCCGGGGAGAGGAATCGCAAGGCGAAGCGGGTTTGGCCATGAACTAAGGGGACCAAGAGGAACACACAGACGAGCGATGAGTCAGCTGAAGTCCCCAAACGATGATGAAATCCTTGGTGAATGCATAGTAAATATCGGTATGTCAGTAATCGTAAAACATACAATTTGTAAGGTTTGAGTAGATGCGTAAGATAGGCAATAAGGCAGATGGAGGATGTAGCAGCAATACAAGGTCAGTGAGGTAGAAAGATAGATATTTTCGGAGAATAGCAAGCAAGATTGGAGAAGTGACGACGAGGAATAGTTAAGACGGGGAAAACGAGGAGCGCGAGACGACCGCACGCTGGCTCGCTAAAAGCGAGAGGCATGTTCTAAAATGGGGCGAATGAAACCGATCTGCAATTTATGGAGCTGATCAAAAGTCAGATCGCAACTTTCGCAATGCGTAAAATCGCTTGCCTTTTTTATATTGTGTTGTTATAATATGTGGCTATCTCATTTTAAATTTTTGTTGATGGTCAATCCCAGAATTGCAATATTGTCTACAATTTCGATGGGAAAGGATTCAGAAATATCAAATTTGTTTCCTGGAACATAGTAAACCTTTAGATTTCAGCAGGTTCAAAGAGAGATCATTAGTGTCAGACCACAAGTTTAAATCTTGCACCTGTTTGTGGACAGCTAATTCCATTTCAACATGACCTTCATTTGAATTAAAGGAGAGTATTAAATTCAAATCGTCTGCATATTTCACAAAAGCATTTTGCATATTTATGTATCATCCATTGAAGAGAAAATTGACCTGATAGCAGAATTTCAGCAGTACGATATCAGCCATCATTATACGAGTCTGGCATAAGTTTTTATACCCTTATGTATCAATTTCTATGTTCCTGAATAACATTCGATAGAATTATTGTGTTATGCTTCCAGTGAAGCGCCGCCTTCAACTTTTGGAATTTCCCGGTTGGCCATTTGAGAAAATTTCTACATTTCATTTGTTGTGCACCGATCGATGTGGTGCTTCGATTTACCTTGCAACTAGTGAACTGAGGAATGCGTGCCAAAACAAAAGCCATTTATCTTAGAGGTTGAAACTATTCTTTGGTTGATTGCCGCTTATCAGTTATCGCGGGTCCAATCGGAATCTATAAAAGTAAATGGATAGAAATTTCATTTATCATTCTCTGTCCACTAATCGACTACACTAAGGTCTGATAGCAACAGGAGCTCTTCGTGCTAGCGTCAAGATGTCTCTCACGAGTTTAAAACTATCCAATGGCGAGAAGTAAGTGACACCAAAGATACATGGGCCAACGAGCACGAAGAATGATGATGATCAATAAAGACTTCACTCACATGTCTTCTCAACAAAATAATGAAATATCCTTTCGATCCGACCACACTGTAAACCGTCAGTTATCAAATGAAATAAATTTCGCTGTTAAACCAACTCATCAAAAAACTAACATTTCCTCCCAAATGAAGACGGCTTGGCATTCTTGGCTTCCACACCGTGCTCATCTGGTCTCCTGGGTGAAATCCGCCGATCTGTTAGGTAATTTACTGCCAAACGTTGATACGGATGCTAAATCACCTTGGTTACTATCCATTCTAACAGTATGATTCTAACCATTTGTAATTCAATTCTACACAATGCATTGACAACAGAATGCATTCAGTTAGTTATCAATTTAGACGATTGTCTGAACTTACAGACTCACTAAGCCTGTTGAAACGAAAGCTATTATCTAAATTTGCTGAGATAACAAACTCGAAAACTCAGCCAAGAAACAGAATAAGCTTTCAATCTTTTTGCATGAAGACTTGAATTGTAAAGTGGTTCATGAAATTTCATTGATAATCAACTTAATTTCCGTTTCCTTGACATTCTTGTCAGCAAATTGTCATTCTATTTGATATCTAATGAGTTTTAGGCCACTGCATTTCCTCTAATAAACACCGGCCTCAAATAAGTGCCACAGCTGAGCGTTCATCTTTTTCATAAACGACGCAAACCATCATTTCCATATAAGAATTGAATTAAAGAGAATCATAAAATCAGAGAGACAAAACCGCCGACAATTATACATGCATTTGTTGGAAAGATGAAATAAAGACTTGAGATAAGATGCAGCGTTTGGTCACTGGCGCATTGTACATGATTAAAATATGTTGGGGAATTTATCTAAAAATACATTCGGGGCACTGCCTCGGATGCCCCAATGGACGCTGCGCCTCTGAAATCAGACATAAGAAAAGATGGCCAGTTCAATCACCGGCTGACGTTCCACCGACAACAGGTTAGAAAAAATGAAACTAATTCCTTAACCGGTACCTTCCTATAATCTGCAACCTGGAATGAACAGGCTACAATGGGAAGCAAAACAGTCATAGTTCATAAATCAACCCTCCTTGAACGTTCTCTGGATCATTTAAACTTCCATTTTCAATGTTATCATTTTCATCTACATGAAGATTTTGTATTTGATGATCTCAACAGATTCTCATTCAGTGGCTTGACAAGTTTGGAGAAATCAACGAAAGGCATCGGCACATACAAGCTCATGATATATTCGGAGGTCTCACCTAGGGCCCTGCGAGTGCTCGACTCGACATTTTGTTGTACCGTTCCAGTACTCGAACGACGATGAGTACTTGAATCGAGTTGGCGAAGATATGTAAAAACATTTCGTGTTTGCATAACTTTCTCATTTCGATTACATCGAATTTCTTTAATGACTTACAACTTTAGCGTCTTCATTCAGCATTAAGTCTTGGTCACAGTAATATTGTTGAACTTGCAATGAATTGTTCCCTAAGTTCAGTCACATTTAACGACGGCCAATCACATCAGTCAAAAGGAGAAGATTAATCATTCCTATCTTTGTAAAACTGTTATTTCAGCTTCTCAGACAGTTTGTTTGCTATTTTTAGTTTATCTCACACACGCACATGCTAACTCTGACAGTTGTTCAGAAATCATAATTTATTTTGTATTTTAGTCAGAATGCGCACGTATGTTGTCGTCACAGTTTGTTAAAAAGAGAAAAATGTTTTGCAAGTATATGCAGATTTTTGTTTAAAATGTTATTTTCTATTTTGATTCAATATGCTACTCACAAAAATTACACTCATCAACTTAGGTAAACAGGTTTCTCATAAAGGCAAGTACAGGATAATATAATGGTCAGCAGACTACAACTCGGGCAAAATCACATCAATCAGCTGCAATTGATAGATAGTCTGATGATGTGCTGTTCTTTAAAGTGATAAATTACTACACAAGCTGTTCAACTGGAAGACTGAATAGAGATAAATACACAAAAATCGATAAATGCACATTGTGATAGTGTACAACTTGAATAAAAACTGCGAACTCCGTTAGTTTCAATAAATATTAAAATAATAGGGTCTGCTCTGACATTTAACCACGACCAGTAGACATAGAACTGCATAACTGTGAAAAAGACAGGTTTAAGTGAACTCGTTATAGATGAAATTGATCTTTTGTTAATTTCCTAATAGTAACTGAGCGATGTTCTCTCTCACTCTGTGCGTTATTCAGAATCGCGTCACGCTTGCTTAATAATGATTGTATAATATGCCTACAAGGTAAAATATATACATTGCTTAAACAAAAGGTTTTGAAAAATTTATTGCAAAAATAATTCAAATAAATGATTGCATGCATAGAACTTTTTAAATTTCGTTAATGTATGTCTAATGTCCACAATTACATACATGTATACTGTTCTTAACAAAGGATAACCTACTCACTCGATCTGCGTCGCCATATGCCCTATTTTCTTATTCTCTTCATTGCCTTTATTGGCCCAAGTAGGCCTTAACACATTTCTGCCTCTTGATATGGATAAAAATTTTGCCAGACTCGACTAGACCCGAGTTTTAGCCAACTCGACTCGAGGTTGACGAAAACCCGACTCGCATGGTCCAACACCTAACTTTTACTCGTATATAGAAATTGATCAATTGAATTCATTTATTAATTGAAAAGTGATTGTTGCTGTGGACACAGGAATTATCAATCTGTTTTCACAAGACATCTGCAATTCACATAAATCAGATCAAATAGCTTTCAATGCAGCATTCATCATTCACTGACTCAGATCATTTATTTGATTGATTTTTATTTGAATGGTTTGGGAATGTCTTTGTAATTGAAGATTGAAGGCAATGAGCTTCAACTTACCAGGCTGGGAGACAATGATGTGGTTTATCCGATCACCTGCAATCTGGAAGGGCTCGCTGTCTGACAGCAGAACCCTCTTCACTTCTTTCACATTCCATCGATGATAAGTCCTGCCCGCAGAGTCAGCGAACTCCCCATCATCAACTTGAAAGACGGGATCATCATCCTCGCTCAATCCAACTCTCCTCCTCAGAGCTGTCTCCTCCGCCGACCTTCCCATCTCCTTGCAGATGGCTTCACGGACGTCCTTCACTGTAGGTGAGGAACGAATGTCCAAGACGACGGACGACTTCTCACCACCAAACAGTTCCTCAATCATGAAGGGAATTCCTGTAGAGACAGAGAACAGAGATCAGGAATGGAATTCCAACAGAACCACCCATTATCTCATGTGTCACCTACAGAACACAGAAGATAATAGAAGGACACATAAGGAAATAATGGCAATGTCACACCACTGTCAACATGAAGGTCAAACAATTATTTATAGGAGATTGATTATGAACACACTTTCTCATGTCGAAATTCCCCTTCAAGTTCAAATTTCATGTTTGAGGACGATTTATAGCTGAATTGTGATATTTTGATTGAAAGCTATATAATTATTTCACTTTCACTACATTTAGACATGAATTTCACTTTGACAATTTTTTCGCAACATACTTCATTCTTATCAGCAACTATTCATTCTATTTGATATCTAATGAGTTTTATTCCACTGCATTTCCTCTAATACACTCCACCCCCTAATAAACAACACCCTCTACTAAGCGCCGCAGCATGGAGGTCATTTTTTCAATACGCGACGTACATTGAGAGTCAGAAAAGAATGATTGAGTGTATTTATTGTCCATTGAACTAAGAAAACAAGGATATAATGTCCCCGGAATGATTGATGCTTGCGCTGTTTGTAGTTTATATTCCGATTGAAGAAGTCGCACAACAAAAGCGTCACACACAGTCTCACACTCAAATCAATACAGTGAAATCAACAGCGTCATCGACATCACATTCTGAATCAGATTCGTTAACTTATAGGTCTTCATGTTCCGAGCACTGACTCATCACGCTCAAGTTGTGAGGCCGCTTCAAGTGACCATAGGGAAGAAACAGCAAATACAATACAAGAACTGTAAAATTGTAAGCACATACAAGCTTATGATAGATTCGGAGGCATCACCTAACTTTTATATAGAAATTGATCAATTGAATTCATTTATTAACTGAAAAGTGATTGTTGCTGTGGACACAGGAAATATCAATCTGTTTTCACAAGACATCTGCAATTCACATAAATCAGATCAAATAGCTTTCAATGCAGCATTCATCATTCACTGACTAAGATCATTTATTTGATTGATTTTTATTTGAATGGTTTGGAATGTCTTTGCAATTGAAGATTGAAAGCAATGAGCTTCAACTTACCAGGCTGGGAGACAATTATGTGGTTTATCCGATCACCTGCAATCTGGAAGGGCTCGCTGTCTGACAGCAGAAGCATCTTCTCTTCTTTCACATCCCAACGATCATAAGTCCTGCCCGCAGAGTCAGCGAACTCCCAATCACCAACTTGATAGACGCGACCAACATCCCACCTCAATCCAACTCTCCTCCTCAGAGCTGTCTCCTCCGCCGACCTTCCCATCTCCTTGCAGATGGCTTCACGGACGTCCTTCACTGTAGGTGGGGAACGAATGTCCAAGAAGACGGACGACTTCTCACCACTGTCCAGTTCCTCAATCATGAAGGGAATTCCTGTAGAGACAGAGAACAGAGATCAGGAATGGAATTCCAACAGAACCAGCCATTATCTCAGGTGTCACCTACAGAACACAGAAGATAATAGAAGGACACATAAGGAAATAATGGCAATGTCACACCACTGTCAACATGAAGGTCAAACAATAATTTATAGGAGATTGATTATGAACACACTTTCTCATGTCGAAATTCCCCTTCAAGTTCACATTTGATGTTAAGTTTTCTGTTTGAGGTCGATTTATAGCTGAATTGTGATATTTTGATTGAAAGCTATATAATTATTTCACTTTCTGTTACTTCGCTTAGATGATTTTTGCGTAGTATACTTAATTAATCCAGTTTTCAGCTTTAAAACTCGCATCGCAGATCCATACTGTTCACTGTCATTCATAATGCTGAGACTATCTGCTGCATTCATAAAGAGCATTTCTTTCTAACTGTCAATCATGACCATGAAAATAAATTTGCATTTCTGATGTAGCGTATTTGTGTCTCTCTTTCTTAATGTCTTCTTTTCCAGCCAAAAATATTAAATGCTTACTTTTCTGCGTACTTTATAAAGCATTTTTTGAAGAAAACTGCTGTGTTTTGTTGTAAAATCAAGAATATGCTGTACAGTGAAGAATGTGCTTTATAGATTCTGAAAAATATCTTGATTTCTCACTAGACCTTTATCTTCCTTTATTAAACAACATTTCACTTAGCTACAATCCTCTCTTCAAATCAGTCTGATCGCTTTGTCAGATTGCTTGCAATTTTGGAATTCCACGATGTCATTTGTCATCGTTTATAGTTAATGTCTAACTGACGGTGACTTGTTGTCTACCAATCTTTCAGTATGAGCGTCACATCTGGATCTGGTAAATTCATCCCTCTATGATTTTTGTAAATTACTTCTCCGCCTTAATTTTCATTCAGCAGATGCATTCTAAAATACGGGATCATGTCGATTCCTGCTGTGCATGATGTGTACGTTCTAAGAATTAGGCCTACACATTGTTCTCAATTATTATGCATGGAAAGATGATCAGGATAACGAAGGACTACATAAACAAGCAACGTTTGAGCGTCTGACGTATGATTTGACAGATTTGACTTTCAAAAAACAACAGAAATATTGATTCTTTGATTTTGTAGGCCTATAAACTACTCTTTGAGTTAAGATGGCAAGATGACTTCTAAATCGAATGGATGAATTTTCCTTTGAATGAATTCACCGCAGCCCACATCCTGCACTGCGGTTCGTGTCAAAGTGACACTGAGGCCGTATCTGTGTATCGGATGCCTTTACGAGTCGAATCTAAATTGCGTGGAAATCATCGCTGTCAATTCACGAGTCCTGTGAACTAGCTTCCATGTTCGTGATGGGAGAAATAAAGATGTTGTGCTTTATCTGGTGGACAACTAATTTGAGATCCACTACAACAGTTTTGCCGTGCGCAACCGAAAGACGTTGATACGAGTACCTGTATAGGCTTCTATGCTAGCTCTTACGGGAAGGGTTGACGCTAGGAGTGATCTCTGTTCAGTCTTTAGATTTTCCTTAAGTTAAAAAGCAGAAATGCAATCGTTTGAAACACAGAAGAATTTGAAAATTTGGTTTTAACTAATCTAAACAATCATAGCTAAGAAATACTATCTGATGACAATGAGCAAGCTCTTCTGAAACTGTCACCAATAATTGCTGAAGCGACAAACATCAGAAATATTCAAAATAATCTTCATGTGTCAGTGCAGACAGATGTTATTGTTCTGAGATCTGCATTGTGCGGAGCCGCTGCCTTCCACTGTTTCACTGTCGGAAGAAACAGCTTTACGCACACAAATTGAGAACATCGAAGTTGATTAATGGATTGCAATTATCCTCGACAGCAAATAGTAGGCCTACTTTGAGTAGGCCCATCCGAGGAAAGCATTATCCAATACGGACAAATGTTTGAAGATAAACTTCATGAAACTTTCTTTTGCCAACCGGTGAGTTTACCTGTGAGACATCATCTATAAACTCTTACAGTTAATGAATCAAGAAGCTTAACGTTTTGGATTTCATTGGCCGGAGAAGAACGATGTCCCAGTGCAATTCTGTGTAAATGTACAGCCCCGGATCTACTTCAGGATTCCTCAAGGGAAGACCATAAACACGTTTGCATGCTCAGGAAGACAATGTGTATAAAAGAGCTGAGAGATTATAGTAAAGATACAGTTTTCAGAAAGGATATTCCAAAACGAAAAGAAAGAAACAAGAAAGGATAATTCCACGATTATTCAAATTTTCAAATATCTCATTAAAGGAAGCAACAGTTTAAACCCGTATGCCTAGGAAATTGTAATATAGGGTATTTTCTAAAATATCAAACCGAAAACTTAATTTTTTAAAACAAGTCGCAGGAATTTCTGATTTAGAAAGTGATATAAAAAAATTAAAAGATTGTTGGCAATTCCACGACTATTCTCAAGATGTCAATTACATCGGTCTCATCAAAATTATATATCTGCTACTATCATTATATCTTACCTTTGTGATATTAGCATGAAGCTGACACGTGAAGAGTTTGTCACAGGTCGGTTTATATTGTTAAAAATAATTGACCAAAATAAGTGGAGCATCAACAATGTAATTCCACAATGCTAAGAATTGCTCTAAGATGAAAGGTCATCAGGCGTCAGAGCGATGTTCAATCTTTAGAATTATATTTCTATATAGTTATAGCCAATTATAATTGAATTGGATGTCAGATGTAATTCAAATTATAAGAATGAAAATATCATTCTGAAGGAAAAAACGGCTAGCAAAACCATTTAAATGGATAAAGAACGATATTAGACTGGTAGTGATCTTAACAAGAATACATGTAGATTCATTGAAATAACTAATTCACTGAAAGAAAGTGAGATTGACTCATCGAACTTGTATAGTGAATTGATGAAAACAGTAAAATTAGTGATTCTCATACAGTGATGAAAATCATCCCAGCAGCCATTCATAATGCAATATAATGCTTACTAATTTAAATTATTAATTGAAGTAGTCTTGATGAGGACTGATGACGTTCTCTAATCCGCAAGTGTGCAATACTACTGTAACCACTGGATTAATAGCCCTAACCCTGATCGACAAGGGTTTGATTAAATTAACCAGCCAACCAGTCTTCAAAATTTGCGGCTGATTTCAACGCTGCTAAATGGTCTAGAGCGGATATTTTTAAATGTAAGATCTTCTTCGCAATGCAAAAGGTAATCGTCGCGAATAATTATGACGACTCATCAAATAGAAGTCGAGCATCTGCACAAATCCGCGAGTTATTGGTGCAAACATTTGATTCCTGCGTTAAGATTCTGCATCTATTTGCCTATTTGCGTAAATTTTTATCTGGTGTCAAACTGAACCATTTGGATGCATTTCTACAAGTAAAAGGAAGCTCAAATGACGGAAAATTCAAATGCGATATCTTGAAATATTGTATTTGCTATGGTAGTTTCTTTTCGTTGTTCAACATCGACCCTGGGATGTCCTCCGAATCAAATAACGTTTATACAGAGTTTGAAGAATGTCGGTAAGGCTGGTGTCAGGTCTGTCATCAGTCATATCAATCCACTCTCTACTTCAGGCAAACGTAAGCGAAGAGCATCTCGTATACCTCCTACCAAACGCAGACGACGCGGACTGTTTTAGATATGGAATGTAAAACCTCATCCCTTTGCTTATTTGATAGAACACCTATACAGACGGATATCATTAGTAATTATGTATCCATTCGTTATCCACAGACAAGTATTGATTCTGGTAGTGTCATTGAGTTTTTAATACCAGGAGATGCTGCTGAGTACATCGATGTAAATGACACCAATCTACATGTTAAGTTTAAGATAGCAAATAATGACGGTACAAACCTTGACGACAAGGACAAAGTAGCCGTGAATAACTTGGCAATAGCAACGCTCTTCAAGCATGTATCATTGACCATTGGTGAAACTCGGGTTGAAGGTGGTCAATACAGTTATTCCTATCTCGGTTATTTTTCAACAGTCATGCAGTTCCAGCCACAAGCACAAGAGAGGTTGGTGTAAAGATGAAGCTGGTAAATTTGATAGTGACAAAAACAAGGGATTTGTCACTCGTGAAAAGTGGACTGCAGAAAGTAGGGTGTGTGAATTATATGGTCCCCTATACTTGGACTTTTTCCGTCAATCACGTTTCTTAATGTCAAAAGTAGACATGCGAGTTCATCTCTTGCCGAACGATCCTAACTTTCTATTGAATTCTTATTGAGCAAAGACTGAATTTAAGATTGTGTTTGAAAGTGTTAGACTTTATGTGCGACGAATGACAGTGAATCCTTCGGTGATTAATGGTCATGAGATGGGTTTGAAGAGGTATGATGCTCTGTATGATGTAAATCATACTGAGATTCATAGTTTCACCATTCCTCGTGCGCAAAAGAGCTTTGTTAAAGATAGTTTGTTTCTTATACAATCACCAGAAATGATCATTGTCGGATTGATAGCAAATGATGCATGCAATGGTAATATATCGAAGAATCCCCTCAACTTTGAACACTTTGGTTTAAATCAAATCGGATTGTATCGTGATACTGATTGCATTCCTGGTACTCCTTTTTGCCCAGACTTTGCTAATGGGCATTGTTCTCGCTCATATCAAAATGCCATGGAGACATTTAAATACTGGAATACTGATGACACCAATGGTTTGACCTATGATGAATTTGCTAAAGGTTATACGCTTTATGCATTTGATTTGACAGCAAACAATGAAGCAGGTGCTTCTTATCGTCCGGGAACTGCCACAAAGGGTCTCAAACTAGAATTCTTTTTTGAAAAAGATTTGACGAAAAAAGTCAATGTACTCAACTATGCTGTGATTCGAATTAACAGGCTACGCGACGTTTCCGCTTTTTATATAAGTTAATGAGTTGGTTATCTGATGCACAGCTAGAGAGAGTCGTTCAAGAACATGGTGATGAACGCACTGTTGCAGCATTTTGTGGGGTGTTTTCCATTAATAATATGCCCACAGTTTTACCAACACCACCCTCATTCATTATCATGAATACTGATACAGCGCACTTACCCGGCAAACACTGGAAAGTTTTGTTTATTGATAAAGACTATTGCGGTGAAATCTTTGATTCATTGGCCTTACCAAACTGTGATTATGTCACACGTTTCATGAAACGTCATTCACGAAAATGGATTTGCAATGCTTTGGCCTATCAACATCCCTTGTCTTCAACATGTGGAGCCTATGCCCTCTACTTTGTAATACAACGACTACATTATGACTCTTTACATCACATTAGTAAACATTTTTCACATGATACCAGTAGTTATAGGTATGAGATCCGGCGCATCGCTTCGCTCAGCACCGGATCCCACACCCAGGTAGATACAAAAATGAAAAAATGAAAAAATGAGAGTCCTCTTGAAATTTATAAAAAATTGTTAAAATAGGGACCTCTTGAAATTTAGCAAATCAAAATGCAAAAATAGGGCCCCTCTTGAAATTAACAAATCTAAATGCAAATTAGACCCCTTGAAATTTAACAAAATCCAAATGCAAAATAGGGTCCTCTTGAAATTAACAAATCAAAAATGCAAATAGGGGCCTTCTGAAATTTAGCAAAAACAAAAATGAATATGTACAAAAATATTCATTTAAAAATGGAAGATGTAAAAACAAAAGAACCATCAGCCCCCTTATATCCTTCATTATCATATGAAATGGATAAAGCAAAACACAAAGATAGAGTCAGGTACATGAAAGATAAGGAGACACAACTATTGTTAAAACTAGAACATTATAATAAATTAAGAAAAAGATGGACTATAGTGAAGAATGTAACACAAGGAGTTGGAGTATTCTTAACAATGTCTTTAGGCGCTCTCACTATTGTCATTTCATCTGGCGTTCTTACAATTCCTGTTGTTGCTACAGCTTTAACAGGTACAGGTGTTTTTACAACGTCACTTGCAACAATGATAGATAAGTCTTTAATAAATAAGAAACGTAAATCCTTAAGTAAGAAACATGCCCATGTGAAAGAAGTATATGATAAACTACATTACTTCTTCCAGAGAGTGTGTGATGACAATGTTATTACGTTAGATGAGATTGAAAAATTTGATCAAATAGTTAGAGAAGCAACTAAAATTCCTGTTAAATCTCAAGACAAAGTAGACAATGCAGGTTTTTTAGAAGAAATAAGAACTTTATTAAAAACGTTAGAAAAAAGCTCCATAGAACAAAATTAAGTTTTTCAGTAAAGTGTTTTTGCTGTATCTCTATGCTACCACAAAATTCAAATATTATCTTATAAAATAATGAATACAAATGAGACAAATGAGGCAAAAATAAAACAACTAGAAGAATTAATAAAACAGAAAAATATTATGAAGAAAAAACATAGACAATATCGAATGCTACAAGCTGGCGTTCAATCTGATATGTTAGAAAAAATGCACCTAACTGAACAAGTGAAAACTGATTTTGAAAAAACTATTGCCCCACTCAAAATTCTTGAGAAAGAACTCATAGTTCGTGATAAACGAATTGATATATCTGATCCAGTGCAGAAAACCATCATGGATGATTATGGTTTGTTAGAAGCAAACATAGACAAGAAATTACCGAAATCTATGCTATTTGAACATTCTACAATTTTTCTTGGTGCTAAGCCATCGCTTAGATTTTTCTTGGGTGGCGAAGAATTATTTATAAATACTAAAGAAAGTTTAATTTTTGCACCAGACAAAACACCTTTCAGTTTAGACAGAAATTTGGTGGATTTATTAAGAGGAGCGGATTTAGATAACTATCATACTGATGATCTACTGAAATACAAAACTATGTTAGACAAGGTTGGAACTGTAAAAACTCTTAAGCGTTATAAAAATTTGAATGGCTTATTATTCAAAACGTCTAGTACCAGTAAAACAAGAACAGCTGCTTCGCCAGCCAGAACTGGCTATTCAACACCAATGGCTGCTTCTCCAGCAAGAACTCCTTCTCCAACAAGAACTGGTTACCCAAAAACAGGAACAGGACTAAAAGAGACAACGGTTTTCCTGCCCGATGATCCACAAGAATTAATAAACAGATTAGAGATTTTATTAGCTGCAACAAAAGAAGGACATAACTCTAGTTTTAACGAAATACATGCAATCTTAAAAAGACTATTAGAAAAGAAAATTATTAGTGAAAAAGACTACAGCAAAGCGGCAACTTCGTTGAAAAGCTTATCTAAATTTTTGGTTTAAAAAATGTCTTCGGCAGAACTAGAAAAAATTAATAAACATTTAGAAAATTTAACCGAGATTTTGTCCTCATCAAAATTTAGTACGTCATTAAAATTTATAACAACTACTTCCTCGCATACTTGTAATTTAGACCCTATTATTCACTTAGAACAAGAAAAACATTATGAAGTAGCATTAACTAGTTTTTCAACATTTAACACTATACAAAATATTATCAAAGATGTAAATGATCGATTTAAATATTCAAATGACAAAGGTAAAACTTGGAAAGAATTAACTTTTCTTCCTGGATCTTATGAAGTTGAATCGATTTCCAATGAAATAAAAAGACATTTAGGCATTCAATTTAAAGACAAGAAACAATTACATTTCGCAGTTGAACCAGCAGTAAATAAATTTTCTCTTACTTTAGATGAAAATCATCAAGTTGATTTTGATATTGACAAATCTTTATCAAGACTACTAGGATTTAAAAAGAAACTCTATGCACAAGGTTTTCATATCAGTGAAAATATACCTAAAATAACTGAAATAAATTCAATCAACGTTCAGTGTGATATTATAGAAGGTGGTTATGTTAATGGAAAGCTAACAAATAATATCTTCAATTATCCAGCATTTACAGTTCCGATTGGTTACAGTTTAAATGTAATCCCAAAATCATTAATATATTTTCCCGTGACACGAAAAACAATCAATTCAATTACTATTAGAATAACAGATGAGAAAGGAAAGGCAATAAATTTTGGCGGTGAAGAGATTATGATAGATCTATTATTACGAGAGGTGTAATTAAAAATATTGACTTAAAAATGAGTGAAAGCAGTTCTGTAAAATATCCACTAAACAAGAAAGTGAAATTCAATCATCATCCAAACCTATCCAATAAAGTTTTAGCAGTTATCTGTGGAAGATCAGGTTGTGGGAAAACGCATCTATTATTTAAAATTCTCACGACACCAAACTTTTTGGATTATAACAATCTTATAATTTATACAACAACAGCAGACCAACCTATTTATCAATTTTTGAAATATGGTTTTGAAAATAATCTTACAAAAACAGCTATAGCTTCACTGTTTGAAGAATATGAAAAATCGGAGTATGAAGAAGAAATAAGTTCTTGGTGTGAAGAAGCAGCGAAAAATGAACAACTAGTAGAACCCAATAAAAATAAACACATAACGATACAATTAATAGATGATAGTGGCAATATGCAAGATCCTAGTAAACTAAATAAAACGAAAAAACATTGTGTCGTGTTTGATGATTGTGTTCATGATAGAAATCAAGCAGTTCAGAGAAATTATTTTACAAGAGCACGACACAATAACTGTAGTGTCTTTTATTTGACACAAAGCATATATTCACTAGATGGCAGCGTTATTGGAAAGAATGCTAATATTTTTATGCTTTTTGAAATCAATCCAAGAAACCTAAGTGATTTGTTCAGAGACTTATGTATAAGAGATAAAGATGAATTTAAACAATCGTGTAACAATGCTTGGTCAAACGACTATGGATTTATCACAATCAATATTAATAAAAAAGTACATGATAGAGTTATAGAAGATTTGTTCACTGACTAGGCTTCGCCTCGAGGGGCTTTGCCCCGACTGAAAGTCAATAGAAGATTTGTTCACAGAGTTATAATTCCTCTTCCCAGTCTTCACTATCAGTGTATTCAATTATATTACATTCTTTTTTTATTCGTTGAAATATTTCGTCTTGAACATCTTCTCCGTTATAAGGTAGCATAATACCATTTGCATTAGGCGCTTGACGTTTAAGAATATTTATTTTACCAGTGAATCTTTTTTCTTCAGTGTTATTATTTTTATCAGGAATACTAATACCAGTTTCTAAAGATCTTTTCCATGGTTTATTAACAATTGTTGTCAATGTTTCGCCATGGTATAATTGAATGAAATCTTCTACTTTTACTTTAGTTTTTGTATAACCCTTAAATGTTTTCTTTTCACTAAGTCTCCCTTGTTCATCTACAGTAATACAATATTTTATTTTGGGAGCGATAAACAATCCATATATAATTCCCCCATTACCATAATCATTTTTCCCTTGGCATAATTCCCCGCCAACATATCCAGCCGCATCTAATTTATTGAAGAGTTCATTGGAAATGTATATGGAATCAGTATCTGTGTAATGTATGTGTTTTTCTTTAAAACCATTAATTTCTAAAATAAAGTTGTTCATGATTCGTCTAGAGTGAGCAAGAATAAAAGAACCTAAATGTGATGGCATGAATGATGTCTTTTCAGTGTCTGTAATATTAGCTTTAAGAAATTCATCATCTTCCATTTCTACTTTCACTAAGAATTGTTCATCATTTACTTTCTCAAAATCTTTGACTTCTTGAGTGAAATTTTTTCTCAATGTATTTTCATTCCATAAATGATATTTAGTGGTTATGTCTTTTTGTACGGTTTTTCCATATAGCGAATTCATTAATAATTTAATTAACTCATCGCCCACAGTGTTTCCTTCTATTTTATATTTTTTTCTTAAATTGAAGAGCTTTTCAATGTATTTGCGAAATGGTGAAACGTGATAATTTTCTTCATAAATTATACCATCTGTAATAGATAATATTTTCCCGCCGCATCTAACAATTTCTTGTATATCTACAGAAGTTAATACATCATAACACATTCCATTCCTAAACCTTATTGTTTCTTGATTGCAATTGTTTTCATTCTTTACCTTATCTTTCGCAGGAACTGGTTGAAAAAACATCTCATCAGGATAATGAAACACAACTGTGAATATTCCAGTTTTAGGACGGAATGATTGAGTGTTAAATTGATATAATACTGCTTGTTCTTCTTCTTGTCTAAATTTTCTAGCGGATTCGGCTTTAGGGTATTCTGAATGTTCGTCATACATAGCTGATGGATATAAAGATGTTGCATCAAAAGCCATTAAGAATTCATTTCGTTGGTCGAGTAGTTTATGTTCAATTTCTTTACAAAGAGCATTCTTGTCTTGCAACTGATTATACTGCTTCATTAAATCCATTAAATTATTACCTGGGGGCAAAACCCCCTCAGCGTAGCACCCAGGTAAATACCTCTGTAATATTGGTAGCAAGATGTTACAAAATGGAGATTCGTAATGTCTTATATTGGCTGAAACTCTTCCACCTTTAACAGATTTTCTAACATAATTTCTAGTCCATAAATCAGTATGTGAGTGTATAAGTGTATTGTCATCTTGTACGTTCTTCATCCAACCGTTAAATGTTAAAGCAGAAGATGTTAAATTAGTAGTTATATCTTCACCAATTAATTCTTGCATTACTTGATTATACTTGTAGATACAAAAAGCTAAAGAAAGAACATCGTTAATTAAATACGGTTTCCACTCATGTTCTTTTTTCTGATAATTGTCATGTGTAATTTCGCCAATTTCATAATTTAATTTACACATATTGGTAGGGGTTTTAAAATTCTCGCACCATTTGGAAAGACTTGTTTTCACGTGTTGATAGCTACATTTCATTACAATAGTTTGTAAAGGTTTGCTTGGTTTTATGTTACGTTTTGTAGAGTCACCTAGTTGCTTAGATCTAGAGGAACGTTGAATGTACTTACTAACACTTTCAGTTGTATAAGGATTTTGTAAAGAAGCAGTGAGTATTCCTCTTGATGTTTTAAGCGGTGGTTTAATTAATTTAAAATTAGATTTGAGTGGAAAATATGCATCGAATCCTGATGAATTATGTGCTATTAAAGTTACTTTCGAATGATTAAAAGATCCAAGGTTTTTGAAAAATTGATGTATCGGACATACATCCTCTGGGTTTCCCCCGAACGGACATTCATCTTGTTTCCTAATAGAGATTTGCACACAACGTTGAAGTTTGTTAAGTTCTGCTCCAGTTAAGTTGTTGTATTCACTTATCTGTTTCTTAAGTTCTTTAATTTCCTCTGGATCTTGACTCTTTTTTAGTTTCATCATGTCACATAATAAACGTTTGTCCACTTCTGACAATCTCCGCTTCGGTAAGCAACACATGAATTTATTGAAATTGATAGCGCCTAAAGCATAAGGAATAGGATGGGCTGTTGCACAACGAGGATCTGGATAAGTTTCGAGATCCCATATATATGTTGAACCATGGTCAATTGATTTCTTTGTTATGGTCTTATACGGAAGTGTTGTTAGATTTTCATCAGTAACGGTTTTATATATTGGTTTGAAATTATTTTTAATTTCTCTAATAGCTTCTGTTTTGTAGAACTTATTTATTAAACAGTAGTGTCCTATTGACGAACCTTCGTGAGAATAATTGTAATAAACGTAATTATGCGACGTTGTAATACCTCTAGGATTTAAATGACGATTGGCAGGACTATAATACTGAACACATTCTCCAAAGAATGTATTGAATTGAGAAAACCTGCAGTTTGTCATTACTCCTGTTCTAGATGTAGCTTTCTCTTTATATAAAAAGTCATTAAACATCTCAAACATAATTTTAGCTTGTTCTTGATTGAAACCACGTAAGGCGTTGTAACATTTTAGAAAGCAGAAATCTTCAGAAGGAATGTAACAATATTGACCGATGTATTCTTTGATTCTATATTTCATATTAATACCAGCGCCTCTATGTGATCTTTGTGCTAGTTTCATACCAAAATCTTTGTATTTGATACTACCTGTAAAAACCCATTCATTAGTATCTGATTTGTGATCTAGATTACGAGGCCATGTTTCAAATGAATTTTTATTATAAAATGTAGCGTAAAAGTTTGGTATCGTGGTTCCATCTTCTTTGTTTATTACACCCAATAAATTTAAAACTTTCCCATTTCTTAAAAGAGCACGTATATCATTTACTACATTAGTAAAAAGTTCATTTTCATACGTGATAACGTTCGGTTTAAACAGATTCAATAGATCATCACCAAGTCTATCATCAGAGAATATATCAGTAATTGGTGTGGCTGATGTTTTCTTTGTTCTACGGTTCTGTTTTATAATATTACGTTTACTACGTTTACGACTACGTTTAATTTGTGCATCAAACTCATCAATTTGTTTCTTTATTAACTCGTCAAGTGCATGCGTTGATTTGTTATTCATTTTACAATTCATATTTTTTAAAAGAAAAAATTATGTTTTTAAAAGAAAAAATTATGTGTTTTTAATATAGAACCTCGCTTCCATTTTTACATATACACAGGAATATTTAGTTGATGTAGTGTTTCTAAATCATAAACTGTTAATCGCTCTTTATTAACCAACCACCATAAATTATTGTATGCTAAAAATACTCTGAAGCTTCTTAGACAAAGGGGGAAGTCTTTTGTTTTCGTGTAACTTCTTATACCATGTTTTATTTTATAATCTTGCACGAATTGCATATATTTTCGATGATATTGAATTTTAACTGCTTGTTTTGAATTTATAGGTTTTGTAGGATGGGAATAATTTTTTTTAAAAACTGCCACGTGTTCTATTTTGTATTCGTTAATCATATTTTTTAAGACTAATTTTTAATTACGGACTCAGAATGATTAGTAAAACCCTGGGCAGTGAAATATTTATTACAATTCAAACATTGTCTATCTTTTATTTTTGGTTGTGTTGGTAATTGACATCTTTTTTCATGACGTGCAAAATTCTTAGATGTTATGTCTTTTCCACATTCAGCACACGTTTTTTTTACTGGTTGCGACTGTTCTAGCACTTGTTGTTCTAACATTTGTTCAACTTCTTCTTCGGAACGCGGGGCTTCAAATTCCTCGTTAGATAACATATTTTTAGCAGAAAAAAAATAATCTAGAAAAAATGATGTTAACAAATGTTGGCGGGTGTGCTTACATTTCAAATAATCAAGAATCAGACATAGACCTAGACAACTATATCATGAAAACTGGAGACGTTCTAACAGGACCGTTACATCTTTCTATTCTTCCACAACAAAGTACTGAGTTGGTAAATAAAGAATATGTTGATAAACAGTTTGATAGAATTGTGTCACTGCTGTCTCTACTAATGAAAGAAACCAAGCTTCTAAAGCAGAATGATGAAAGACTGCAAGAAAAGCTAACAGACCTAAGTAGCAAACATGGAAATATAGAAGCAGACATATCAAAACTTCATAAAAAAAAGAGAACAATCAAATATTCTAATCCTGTTATCACTAAATTTAAGGGGTGCCATTATAAAGAATACAAATCAAAATAAACAACTAAAAGAAGAGTTAGAAAAAGTTAGCGAAAAGAATCGAAAATTATTACAACACTTTCAACAGATGCAAACCACATTCCAAAAAAGTGTTGATGAATTACGTAGCCGAATCACACAACAAGTAAAGCACATAAACAGAATGTTAAATGAAGTTAAAGCACTTAAACAAAAGGTTAGTGAATTGAAGACCCTTAAAACGAATTTAGAACATGAAGTAAAGAAAAATTCTAAAGGAAATAAGGAACAGTTGAATGCTATTAAAGTTCAATTGGCTGCTCTTAAAACAGAAGTAAAGAAAAGTGAGAAAAAATTAGAAGTTAATAGAAAAGAAATTAAAGTACATCACACGCTGCTTGACGCAATAGATAAAGTGCAACAGTCAATTAATAAAGTTATCGCGAAGCTGTTGTCCATTCACAAACGTAAATCTTAATAGCATTTAGCCGAACGGCCCAAAGGTCCTCAGGTTACTAACCAACCACAAACGTAAATATTTTTCACAAAAGTCAAATTTAAGCTTAAAAAATGCCTATAATTTATCAACACAATCTTAAACATTTTGCTTCAAATAATAAAATTGCTCATGAACCATCTCTGAAACCTGTGTACCATTATGATAGTGTAGAAACTGTCGGTACACAAAAGTTCCTAGGCACTGCAGGTGCCGTCCAAAAAGAAGGAGCTGGCATCTTTTCTGGTATCGGAAGTATCGTTAACTTGATTAAAAATAATAAAGATTTGATTTCATCTGCTGCTAAAGGAGCAGCTGCTATAGGTAGTACAGCTAGTGCAATATCGAATGCTGTTAAGTCACAAAACGAATTAAAGCAACTAGAAGCTATTCGTAAACTTAGAAATGATGCAAAAGAAATGCAGAAAGACAAAAAGTTCTCAGAGGAAACAAAAAACAAAATTGCTAAATTAGCGAAGATGGAAAGTAAACATGATGAAAAAACAATTGAAAAATGAGAGGAAATGGTCTAGCAAAATTCTAGTAGCAAAATTCTAGTAGCAAAATTCTAGTACCAAACTGATTTTTTCTAATAAAAAATATAATGTCAACTCTGATTGAAAGCAAATTTAGATTAGATGATCCCCCGTTCGTTAGTTACAATCAAAAAAAGAATGACTATATAAGAATTGCTATGAACCCCGGTTCTTCAGGTAGAGTGAATACTGGAGGTGATTTAATTTTTGAAGTTGACAATCAACAAAGTTATTTATATTTACTCGATTCATTTTTACACTGTGAATATTCTCTATATTCTGATGCTGATTTTACAACACCATTACCTGCTACGGACAATATTACATTAGAAAACAATTTCTTTCCAAGACTATTTACACAAATGCGTTTAGATGTTGCAACACAAAATATAGAAACCATAAGTGATTCACCTGGTATTATTGATTCAATGCTTCGATTTGTTACAATAGGTGAAAATACTAAAATGCATGAAATCGAAGGTTGGTTTCCTGATAACCATACCGGCATACTTAAAGATGATTTAACTCACACTGGAACAGATGCAGCAGGAATTGCGAAAGATGTAGAAAACATAGTGAAACAGTTAAACAGTACACAAAATAGCTCATATCAGAAAAGACGTAATTTTAATAATGAAAGTAAACAAACTGTTCATTGGTCATTGTCTCCATTATTCGGGTATTTGGATTACACTAAAATATCATGTCAATTGAAATTCAAACTCATAGTTCATCGTACTTTAAATAATGAAGCAATATTTTATGGAAAGGCTGGGAAGAAAGCATACCTAAAAATTGATAGACTTGAATGGTGGGTAAAACATATTAATCCTAGTTTAGAGGTTGAAACAACTATTGCGAAAAGACTAAATACTAATAATCCAATTCCAGTAAGTTTTATGAAGCGTACTGCGAGTTCTGTCACTTTTACTGAACAAAGATTTAACTGGCATTTCACTAGAACATCAAATACTCCAAGATATTTTTTACTCACTTTTCAAAAGAATGAAACACCTAGTTTTGATAAGAATAATAGTCTTTTCCATATTAATTCAATTCGAAGTTTACAAATTTCATTAAATCAAACACGTTATCCTATCAATCCATTAAGATTTGATAACACCAATAATCAATTTATGGAAGGATATGACGCTTATAGAAATTTGTGTCGAGAATTTGGAGTAGAAGCACAATTAACTCCTGTAGATTGGAAGAATTTATATCCTGTTTTATGCTTTGATTTAAGCGCACAATCGGAAGATATTATTAAGAATGGTTGTGATGTGACAATTAATATTGAAAAAACAAATTCCGCAATCTCATTGATGGCTTATGGTTTATTGCTAGAAGACGCCAAATATTCTATTGAAATTCTTAATGGAAAGATGGTTAGGATCGGCTAAAGCCAGAGGAGCTTCGCTCCGATAGGTTAGTAACCTGAACAAAAAGTGATAGGCTAAGCCCAAGACTATAAATTTTTTGTTAAAAAATGAATAATGAAACGGTTGAATTAAAACTACGTAACATCATTGACAAAAATACCCCTAAAACTATTACGATTGACAAAAAGAAGTATTACATAAGTAGACCAACGATCGACAAGATTAAATTACAAGAAGAACAGAATGGAGGAATTCTACCATTAATTCCTCTAATAATAGGAGGTATAGCAGCAGCAGGAAGTGTTGCAGGTGGGACAGCTGGTATTGTCCAGGCAGTAAATAAAAATAAATCAGAGAAGGCAGCATTAGAAGAACAAAAACGCCATAATAGGGAGTTAGAGAAAGCTGCTAGAGGCGAGGGAATAGTAGATAATTTTATTAGTAAATTAAATTTAGTTGATGAAGGGAAACGAGTTCTTAAAAATGTCCTACACAATATTGATGATTTAATTGAAATAAAAGAAACAAAAGACGGATCTGGCATATATCTAAATCCTAGTATGGTGCGATAAGATTTAATCTTTAAAAAATGAATTTGAATAACTTAAGGATTTCAAATCTAGATCTAACGGATTATCTCTTAAAAGTACATAGAACCTCAAATTGTCAGCACACCGGAGGTGATATACAAAAAGCATTAGAAAACTTTCCTGGCTTTATTTGGAGTAAATATTCGAAAGAGAAACATTTACCTGGGCATAATTTTACTGGCCCCGGCACAAGATTAGATTTAGGATTAAACGATGATAACACACCTAGAGAAAATAGTAAACCAATAAATAGAGTAGATGCCGCCGCTTATAAACAGGATTTAGCTTATCGAAATCATGACCTAAGTTCTCGACATGAAGCAGATAAGAAAATGATTCAAGAATTAGATAGTATTCAAAATCCTACATTTAGAGAAAGAATTGAAAGAATGTTTGTCAAGAAAGCTTTACAAGCAAAAATGCTTTTTGGCCAGGGGATAGATGAAACGACAGCAAAGCTGACTGAGAGCAACGCTCGAACCTACGCGTCCGAAATTCACAAGGAATACAGAAAGCCGAAATATCTATTGAAGGTAAAAGTATTTAATAAGGATGATATCTGGAGTGCAGATCTAATTAATATGCCTAATGAAAGAGGGTTTAAGTACGCATTGACCGTTATAGATTTATATACACGATATGCTTGGGTAAAGCCTTTAAAAAACAAAAGTGGTCTGTCAGTTAAATATGCGTTTGAAGAAATTTTTAAAGAAAGTTTTAGAAAGCCAAAATAGCTATTCGTTGATAAAGGGTCGGAATTTTATAACCGAAATGTAAAGCCACTATTTGAAACTGTTTATTCCACAGAAAATGCTGGAAAGGCTGTAGTAATAGAGCGCTTTAATAGAACGCTAAAAGGTACGATCTTCAAAAAATTTACTCAGCAAGGAAATCAGAAATGGTTAAAAATATTACCAGGAATTGTAGAACAGTACAATAATAAAGTTCATTCTGGTATTGAAGAAACCCCAAAGAATGCTTCTGACGACCCTGATTTAATCCGAAAGAAAATATTCGAAAATAATTATTCAAATGAGAGTAATCCGAATTTACAGAAACGTAAGCCGAAATTTAAAATTGGAGATAGAGTTAGAATATTTAAGTATAAGAACAAATTTGAAAAGGGCTTCGTCGGATACTGGACGAAAGAGATATTTGAAATTTGTAAATAAATCAAACTTATCCGATTACTTATGAAATTAAAGATTTAGATGATGAAGATATCAGAGGCCGATTTTATGAAAACGAATTACAACGAACTGATTTTTAATTATCATTATTATTATTGGAACTAACGTGTCGGGAATGAAATTCCCTTAATCAATTTCTTTATTCAATTCTAACATAATATCAAGAAATGGTACTCCTTTTTGTAATTTATACAAAACATATAAACATAATTGACCACAGTAAGTTGTTCCTGGTTTCTGAATTTGAAATGTATTATAAATTCCAGTTCCCAGTAATTCTTTGACTTCATTTGTTGGAGGCAATCCATAAGAGTCGAAGTAGTAATTATCCCCATTTTTATTTCTATGTCCCGCTGACCAATGTACGCCTTTTTGGTCTGAAGTGTGAAGATTCGTTATGAAATTTACATTATTTTTATTTTTTAGTTGACATAATTCGTCACGCATTAAGACGTGGAAATTCCTTATTCCTAATTGTTTAGCCATTTTCTCTAGATGAAGGTTTGTAGTTGTTTGTTTACCGTATTGTTTTAGTAAGTATTTTATGTTACTCATTTTATAATAAATAAATAAATTTCTTGTAGGATCCCCCTCCAGGAGAAGAAATGTGAGAAAAGGGGGGATTGATTTAAAACTGTCTCATAATGATGAATTACTTTACTAGTTATTCGATTTGAAATGATTATATTATAATTATTCTAATCTACATTGCTTTACAGATCTCCATTTTCTTCATGAACTTCATCCGTTAATAAAAGGGATTGTTTAAAATTGCTATAACAACTATCTTGCATATCGGAGTTTATGCGTTCTAAATTTAGAAGAAGAATTGCTTTTATTGTCAATCCATGAGTTCACAATAGCAACTACTTTTAATCAATTCATGCGGAGAGAGGAAACGCTAAATGGATTTTGTGAACGCATTTGCATTTGCAAAACTCACTTTAAAAACTGATTCTGAAAATAATTTACGTAGGCGTAAATTGAACTGTCAAAATTTTACCGACGCGTAAATTGAACTGTCAAAATTTTACCGACGCGTAAATTGAACTGTCAAAATTTTACCGATCCGTAAATTGAAATGACAAGATTGCGCTATTCACAATAATTTTAGGGAAAAGCTGTTCTTTGTTTTCCTTTGCGAGAACAATAAATCTCTCTCTCTTCAATCATCACTCCTTATCTTTTGATTAAGTGCGGATAGCAACCGTTTTGTTTCATGAATTCATTGTTTCACTGTTGCAAGTGACGTTGTAAAAACACCTGTACCTGTTAAAGCTGTAGCAACAACAGGAATTGTAAGAACGCCAGATGAAACGACAATAGTGAGAGCGCCTAAAGACATTGTTAAGAATACTCCAACTCCTTGTGTTACATTCTTCACTATAGTCCACCTTTTTCTTAATTTATTATAATGTTCTAGTTTTAACAATAGTTGTGTCTCCTTATCTTTCATGTACCTGAATCTATCTTTGTGTTTTGCTTTATCCATTTCATATGATAATGAATGATATAAGGGGGCTGATGGTTCTTTTGTTTTTACATCTTCCATTTTTAAATGAATATTTTTGTACATATTCATTTTTGTTTTTGCTAAATTTCAGAAGGCCCCTATTTGCATTTTTGATTTGTTAATTTCAAGAGGACCCTATTTTGCATTTGGATTTTGTTAAATTTCAAGGGGTCTAATTTGCATTTAGATTTGTTAATTTCAAGAGGGGCCCTATTTTTGCATTTTGATTTGCTAAATTTCAAGAGGTCCCTATTTTAACAATTTTTTATAAATTTCAAGAGGACCCTCATTTTTTCATTTTTGTATCTACCTGGGTGTGGGATCCGGTGCTGAGCGAAGCGATGCGCCGGATCTCATACCTATAACTACTGATACCCTTGTCAATGAAAAGCGCATTCGTAAGTTTATAAAAGCCTTCAATAAATATGTACGATTAAAATTTGTTTTCTTTATTATACTTCAATGGAAAAGTAGATGATGTGATTGAATATGTTGTATTTAATCATCAAACATGAATAGGTAGAGATAAGAAGACATTGTTCGCTTGTCACATTCATGCTTATGAGTGTTGGTTTGTTGAAGGTAAGTCATTATGCGAGGATGTATACGTTCTCTATACTTGTTCCAACTTGAGGATGTAAAATGTAAAACACCATATTGATCATGAAGAGCAATGAAATCTCGTCGAATAATGAAGAGACGTCCGCCTAGAGGGATATAGTACATTGGATGATGCATGATATGTAAAGCATCGTGGAGGTTATCCATTTGAAAAGGTGACAAACTTATTATAACGTGTTGATGAGTATCGTAAAAGGTAATGCGTCGGGCCTTCCATGTAACGTGACACTGAGAAGAGAGCTTGGCAATCATGGTTAGTTTTAGTCATAGTAAAACGATTGCTTAGTCTTCTCGTTTAAGCAAAGCATTCATAAAAAATGGACGAAGTCATGTTAAGATTGATCATCATATTATCATTTGCAATAGTGACATTAGATCAATTGAATTCATTTATTAACTGAAAAGTGATTGTTGCTGTGGACACAGGAAATATCAATCTGTTTTCACAAGACAACTGCAATTCACATAAATCAGATCAAATAGCGTTCAATGCAGCATTCATCATTCACTGACTAAGTTCACTGACAAACTCCGCAGTTAAAAGAAGGCGACTGTAAATACAACCAGCGGCGTTTATTAGAGGAAATGCGGCATTGAAATATTAAAATCTCAAGTGGTACTTCTCTGAATGCCGACATTGTTTTTGAGTTGATACTCTTCCTGCTATATACTTACTGAATGTGTAAAGTCTCAAATCTGATGACTCCTCCTCTAAACAGGAGAAAATTCCATCATCTTACATCAAAATCAATCACTAGATTACCTATGAAGGACTCTGATCAGAATCCACGCTTACCTCTTCGAATTTCCTCTTCATCTGAACTGCTGTGTTCGGTTCTTTTTGAAGATTCCATTGTCTGCAAAATGGTAAAATATTGATGTCAGATGAGGATCTTATAAGATTTTAGGACGAGGTTTCTGATTAAAATGATTATAATCGCACGAACCTTGGCAGAAAGCAGTTCAATGTAAAATGGATGGCTGTGAAAGGATATTATAATCTCTTCATCTCTCGGCGTGAACAGTAGCGGTTTTGGATTCATTTTCGGAGACTCTTTATTAATCCTGCGTCTTTCCCTTCGAACAGCTCGAGGTTCGGGTGGTATGGGGAAATCAAGGTTGAATTCTCTCTAATTATCAAGATCCAAGTTGAGCACAAATTCCATTGATTCATCAAATACATCATTTATCAGCATATATTAACAAAACTACAAAACATCAACAATATATTGTATGCAGCTCAATTCCGATAAATTTTGATGTTAATGAACTGCAATTTGTCAAGATAACTGCACCTTATTCACACATTGAAACCACAGGAGGTTTGGGTATTATGGACATTGGCTACCCAGCTTAAATTGTCTCTGATCAAAGCTTAAAGGAAACACAAATTCTAATGATTCAAAGGTGATGCATCATCTTCGGGTTGATAAAAACAAAATGTTATCCACAGAAATGGTGAAATTTGTCAGAAGAGTCCAACATAGGCATCTTAGGTGGGGAAGAAGAGCAAGAATGAAACCATAATGTGTTAATCCTTTTTGTCTCAGTCCTTTTCTCGTCGGTAAAGAATCATCTGCGACAATTCTCAAATCAGGTACTTATGGGTTATCTCCCCCTCCACGTTTTCAAATTTGTATACAATCCGTAGAAATGAATCAATCATCACAAAACTTCAGAGACACGTATTTGAGTATATTTTCTACACACATGCCGGCTTTTATGCAAATTGGACAAGTACTTTTTGAATTACAGACGATGATGTGAAGTGTAGCGATGTCAGCAGCTTGATCTGACTTCCCCTGACCTCTTGATATGAGCAAATGGAACTAGGTCAGCAAAGTCATGTCGCGACAACTCCAGAAGTGATAGTGACCCAGACCACATCCTTTCCATTAATGTACTTAACTTAAGAAAGGTGTGGTGGGGTAGTGGCCGTGGGAAGATTTCAAATAGCAATAGATGAGACGGAGACGGAAAGAGAACAATGCACACACGCGTAACAATAATGCGTCGAACAGACAAAGTCAGATGAAGCTGTTGAAATCGCCACACTTAACGTTATTGTCTCTATTGCAAAAAGTACTTGTTCGATCTGCATAAATTTTTGTGTGTGGGTAGAAAATACGCTTAAGTATATCTACATGAAATTTGGTAATGATTGATTCATTTTTGCTGATTTTAGACAAATTTGAAAACGTGGGGGAGTACCCATAAGTACCTCAAATCATGCGACTCATTAGAATGTAAATCACAATTTGTGTAATGTTGATTTTATGACAGACTTCTGAAATTCAAATAATTTCTTCTGTCTCGCACAAACTGGACACATGAAATCACATGAAAATAATTACACCGTATAGGCTAGCGCTCCTGTTATTTAAATTACATTGCGAGACTTTCCCTGGGACGATTTCATCAAGGTCAACTTGCGATCAACTGCTTTGTGCGGCGCTGACCCGGCCCGGGTGCCCATCAAAGTTGTTTACTTTCAGATGAAAAATGGTTTTGTGCACGTCCATGATGATGCATAATGAGTGAAATTTATTTGTTCATGATCTGCATCACACTCACACATATGCATTGTGTTCAAAAATCCCGAAATACGAATATTTTGCTTTCATACATGATCCCGCGTGACTGGTTGGCCAACATGAACAATTCAGAATCAATTAATATTCAAGATGAAAGCTGTCATTATATCAGTAGTCCGACACCAAAAACAGACTGCTGACAGCATTTCGACAGCATTGAGATTTTCACAGCTGTTTTGAGAGTCTAAAAGTGTAGCAATTGCGGCTCCAGGTAGGCATATTTCCGATATGGATGGAGAAATTTAGAATAACGAACAGATGCGAGGGCTCCGCAACACAGAATAAATCAAATTCAATAAAAGTGTCTATCTCAGGTTTCAATATAGCATTAAAGATCGTCACAATACAATTGATATTGTGCCAAATGTTCCTAAATTATAAAAACACCATCTTTTCGTATTGTTTACTAGACAGAATGAACGACAGTTAAAAGATGAATTGCATCGATCTTTTACATGCAAACATCATTGTTTTAACTAAAATCAACTTTCCCAGCGTCTTGATATTGATATAAGGCTCAAGTCTCTGGGGGATATAGGATGCAGCCTGACAGGATAGACGAATGTGAGCTTCAGAAAGATAGATCGCACAATAATTTGTGATCGAGGTGCAACTCGCTTTTATGCTTACAGTGATGGCAGCTGTTCCGCTGAAATCCTCGGCAACAACTAACATTCCATGGTGTTAGCAGTTTCCACACTTCACAACACACTGTAAATGGCTGGATACGAATGGTATAGATACAGCGTGATGTCACTTTCACATGCAAATTGAAACTAAGAATTGATTAACTGAAGATCTTTACCAGAGCTAATCAATTGATTTACTGAGAAACTGAACCACAGATTTACGAAGACATGCCGCACACTGTTTGGTGACTATCCTTTGTAATTGCTTGACATTGAGCGATTTACAGTCCACTTTTGTCCAATTCTGCTCTATTTGTGCTGAACTGTGCATTTCTGATGTACATGTACACCACATTATATCAAAAGTTATTGTCTTCTATACGCAAGTTAGCAACATAATCAGCAAAAACATGAGTGAGGTGCAATTATAACTTCCACATTATTTGATAAAAACTGAAACTTTGCTCAAATACTTGATAGGATAATGGGATGTGCTTGTATGATGAAGGAAAAAATCACAGAAACGGCATTTGAAATGGAAATGCACTGTTTCTGAGAGATAATGATGACTTAGAATGAATATCTGGTCAAGAAAATCAAATTACTTGAAAGTAATGAAAATTCAATATTTGAATTCAAATTCCATAATTCTTTTTAGATTTCAAATTCGAATTGTACTACATTTTAACGCTCTGACTTACTGTACTCTAAGCTTCCCTAAAAAATATTCATTCCTAATACACCACACACTGATAGCGGGTTCGTGCACACAGGTAACGTTTGATTTATCTCATGGGAGACATGTCCCACATCCCTTTAAATGGTTAAGAAATCACAATAGAACCTTGATCTCCTTCATGATAGAGAAATAAACCTAACCAGCACCGAAGAGCAAGACGAAATTCTTCATGTAAAATGTTTATTAAAAGTCCTTCATTTGTCGTTAATTTACTTTGGAGAATTGGAAGAAAAACAGACTTCCAAACACATAGCCGAGCCAAAGTTCTATTATTGCCAAAAACTTTGAGAAATTTTGCAAAATTTTCTTCTACAACATTTTTTCTTTGATTGTGAAATTGTCATCAAAATCTAGACATGAAATGCAGTTCTATTTTCCGCTTCATATTCGAATTTCAAAGATATCATCATTTTCATTATAATCCAAAGCAACTCACAAAGACGGATCGGTTAACAATTCAAAGAGCTGCTGAAAAGGATAAACGTGTCTTCAAATCCATTAGTTGAGTTCATGCCCGGCGTAAGTGTTAGTGTTGACTCCGTTTACCCGAGCTCAGAGTTAACTCCAGCGTCGGCGTAAACTCCGGACTTAACCCCGTTATGTTTGAACGAACGACATTTGGCAGCGTTTTCATAAAATCGGAATGTCACGTGCATGATGACGGAATGAAAAATTCATCATTTTTTATTCATTCACCCGCAAGTAAACTGAAATCAGACAAATTCCATCAGAAAACAAAAGACAAATGATTTGGGTGCATTTTTCATCATTCTCATTACGATTCCGCGGAGAAAACTGAACAAACGAAGGATGTTATAAGCAAGAGCATCGTTCCTATGCAGTTTAATAAAGAAAAGATTGGTAATTTCCTAGACGGACGAGCTTGAAGAGCTGTGTATCTTTCTAATTTCTTACTGCCAATTTGTTAAATTTCTCCGACTCTTCCCTTGCATGCCATTACTGAGATGTCATTTCAAGGAAGGCCTTCTTGTGGGACATCTGCAGCGATATACATGTAGTTTCGGTTAGTTGTGTGTCAACGATTGTGCGAATGACCCCAGAGCTGTCGCTGAAAAGGCTCAAAGTAGAGGAAGTGTATTGAATCGGTGATTCCAATTTGTGCCCTGTCCTTTGAGAGCACTACAGCTATGACGGAGACAGAAGTAGGTAAACGGACGAAAGTCGCTATACCATATGGCTCCTTATAAGACCGCGTTGCCAGCGTCCACATGAATGTCACCGTCTTCATGGGCGCTGTTTTCTGTGCATATTGTTGCTTCTTATACGATTAATGATTGATTTTTAATTTCATTGTAATTTTGATTCTGCAATCTGTATCGACTGATATTTGTTCTCAATAAATACAATTGACTGAAACGCCATTTTAGTAATCTTTTCACTATTTGCCTTAAATTCCCATCTATCAAAGGATAATTCAAAGGAAATTCAAATAGAATTAATTATACAGCTTTCTTGTTGGAAGTACAGCCTAAAAAGTCTACTTGCATCCGATGGTACAACATGGTCACAATATGTCGTAGTTAATGAAGATTATGGCTGAGCAAAGTTGTCAATTTGTCATATAGTGGAGTGAGGAAGGACCAGTATCTGAGGACAAAGATGAATTAAGTGGGGCTAATCCGTTTTCTGAATGCCTTAAAGTAATTGCCGGTATGTCATTCAGATTAAAAAATTCAGATTACCTCTTGGCAAACAGGTACTTTTACATGTAAATGGGAAAATGTCAACTAAGTTAGAATCATAGACATCGGATATCAGCACTGAGATGTACAAAGTTGTTGATTTTCGATGTCTATGGTTAGAATGTTGCAAAATATTCATTGCAAAATTAAGGGATAATCAACCAAGTTGCTGCTGACGTGTGCGGTGATACCGTCTATCAGGTCCTCGGTTTTCAATCAACCATCTTCATGCGAGAATATGGCAGTCAATCTCCAAGCTACAGTTTTAAGATGATGCGTGCCACATGGATGCTATCTTTGGCTAAATAAAAGCAAATATGCTACAGTTTCGGTTGAATTCGCATAAAAATTTCTTATGTAACTGATAGCTAATTGAGGAGCAGCCGGCTCCGAGAAAAAATGCCGGTAGGACCCCTACGCAGGTGGGCACGATCGTGTAGGCCAACACGAAATTCACTTTCGGGTACAGGGCGGGGTGCGCGAAGATATATATGTAGATAGCATTGTGAATGAGTTGATGCGACGAGCATAGACAGACCTACGCAAAGACAATTGATAGATGGGCGGACCTATTTCTAAATTTTTGCAAGTCGAGCTCCTTGATTGTCCGCAGCATTTCTCATAGAATCAATACTTGATGAGCCTCCGATTTCATCATTTCAGATAAGAGAATTAGCAAAGGTTCAAGACATTAATCAGAAATTATGTCACGTACAAGTACGATTCAAAATTGTACAAAGTTTGCGAATTATTATTGCGCAGCTGCAACCAATGAATAGACATAAAAAGCTCATACGCTGACAATTCAATTCAATTCAAAAAGCTTTATTTAGACTCACAATAGCGGTGAGAATTCGACAAGGTAGTGGATGCATAAAAACATAAAAAAGGACACATAAACCTAAAATCATGGACAATACTTAATGAAAGAGCTTTGAAATCTCTTTGTTCTTGCGAAAAGACTTCATCAGGTTAACAGTTATTCCTCCGACAACTGCCTTGGTTCAAAAAACAGACGAGGCGGATGATGAGGTTCTCCCAAAACTTTCTCAAAAAGATTACGACACATCTTGTCACCTGCAGCAAACAAGGACTCTTTAATACATGATTTATCATCAATTAAACGAAACGGTCTTTTCTCGACCCGTGACAAACGAATTCTTAAAAAATCTGTCATGTTACATGTTACAGGAAAAGCGTACAAAATAAGGGTCTGATGTAAACACAATAGCCTCTAAATAACAAAGGAGAAAGGCAATTGGCTCGCTTCAAACACAACAAAAGATGCATGTGTCTAGACGCTTTCTTAATTACCGAATCAACAAAAACTTTCCACTTTAGATCTGATGAGAGATTGCAACCTAAAACTGTCACAGTACTAACCCTATCAAGGGTCAGGCTGGATAAATAAATAGGCTCACAAATTATATTCTTTTTCGAGATTACGTCCATTACACAACTTTTATTCAGATTGATGTTCAAACTGTGTGAAGTTGTCCATTCAAATATAGCATCAATCTCAACCTGGAGCTGATCCTCGCTTTCATTTCTCAGAAAATGTAACACAGTCAGATCATCTGCATATTTTATATAGCACGAGTTGTTACAAGTTGGAGACAATGAGTTTATGACAATCGAAAAAAGTAACGGGCCGATCACACTGCCCTGAGGAACCCCACAGTCTTCTCTAAAGTACACAAATTCCCATCCAGCAAAACACGCTGACCTCGGTCAGATAGATAACTGAAAATCCATTGAATGCAGAATTTAGGAAGACTAGATAAAAGACAGGCTTCAATAATAGATTCATGTGTCAGACTTTCAAAAACCTTAGTGAGGTCAATAGCTGCCATACGAACAGCGCCTGAACTTTTATGCAAATAACTTAGCATTTTGAGGTAAATAGCATTTAAAGCAACAACGGTCCCTTTCCCTGGACCAGGGACATACGCAAATTGATCATCAGTAATATGTTTATTGACATAAGGAATAAGGTATTTTTTGCAGAAAATCCTCTCAAAAACACGAGAATTCAAATCGGACGAAAATCGCTAACACTTGAGACTCTATTACCTTTGGGGATAGGAACAATGTTAGCAACTTTCAAGCATTCAGGAATATAGCCCTCTTTCAAACTACGATTAAATAGAACAGTAATCACAGGAGCAAAAACAAGATGACAATCCCAGAACACCCAGAGTGGACTGTCATCAGGACCACTGGAAGAATTCTTTAACTTTCTAAGGCAATTATCAACTTTGAAATATGATATTTCATTTATAACAGAATCAGGTAGATGATCAAAAATAGATGTAAAAGGAACATTATCATTACGACAAGAATTAGAGGCAAAGAAATCAATCACTTAAATCCTGCACAGAAACATTGTACTTGGTTATTCTCTGCTGACGTTTGCTAAGAGAGCCAATAGCACTCCAAACTTTCTTAGAGTCTCCGGAAGTAATCGCCTTGTTGAAAAATTCCTCCTTAAGAAATCTAGTTTGCTTGATGACAGCCTCACGCAATCGAACATACTTGGCTCTGTTATTGCCTTAAAAAGCTTTGTCACGTTCGTTGATCGAAATCTTTAAACTATACTTCATCCAGGGAGAATGACAAACAAAGATTCAAGAAAACAATAGCAATTATCAAAAACAATCATTCGAATACTTTTAAGAAAAGAGATTTACCATTAAGACCTAGGGTTTGATTTAATTTAGGAGTATTATCATTTATTAACAACGCTTCTACTATGCGAGTTTCAAATTTACTATGTCTTGTGTATTTATCAGAAAAACAATTATTAATGTCATTACTACAGTTTAGACATATGTTCAGATGGCTACTTACGGCTGAGTTACTTCTTATATGTTCTTTTATTCTTTGATGTAATCTGCGTTTCTTTTGTCCCAAGTATTGGGTATCAGGATCAACCTGACATTCAAAATTGTACACTGCTAAATTCGAAAAAAATAATAGTTCCGTTTATTATAATTGTGTTGTTGCTTGTTCGGTATTATTTATTTTTGTCTCTTTACATGAATTATTTGCCATTGCATACAAATAAGGTGGACAATCAATCTATTTTCGCCATAATTGGACATAATATTCAAATAACTTATTTGACTATTTATAAACCACTTAATCCTGCCGGTTATAATTTTTAAAAAGTCATCAAATGTTGGGGTCTTACGGGCCAGTACTTTTAGGTCTATTTCATGATTGATGAAATGTTATCTATGTAAGTGGTCAATTCTTCTTGCATTACCTTTGTGTCTTATACAAGCTCGACGTGAGAAAGTGGTGTTCCTGTTTTTTTTCGGTGATATTCGTTAATGATGCCTATGCTGATAGGCTCTTTAATTCCGTGTAGTTTACCAATGACATTGATGAGTAATCTCTCAAATTTACCCGAGCATGGCTGCAACTCTAAGTAGGGAGTTGTGTTGATGTTCAGAGATGTAAACCAGGTCTACCGATATTGGATGAAATAGCAGCTATTCAGGTCTGTTTCCATTTTTCAACTGAGGAAGCAACTCAATATTTAATTATTCTATTTACAGTAGTTTATTAATGTCAGTCGTTGACCATGTTCCTCACAATTGCGGACTTCTATTGGCGGTTCTGCTTTTGGATGATGCGATGCAGCATTACTATATAGAGATGTTGGCGGAGCCTGAAATTGCGGTTAGTTAAATTCTCCGTGCTATTTTGAAAATTGTGGTCATCATCGAAATCAAGTAGGCCTACTATTCTATCAAGTTGCAAGTTAGGCAATCTATTTATATAAGAAGACAAGTATAGGTACGCTGCAATATTAGGATAAGTTAGGAATTAAAGAAATAACTATTTCTATGCATGAATGTGAATTCTAAGGACTATTTATGAATGATAATTGCCATGATTATGTCAAGTCAAATGCTGAACTTTCTTTCATTTTGATTTCGTTTCTATTCGCTCTCTGCCTCCCTCTCTTTTTCCCTCTTTCCTCGCTTCTCTTAATTCCGTTCCTTCTTCGCTATCACATCACCTCTATCCTTATCTTCTCTCTTTCCCCTCATTTTTCTTATTTTCTCCCTCTTCTGTTTCTTCTCTCTCCTCTCTTTTCTTGTTTCTCTTCCTATTCTCTCCCTCTCTTTCATAATTTCTCTTCACCTTCTTCTGTCTCTCTCTCTCTCTCTTCTTACTTCGTTATTTTCTACAGAGTCTTTTATATAGTACTCCAATGTTTTTCTTCGAAAGAAGACTTTTTCTTGTAAGAAGACAAAGTGCCAGTTGATCTATATGCATATGGTTCCCACGTAAAAATGCATCAATAATTCCTGCCCCATGCATTTCTCATCAATTTGCATTTACAGTTATTTCTCATGATAAATTATGAAATCACAACTTTACATCTGCATTTGCAAAATTATTACAATTGTACTAGTGTATAATATTGCATAATATACAGTGTATGATAATGTATCAGCATAATGTATTCCAACTGGTCCTTTTATATCTGCACTCCGACGCAACTCTCGCATTTCATTACTGAATTAGGAGAATTGCGCGCGCAATATATTTCCATGCTCCTCCGTCTGGGCTAATGACATTTTTAGCGACCTTCAATCGACGTCCCTCAAACATCACATAACAGCGAGAAAGGATGCCGAGATGGCCGCGGTCATGGAGTCATTCATGTTTTACTTGTGGTCTTTGAATCGTGTCTTGTGATACAGTTTATTGTCTACGATCAAACATGCAACCACGCTCAAACACGCACAAAGAGAACACTGCCGCACACATGTTCAAAACAGACGTCTAGTATACTGTACCGACTACAGATGCTGGTAGTGGAAATACAATAGGTCAATGGTCATCATAGGTTAAGGAAATTAAAAATGGATATTATAACAACAGGAGATCGATGGATAAAAATTGGAAAAGTGGAGGTAAAACATTGAAATACAATAATGCTACTACACCGATTCTGACACTACACCTGGTGGATAATGTTAATAGTGGATAAGTGGAAAGTGGATAATGGAGGCAAACAGTAGAACTACAATGACACTCTACTACACCGAAAGCAATGAAAGTATACACACTGTACCTAGGGCTACACATGGAAAATACTAGTTCTTCACTTGAATTTGTTATCGCTAGTTTCTTAATCCGTCTATAATACTTCATGTTATCCCCACATTTCTTCATTTGTTCTTCATTTGAAATACATACTTGTTTTTCATAGATATTCGTTCCTGCACAATATTTGAATGAAACGGGAATCAAGATGTCAAAGCAATGAAATGCAAGTTTTGGTCTTAAACTTTTGTTACGGATAGTATATATATTAAATGCTATATACTGTATTTTCCTCCTTCACAGCTATTTAAATTGTCTACAGTAATCTGACACTTGCCCTTATCTCGTTAGAAGCTGGATGCCGCCATTGCGACTTGATCTGAGAAGTTGATAAGATAAATAAATTAAGTAAAGTTGTTTATTCTCGGAAGTACATTAGGTACGGAGCCTTTCCTCCTTTTTGCCGAGTTGATATTTATTCCATTCTCATTCCTTTTCTACCGAGTGTTTAGGAAGAACACAGATTTCTTAAGTCCAGATCGACCACTACTTCAGCTACCGATTAAGGGTATAAAACAATACTGCAGTCCGTCAGTCATCAGCAGGTACTCGTCTAGTTGTGTTTCGACTCCTAACCTGAGCACTCAAACCCAGACGAGCGGGGTCCCGCACATACTGGCTGACAAAATACTGAATAGGTAATTATATGTCTTGAAAGATATGTCACAAAGATAAGTCAGACATCATTCAAATGTTGCGTTTCCCACATGTAAACTGATCCTGTTATTAAATTCATCCCATCAATAAATACAGTATGCTTTTTGCGCCCTCTAGACTACCTGTAAGACTACCTCTGGAAAATTTCTTTTCACCGCTGTCACTGACGATGACGATTCTCATAAAAATTATAATTATATCATTTTATGATTCTTGTTTCGAGCATTCGGAACATCTAATTTTCCGTATTCATGTGTTTACCGTTTGCATAGTCTACTTCTCATACATGTTTAGCATTTGTCTTCTTTTTATCCTCCTTCATTTAGTTGTCTACCAATATTTCTTCCTTGCCTTGTTTTCCTTGTCTGAGTGTAGTCATCAGTATGACGTCATGTCTGTTGCTGTCTATGACCTCCTATTTGGAGCGACGCAGTCTGCGTGTTCAGATGTCTACTTGCCAAGGTTTCCCGTGCATCCGGCCTTGCCACGCGCAACACGTACTCGTTCCCTTATGTTTGTTCTCCCCTTCTTATTTGCTGATGTTCAATTCACGCGGACCAATGTGTGATGCTGCTTTTGGAACCGTGAGGTCATCGGACACGCATTCTGACTCGCAACAAGTTTGAATTGTATGCGAATCGTGCAGCTGTGTGCCGCATTGAGTCGTATATCTTAGCTGCTTTTTGACAGTTACTTCGGTATGTCCCCTCTGCAATTATGCATGTACGAATTATTGTGGCTTCTGCTTTGATGAAAGAGAAACTAGCAAAACAATATTGTTATAAACAATGGATTCTGTTTTAATATTTTGCCCAATAGTAAAGAAGTTGCAAACGTATAAACAATGGTACTGATGTAGTGTTACTATTTAACAGTAAAGACCTGCCAGCAACAGCAATGAGTACAGATTCTGTTATGCGAATATTATTCGTTCGGTCTGTACTCATTGCTGCTACTGACAGATAGTTATTGTTAAATAGCAACACTACATCAGTACCCTTGTTTATACGTTTGCAACTTCCTCTCTATTGGACAACATTTCTTTTTGATAACTGATTGATTTTAACATGTGTGCTTTTATATTTAAACCACTGACGAAGAAGACATTGTCTTTGAAATTGCAATTTAATAAATACAGTAAAATGATAGAATGAAGCGACGTTCTCCGAAACGTTTGTGCTCAATCTGTTACGAATGAATGATTGATAACAGATCATAAAGAAACATAATAATACGGTTTTAATAAGAGAATGCACATGAAATTATGTGCAGTGAAATATCATAGATGAAATTATCTTTCGTGAGTAAGGCATTGAGCAGAATTTCATGGAGATTTGCATGCATGATTTTTGAAGGAACGGAGCAAAAAACACTCATTGTTATAGAAAGATTGTAAATTTGGTGACAGCTTTCTCCAAATTGTTGTATTAGTCATAATTAATATTAATCATCTGCGTTTTCCTTGATGACTTGAAGATCGATTAGTCAAGTACCACTTCCTTTTATGTGATAGGCCGCCGTTGACATTATTGAACCAGCCTACATGTACAATTAGTTTACTGCATGGAAAGGTAGCATAACATAGGCATACCGAGAAATAGTAAAGAAGAATTTTGACAATCAATATGTAGGCTAATACACAAGCTAAGGAGCATTTCATATTTTTCATATTATTGTCATTAATACAATGAAATATAAAACAGTAAATATATTGTGAATGATCAAAATTGACTTGAATTGTTACTATATAGTCGCAATTTAAACAAATATGTATAGACCTATAAACTTGTTGTTATGATTCATTGATTATCAATTTAAACTACAAGCTATATTCAAGATCTTCAATTAACAATTTCTAAAATAATTAAAAATTTAAATTCTTCTCAAATTTTCATAGTTGCAAATGTCGTGATAAAAGTGACAGCCTTTGCCTTTGTAGTCTGAAGTCTGGAGTTTAGTGACATCATTTTCATGTAATTGACATATCAATAGTGTAGGCCAAAGCCAACTGCTAGGCATCAACAATTTTGTTATCACATTTATATTGTGAGTGACTCAGAAAGAAACGTGAAACATGTCACAATCTCATATTTAGCTCTAGTTGCGGTCAAAAAATATGTTACACCGAAATATACAATAGTAGGATTGTATCAACTTGCTGTCACAATAAAAAAGTGATTGAATTTTCAAAACTGGCGCAGTACTGATAATTTCATTATGATTACGTACCGGTTACTGAAAAGTATCTGTATATTTAATGAACTTGTTATATTTGTCTATTTAACTGATTGCAACAAGAATATTTATAAGTATTGCTTTTACACAGAAATGATGCTTTTTATCAATTGTCTGCTACGACTGTTTCTATTGACTAATTTTACGTTGCGCTTCCACTCTAACGTATACGTGGCGTACTGATTGTAGTACAAAAATCTACAGAGAAAGACACGAAAGCGTTTAACTTTGATTTAAACATCTTTGTCTATTTTTTCTTCACTCATCAAATTCTATGTCTAATAGGTACCCACAATGTCTGTGTCGTAGGTATATGTTATATTTCATTGTCATAATTATTGGATTGTGGAAAATCTGGATTCCCTGGAAATTTCACACGAGATGACGAGGGACACTCATTCTACGCGGATCAAAAGACAGAGGATGTGGTTCTAGTGCGAGAAAAAACAGTCGCTTCTTGTCAGAATCACCGGATGATGAGTAGTTCCTGATTTGCAGGTATTATAATATAATATTTAAATCGTGTTAAAAAAGTGTTTTTATACAGCGATGTAATAATGATATCTGGTCAACACAGTGGCGGGAGCAGTTAATCAATTCCGCACGATTAATCGTGCAACAGAATCAATCGTGCGATTCTTGAATGACCAGGAATCGTGCGATTCTTGAATGACCAGGAATAGTGCGATTCTTGAATGACCAGGAATCGTGCGATTCTTGAATGACCAGGAATCGCGATATTCTTGAATAACCAGGAATCGTGCGATTCTTGAATGACCAGGGATCGCGCAATTCATGAATGACCAGGAATCGTGCGGTTCTTGAATGACCAGGGATCGCGATATTCTTGAATAACCAGGAATCGTGCGATTCTTGAATGACCAGGGATCGCGCAATTCATGAATGACCAGGAATCGTGCGGTTCTTGAATGACCAGGAATCGTGCGATTCTTGAATGACCAGGAATCGTGCGATTCTTGAATGACCAGGAATCGTGCGATTCTTGAATGACCAGGAATCGTGCGATTTTTGAATGACCAGGAATCGTGCGATGTTTTTGCGATGTGACTTCTCATTGAAATTTGCTTGATGAGGTAAAAACAATGTTTCTATTCATTCCTTCATCGTTTGAGATAACTGCCAATGCGCGGGTGCTCGATCCGCATCCACTTCCTGTTACCCATGTAAACAAATAGTTCATGACCGCAAACTCGGTGCTTGCTGTTCGTTATCAGTTTTTCACTAATGCCATAATCAGGCATGTGATCTCTCTGGTGATTGCTGAAATTTCGGTTGCGCGCCCTATTCTAGCCTCTAACACAAATTTCTTCAATTTAAATTGACCAAATGAAATTTCCGTACATCATCAATTTGTGTCGGTCTTCCTTGATTAAGATCATAATTGTAACCATTTAATTAGAGATCGATTTTTACCCTGAAACTGGCTCTAAGTTGAATTCGAATGGTCATTTTTGGGGAATAAAGCTTCATTAAATTAGTTTGACATTCACATTGTTCTATGTAAAAACAACTGCATGTGATCTCTTGTATCGATAAATAACATTTAGGTCATTAAATTAGGACTTTGTCAATTTACATATGATTGATTAATAAACAGATATTATTTGTTGTTCTATGGAAAATCGTAATATTGTCCTATGCATAGACAGAATAATTATATCATGTAATCTAAATTTGTAACTCTGTTATCTTGTGTCGCTAAATAAACATTACATAATTATTAAGTTAGACCTGCAACAACATATTTTTGATCAACTTTCTTATGTCTTTCTTTATTTGTAAACATAATCTTAACAAGTAAATTACTGCAATCTGCTATGCATTGAGCAATAAATGTAGTTAAGCCATACGTTTGTCAGGCACGGCAACCAGGCACGGTTTAATTGGTTTCGAATGCCGTGTCCGTGCTTGATCCGTAACCGTTCCCGTGCCCGTGCCTGGAAAAAAGCCGGGGCCGTGCGCGTGCCGTGCCGGTGCCCGGGTAACCGGTCGATCATTAGTTAATGCCTGATTCACATTTAGCATGCACACTAAGAACATAACCCGGTAACAATTGCACTTGTAGATTTGCTAATTGCGGTACAAAGATTGTAGAGCGCCAGTTCGCTTGGGGATGGAATAAAAAGGTGTCCTTAGACTTGAACTATTTAAGCATAACAATTCCTTGGCAGTAGTGGACTCCCTACAAGAGGGCTCGCCAGTTAAGTTCGGAATTGCCTAAAATAGCTTAAAATATCTGGAATGGCTCAGCAAGCTGAAGGACTGCACAGCTGGTTGCTTTGTGTTTATTTATCCTGGCTTTTCAGCGTGCTGACAATCACAAGGATTATGGAGTGCCAATTCTAAATATTTTAAGCTAGTCTGGGCCATTCTGAACCGCACTGACGAGCCCTTGCAAGAGAAAACTCAGTGTTTAAGGCTGTCACATAATTTTTGTGCTTAAAATTCTCCAAGTATGAGTACATCTCTCTATTACATTTGCTGATCTTTTGCAAACTTAATAAGTCTAATAGTTTGATTTAATTGATGCACAATTATGTTAATTTCAGAACTGATAGACGAAACGGCAGACACCTACACACCTACAGCCATGTTCGATAAAATATGATTTATACAGACCACAAGAACCGAAAATGGGAAATAAAGATATTAATAATATAGCCTATACTTACTTCATACTTCATGCACATGATGTAGTACTTGCAGTGCTTCCATGATGGCAGTTTTGCAGTAGAGTCTTATTAATAGATGATGAAGACTTTTTATGTGTTCTGATTAATTATGCTATTTTCCCAGGAATTTACAAATACATGTAGAGGATCGCATTTATTAATACGATAGTTATAATTTCAGTCAAAATAGACTATTCGAGTGTCACATAATCTCAATTTTATGGAAAATTTTAATAAAAAATTGTCAAGAAATGAAAAATGATGCAAGCTAGCTTAGCTGTAGACTTCCAGTCACCGAATCTCAAAATATTCAGAATCGCGAGATTTTTGATTAATCGTACGCTGAGTCACACGATTCGGAATCTCGCGAAAATCGAATCGCGCCCGTCACTAGGTCAACATGCTACTTGATCAAAAAGAATTCCGCCCTTTCTTTCACTGCCAAAGCCGGCAGGAATTCGGTGCCAAAGTCTGGCCGACTTCGGCTTTTTCACTGTGACGGCTCTTGAATTGTCATGAAAATAACTTAAAAACGTTCCAAGAAAATAAAGTCTAAATTTGAAATATGCCGAAAATCATTCCAATGCAAACTTTGAAAATTTCCATGTAAATCATGAAAAAGCATTGAAAATTGCCAAAGTTGATGTATTTTTAAACAATTTCAAAAAGTAAACAGTATTTTTTCTCGGGTAGAGAGGAGTCTACCACAGAGCGTGAACACGTCCGCATTATCAACCACATGGCATCAACAAAACAAAACTTGAAATGAGACTGAACAGAAATCAATCATGAAGAATTCAGATGACAATCGGATGAACAATCATCGATAGCATTGATTTCAACTGCACTACTGGTAGAAGTTTGGTATCATTCATGATACAATATTATGAAAATTGCTTGATCTACAGTTAAATATGCTTATTAACATACTTATGCGATTAGAAGCAAGAGAAGCATCTGGTAGGCACCATGCAGGTTTGATTGCTGCTACCAGACACAAAATACACTACCAAATGAAAAACAATAAAGCATTTGGTAGCAAGCACTTCATAGGTTGGGCAGGATACGGCTTACAGTGCATGGTGAAAGGGAGTCCATGCAGTGTCCAAATTGCAACAAACCGATTTTGAGGTCGTCCTCTCAAAGTTAGCTCTGTCAGTCATCGACAAGGTTTTTCTGATCTCATCTTCATCCTACATCTGCCAGACAACATGCATCTCATGCAACATGATAAATCAAAACACTGAATTTTGTACAGAGGTATAGCCTACATGGGGCAAAACATCACGCAAAACTACAAAGGGAACTTCATTAAAACATAAATGCATCATCACGAGTGTCTGTAACGTTGAAAATGCAATTATGAAATGAACCGAAACAATTTTGTTCTAAATGAATATTATTTTTTTAAAATTTTATGTCAGTTATTCAAGGAAATTGTCACTTGAAAATGAAACTCCCCGTCAATTCGCAGAGTTTTGCAGATGAAAATCAAAATATCAAAAATTAGATGTTCTCCGCGAGTGTTCGTTATGCCTACTTTTTGGGCTCTCATATTGTCTATAGTACGAATTTCAATCTAATTTCTCTATGAGATGTAAAATTAATATAAACAAATGTGTGCATGAAATCCACAAGATCAGAGATACTTTAAACTGCCTGCAAAGCTTAAAAAGTCCTGCGAACGAGCGTCCGTTGCTATGGAACTGCCCAACTGGCAACATTCGATAACTGCTGAATTACTGTAGGAGTGCCTATAAATAACTAGTAAAATGACAACTAAATAAATCCTGTGAGACAAATCCTGGGATTTCGAGATTTGCAAAGGCCCACAGGACTCTGGATTGCAAACCCTAGTCATTATCGTCCTTTGTCCATCGGACGTGGGAAACTTGATTGTGATCTATTTACAGGCCTCGCATCGTTCTGCGGTCGGTGCTGCAGTATACAAGGAGGACTCGTTTATTCGGTTCGCTGCCTTTTCTTTTGACTTAAATGAAAGGCTAATTAGGCTTGCCGCAGTTTACGACAGTGGCTTAAGAAAATGAATGAAGCAAGAAGGCACAAGGCCTTTTGCATTCCTAAATTCAAACAAATTTGCTGATCGAATTTCATGACATCCTCCTAGGACTTGATGTAAAGTACAATTTAGAACATTTCTGCGTCAAAAGGTCATTTTTGAAAATTTTGGACACTAAGTCTCTTGCCGATTCACCGGCGACCTCTCTACTGCATTTAAATGGGATAATATTTAAATTTTCTCACTTCCTGCCTTGTGAGATATAAAGTGAAGTATTTTAAAAACAATTCATTGATTTCATTCTCACTGACAAACAACAGGATCTTACCACTTATAGATAGATATTTTCACAGAGAAGCAGACAGCAACAGCTAGCAGACGTGAAATGAAATGCAGTCGAAAGACGCACAATGAACAGATAAGGTGATTCCTACTGAGACCGTCTACACGCTATTGGATCCTCAAGTATTATCAGCTAGCAATGAAGACAAGGCCGTAATCAGCAGCCCGTGAAGTCAAATGACCATCAACAATCCCTCTCCATCCGGATTTGAAGGTGCATTGTTGATGTCATGGAAAGATTTTAAATGGAATCTTCCATTAGCGATTAGAATTCATGACTTGAACAGATATAAATCGTCCATTGTGAGTGCAACTATTCGATGACAGCAATCAATTCCTTGCAGCTATTCGATGACAGCAATCAATTCCTTGCAACTACTCGATGACAGCAATCAATTCATTGCAGCTACTCAATGAAAGCAGTCAATTCATTGCAAATATTCGATGACAGCAGTCAATTCCTTGCAACTATTCGATGACAGCAATCAATTCATTGCAACCATTCGATGACAGCAGTCAATTCATTGCAACTATTCGATGACAGCAATCAATTCATTGCAACTATTGGATGACAGCAATCAATTCCTTGCAGCTATTCGATGACAGCAATCAATTCCTTGCAACTACTCGATGACAGCAATCAATTCATTGCAGCTACTCAATGAAAGCAGTCAATTCATTGCAAATATTCGATGACAGCAGTCAATTCCTTGCAACTATTCGATGACAGCAATCAATTCATTGCAACCATTCGATGACAGCAGTCAATTCATTGCAACTATTCGATGACAGCAATCAATTCATTGCAACTATTGGATGACAGCAATCAATTCATTGCAACTATTCGATGACAGCAATCAATTCCTTGCAGCTATTCGATGACAGCAATCAATTCCTTGCAACTACTCGATGACAGCAATCAATTCATTGCAGCTACTCAATGAAAGCAGTCAATTCATTGCAATGATTCGATAACAGCAGTCAATTCCTTGCAACTATTCGATGACAGCAATCAATTCATTGCAACCATTCGATGACATCAGTCAATTCATTGCAACTATTCGATGACAGCAATCAATTCATTACAGCTACTCGATGACAGCAATCAATTCATTGCAACTATTCGATGACAGCAAACAATTCATTGCAACTATTCGATGACAGCAATCAATTCATTGCAACTATTCGATGACAGCAGTCAATTCATTGCAATTATTCGATGACAGCAATCAATTCATTACAGCTACTCGATGACAGCAGTCAATTCATTGCAACTATTCGATGACAGCAATCAATTCATTGCAACTATTCGATGACAGCAGTCAATTCATTGCAACTATTCGATGACAGCAATCAATTCATTGCAACTATTCGATGACAGCAATCAATTCATTTCAACTATTCGATGACAGCAGTCAATTCATTGCAACTATTCGATGACAACAATCAATTCATTGCAGCCACTCCATGACAGCAATCAATTCATTGCAACTATTCGATGACAGCAATCAATTCATTGCAACTATTTGATGACAGCAATCAATTCATTTCAACTATTCGATGACAGCAGTCAATTCAGTGCAACTATTCGATGACAGCAGTCAAATCATTGCAACTATTCGATGACAGCAATCAATTCATTACAGCTACTCGATGACAGCAATCAATTCATTGCAACTATTCGATGACAGCAATCAATTCATTGCAACTATTCGATGACAGCAACCAATTCATTGCAACTATTCGATGACAGCAATCAATTCATTGCAACTATTCGATGACAGCAATCAATTCATTGCAGCGACTCGATGACAGCAGTCAATTCATTGCAGCGACTCGATGACAGCAGTCAATTCATTGCAACCATTCGATGACAGCAATCAATTCATTGCAACTATTCGATGACAGCAATCAATTCATTGCAACTATTCGATGACAGCAATCAGTTCATTGCAACTATTCGATGACAGCAGTCAATTCAGTGCAACTATTAGATGACAGCAGTCAATTCATTGCAACTATTCGATGACAGCAATCAATTCATTGCAGCTACTCGATGACAACAATCAATTCATTTCAACTATTCGATGACAGCAATCAATTCATTGCAACTATTCGATGACAGCAATCAATTCATTTCAACTATTCGATGACAGCAGTCAATTCATTGCAACTATTCGATGACAGCAATCAATTCATTTCAACTATTCGATGACAGCAGTCAATTCAGTGCAACTATTCGATGACAGCAATCAATTCATTGCAACTATTCGATGACAGCAATCAATTCATTGCAACTATTCGATGACAGCAATCAATTCATTGCAATGATTCGATGACAGCAATCAATTCATTGCAACTATTCGATGACAGCAATCAATTCATTGCAACTATTCGATGACAGCAGTCAATTCATTGCAACTATTCGATGACAGCAGTCAATTCATTGCAACTATTCGATGACAGCAATCAATTCATTGCAACTATTCGATGACAGCAATCAATTCATTGCAACTATTCGATGACAGCAATCAATTCATTGCAATTATTCGATGACAGCAATCAATTCATTGCAACTATTCGATGACAGCAATCAATTCATTGCAATGATTCGATGACAGCAATCAATTCATTGCAACTATTCGATGACAGCAATCAATTCCGTGCAACTACTCGATGACAGCAGTCAATTCATTGCAACTATTCGATGACAGCAGTCAATTCATTGCAACTATTCGATGACAGCAATCAATTCATTGCAACTATTCGATGACAGCAATCAATTCATTGCAACTATTGGATGACAGCAGTCAATTCATTATAATCAAGGTTGAGTCTTGGGTTTTGGGTAGTCTTTGGGGGTACCCAAGAATCTTGGATTGCGGACCCAAGAGCTTGGGTAATCCCCCCCCCCCCCCAAGAGTGAGAACCCAAGAGTAAAGAAATTGACCATGATCATTTGCTGTTTTAGAAAAAATCTGCCTTAGTATATGACCGCATCATGTCATAGCAAGTCATCTACATGCAAGCTTACATGTACATGTAAATATGTAGGGGCTGTCGGCTAGCGAGTTGCGGTGCGGTCGTATGCAGCGCGTTGTCTCCTGTCGATGCAGTGTTTTCTCAAAATATCTTCGCTCTCAGTCATCGGCCATCGACAAAACTTATATCATTTTCACCGGCATAAGAAGAGCTACAAGTTTCATCTTCTTTTGTTAACTGTTCTGATCGGCATTGTACAATAAGACAATTACTTCGATCTTACATCAATTTTCTTTGTCTGATTATATCAACTGCGCATCATCCATCGCTGTTTCCCCCTACAACACACACGGTGATGATGTCGACCTCTCGCCGGGTGTTTTCACGCCTCCAACTTCTGCAGATCAACGCAGCTACATGTGAAAGGGAAACTCTTCCTCGCGCGGTTCGCCGCAAACTTTGGTTCCTTAACCTATTACGTAAGAATTCTGACAACAACAGCCGAAGTGATGACGTCGAAAATGAAATCAGCTGCATGACATCGGATCCGTCGGGTGGTCGCAGCTACATCAGATCTGAGATCAGTGAAGGTCGCCACACTGAACTGTCGAACACTCAAGGCCAAGTGGCGGCAAGGCATGCTGACGCACCTGGCCAGCGAGCAAGGACTCAACCTCGTCATGGTCCATGAACACTCCATCGTCACAACAGCGGGACTCCATCAGGAAGAGCTCGGAAACGGCTGGGCTCTTCACTTCACCTCTGCGGACTCCAGCGGACACGGCGGAGTTGGTGCTCTCGTGAGCTCTCGTCTGCGTCGACTCGTGATGCTGCAGAACATCTCCGCGCGCTTCGCGTCGATGTCAAGCTTCGTTCACGCAATGTACATTTCCTCAGCGTGTACAGCCCTACAGCCGTGCACTCTGAGGAAGCCACTTACCTGATGGACTTACTTGACAGCCATATGAACACCTGGCCACGTCGAGACACGACTGTCATCCTGGCCGACTTCAATGCCGTTCTGGAGACATCGGAAAGAAAACCCTTCACGGCCGGCACGCCAAACGCGAACACCGATTCCTTCACAAACTTCCTCTTTCGGCATGAACTTATATCCATTGGAACGAGGTTCAGGAAATCGCCATATCAATTGGCTACTTTCTGTGGCCCAAAAAGACCGAAGCGCAACCAGCTGGGCAGGTGTAACGTGACCGTCAGACTTCCCCAGTTAGATCACATCCTGATCAGGGAGCGTGAGAAGCGTCACATCAAGGACTGCAATACGCTGAGACCACAGAGCTTTGTCACTGATCACAAGTTACTGCATTGCACGATCGACCTGGCAGAGCCGCTCTTCAAACCCCCCCAAGTTGACAGCACGGCGCTTCTTTGGGTGCTTAAACAGCGCCGTACACCGGATGGAGTTCGTCTCTGTGTTTGAACGCGCGATGGAAGTCGCCGAGACTCCGTCGTACACTGACATCGCTGCTGCAGTGCGTTCGGCGACCAATGAGAATGTGCCGCTCCTGAGGCCTCCACAGAACGGCGTCGCTATTTGGGAATCGAGTCCAGAGGTGCAGAGCGCGAGGAGACGTGTCTCGGCGCTGCGTCGTTCAGGTCGGCACGATGAGGCAAACAAGGCGTCTCGAGAGCTTGCGGAAACGTACAACGAGCAAGTGCAAGCGGCCATCAACACCGAACTGCGAAACGTCAGTGCCCAAACCGACTCAGCCCGTCGAAATTCTGAAGCCTGGCAAGTGACCAACCGTCTTACTGGAAGAAAGGCACGCACGCAGCAGAACATCTACGGCGAAACTCCTGAGGCTAGGAAGGAGGTGATGCGATCGTTCTTCTCCCGAATCGTCAATGCTGTGCCGCCCGAATCAACGACAATCTCTCCCTTAAACGCGACAGAATTGCCTTCACCGGATGACTTCGACAGCCGTCCTATCTCCGTGAGCGAGGTGTTGAAGACCGCATGGGAGTCACGCTGCGGGAGGGCCATGGGTCTCGACGAGGTCCCCGTGGAGGCGCTTCGGCTGCCGGCAGTGGCCGCGGCTGTCGTTCCGGTGATGAACCATGTCTTGGAGGGTGGTCGAGCGCCGGTTCAGTGGAGGGAGTCCTTGGTGGTTGCTGTGCCAAAGAAGGCGAACTCCAACAAGATTGAAGATCTCTCTGAATCGTGGGATCTCTCTGATGTCGTGCTCGGCGAAACTCTTCAACAAAGTGTTGCTCCGCCGAGTACAACCGGTGCTCGAACCTGTCCTTCGTTCGGAACAGAACGGCTTCCGCCCGCACCGCGGCACTTGCCAGCAAATCTTGGCACTGCGCCGGGTAATTGAAGGTGCTACGAAGTACCAGACCAACGCCATTATCATATTCGTTGACTTTCGCAGAGCCTTCGATAGCGTCGACCGGCGTTGTCTGAACGAGGTACTGAATATATATCAAGTGCATCCAAGACTGATCAGCGGCATCATGGCCATGTATAAGGAGACGACTGCTCGAGTCCTGACAGCGGACGGCGTGACCCAGGAGTTCTGTACCAGCTCGGGTGTTCTGCAGGGTGACATGCTAGCTCCGTTCCTGTTTGTTCTTCTCCTGGACTGGGTACTTCGTGTGGCCATCCCAGATGACAGCAAAGGATTTTTGCTGCCGCGTCGGGTGGGTAGAAGAGTGCCGGAGCAGCGAGTGTCTGTGCTCGGATACGCGGATGACCTTGCGATCGTTTCGTCCACCGTTGCTGTTGCACAAGAACTGTTCAGCTCCTTGACTGCAACAGCCCGTCAAGTTGGCCTGCAAGTGAATGCAGCCAAGACGGAAGTGCTTTGTGTCCCAGGACCACAGGTAAACGTTTTCTTCGACGAAGTTCCCCGCCTTCCCATCTGCCAAAGAAGTTTTACGTACCTGGGTGGCCGAGTGCCGAGCTGCTCGAAGGACCTCCTGCGACGAAAGCGGTTGGCGTGGACGGCGATGGGAAGGCTCCGAGCAGTCTTCGCATCAGAGGCTTTGACGGACGAGTTGCGCGTCAGACTGTTCACTGCGACCATCGAGACGGTCTTGCTATACAACGCCGTCACGTTGACCCTGACGCGCACTCTAGAGACCGAGCTGGACGGAGCGCATTTTCACCTGCTGCGGGCTGCCTTCAATGTGCACTGGCCGTAGCGTGTGCGCAGCGCAGACCTGTACCAGCGCGCGGGACTGCTACCACCAAGTCAAAAGTTGCGGCAAGACCGTCGGGCCCTCGCTGGAGAACTCCTTCGGACAGAGAAGTCATGTCCTCAGCCTGCGCAGCGCCTTCTTCTCTGGCGGCCAGCGCAGCGGCAAAGGCGCGGACAAGGTCAAAAAAGACTTACCGAGAAATGCTGCATGAGGGCTGTGGTGCACCGGACCTGCTGTCCGCTGACCAGCATGTGCGGCGACTTGCACAAGATCAGAAGATCTGACGCTTTATGTTGATTAATGTAATTTGTTTCATTAAATAAAGCGTATTGAATTGAATTGAATTGAATCTACTTCAACCACACGATTGGTCATTCTGTGATAAAACTGCGCTATCATCAACTTTGATATAGACTTACCGTAAATGTCTATCTGATAGTTTGTTTTATTAGCTTTTTAAGCTATCCTTTGTGCTGTTAAATTGGTAGCCTACAACAATTCGTTGATAACTAGCTTCATATAGCCTCTTGCCTTGAAAGTTAAAAACTTCGGCCTATATTGTTTATTCTACTATTAGGCTGCATGTATTAGAAATAGAAAGATATTGGTATCATTTTCTGCAGTGACATTCTTTGATGATTGCTTCTTACGATTAGTAAAAATATCGTTATATCTGCATTTGTGCTATTTTCATCCTATACGAGGCCTACGTTATGTGTGTTTCGTTTCTCGATCAGACATGTTATAAGGAATGTAGCTTAGTCATGCATGTTGTTCTAATTAGGAAATTATTAGGCTTTGACGCAAACAGGGTTGATGACATTAAACTCAGAGATAACCTATGCCGATAATTAAAACTTTTAGCTGAATATTATTAATATGGACTCAATTCCGCAATAACAAATTCATGTAATAAATAGTAATTAATATGAACATTAGATACATATTAATTGGATAGCAATATGTATAATATGGCGTGATTCAAAATATCTTCATACAATTTTAAATCTCAATCAAAATTCCAAACATGTTCTGGAAATTGTTGTTCCACTTCAAAAGAGAAATAGCCACTCTTGGGTCCAATCTTGGGGGCACCCAAGATCAGACCCAAAATTAATCTTGGTTTTGGGTCTTGGGTCAACCTTACAAAGATGAAATGAAGTGAATGACCATGAAGACATGTACGGAAAGATCTCGGCAATACGAAAAAAAGAAGTGACGTTTTTGTCTTAAGGCTTACATCAGCCATACTGGGGTTACATCACCAATTGCGAACAATGTTCGGTTCTCTTCACCTGAGAGCATGTTCGGTTCTCTTCACCTGAGAGCATGTTCGGTTCTCTTCACCTGAGAGCATGTTCGGTTCTGTTCACCTGAGAGCATGTTCGGTTCTCTTCACCTGAGAGCATGTTCGGTTCTCTTCACCTGAGATCATGTTCGGTTCTCTTTCCCAGCATCATTGTCGATCTGAGCGGTGATGATTGATGGACTTCCGAATATTTCGCTTTATTCGCATCAGTGGTTGGAATGCAGTAAGATCTCGCAGGAAGTCAGAGAATTCAAATATTCTCATATGCACAGGAGTGGACTTCGCTGATGTGAGCATCAACTGGAAGAATGGGTAAGTAAAATCATCTGAAAATACTTCTCTTCATCTTGTCAATGAACAAACAGACACTGTCCAACTTTTGGGATCAAGCAGAGACTGTAAAACATCTTGTGCTGCAGAAAAGCAGTGAAACCGCGAGAATAAACGAAGTAATGAATGAAACAAGTCATCAGTGAATGATATTCCGTAGACAAATTCATGTTCCTTAATGAAGTCTTAGTCTTCTGCCAACTGAGAAAACCAGAGAAAAGCTTCCACAGGTACCAATGTATATACTTGTATTACGTAGCTCTTCTGACGTTTCGCCTGGTCGGCTTGATCACAGGAAGTGAAAGACGATACAATCGTTCAGCATGGCATGATTCAACACGTGACATTCATCGAACACGTTCAGCATGGAATGATTTAACACCTGACAGACATTGGACAATAGAAAAATTACAAAACGTACACTAAAATAGTTTAAGAACTTACTATTAAAAAGGACAAACTAAGTAGACTGTACAAATACTAAAGTTATAAAGAGAGTAAAACTAAGCAAGAGAAGATCGTTAAGAGCTAGCATGAGATAAAGATACGAAGAGCGAGAAAAAAACCGCTGGTCAGGCAATTAGCAATTTCTTACCGAAACACCCATTCATAAGAATATCTGGAGGAAAACTGTTAATGTAGATCGATTCCAAGTGAATTCGTCTCGAATAGGTGTGGAGTCCCCGGTGCAGAACCTCCCACTCAACGTCCATATGATCATGTGGATGATGGATGTGGAAATGCTCGGCCACCGCACTGTCGAGCTTCTTACCGAACAGATGTTCCTTTACTCTTGATCCTATTGATCGCACTGTTTGTCCCACATATATCTGGTTACATGATTTGCAAGTAATCTTGTAGATGACCCCTTTCGTACCACAATCATTGGGAGATTTGGCAAATTTACAAGTGGCACAGTCTTGAGGACACTGAGCACGTTCCTTGGGCGGGTGGAATATTCTCTTCATTGATGGACCAGACGAGAAGATAAGATTCACTGTGTTTTGTAGGCCTGTGACCTTCACTGCGTTCAACATGCGCCGTTTCTGTCCTTCATCAATGAAAGGGCATTTGATGAATATCCTCTTGTTTTGAGCATCATTGTTGATTCCATCATCATGACCTTTGTATGCGACACGCCTCGAAAAGTTCCTGTAGGACTTTTTCAGGAATGTCTCTGGGTAACCATTTTTCCTGAATCTCTCGAATATCATCTGCACCGAGTGTCTGTAATTGTCATCATTAGACGATCTATTTTTGGCTCTGTGGAATTCACCGATGAGAATGGCTCGTTTCAAGGACATCGGGCTATGCGATTTCCAGGGATGTATTGTGCCGCTATGGACATCTTTCATATAAAGCCTTGAATGAAAACGGTCACCATCAAGCAAGACTTCACAATCAAGATAAGGGAGAATACCGTTACACTGTAATTCGATGGTGAAACGAATGGAGTCACTGACAGAGTTAGCCAATTCCAGTATCTGAGCATTATCGATGGATTTAGGCCAAATGTTGAACACATCGTCCACATACCGTTTCCAACCAAATTCAAAGTCCATTTTCGACCAAATCTTCTGCTCAATATAATTCATGTATATGATTGCAGCTTGCGGTGATAGAGGGTTTCCCATAGACAGACCAAATTTTTGCATATAGCACTCCCCATTGTGAATGATGGTATCAGACATAAAAGAAAGTCTTAGCAATTCCACAAAATCTGAGGAGTGTATATGTCAAAGACACTATCATTGAAATGAAGATTGAAGAAATTCCTCATAACACTGTATAGGCCGAGCTCGTTATCATCATCCAGATAAGGAATGCTCCCATATAAATCCACAACATCCAGGGAGGCAAATTGTATCTCTTCCATGGGCAGATTATAATGCAGCAACCAATTAACAAATTCATTACCATCACGTAGATGAGCAGGGACAAATGTCAACATCTCCGAAAGATGCTTAGATAACAGTCGAGATAATTTATTTGCCGGTCCATCAACAGCTGCAATGATTTGTCTTTCATTGATGAAGGACAGAAACGGCGCATGTTGAACGCAGTGAAGGTCACAGGCCTACAAAACACAGTGAATCTTATCTTCTCGTCTGGTCCATCAATGAAGAGAATATTCCACCCGCCCAAGGAACGTGCTCAGTGTCCTCAAGACTGTGCCACTTGTAAATTTGCCAAATCTCCCAATGATTGTGGTACGAAAGGGGTCATCTACAAGATTACTTGCAAATCATGTAACCAGATATATGTGGGACAAACAGTGCGATCAATAGGATCAAGAGTAAAGGAACATCTGTTCGGTAAGAAGCTCGACAGTGCGGTGGCCGAGCATTTCCACATCCATCATCCACATGATCATATGGACGTTGAGTGGGAGGTTCTGCACCGGGGACTCCACACCTATTCGAGACGAATTCACTTGGAATCGATCTACATTAACAGTTTTCCTCCAGATATTCTTATGAATGGGAGTTTCGGTAAGAAATTGCTAATTGCCTGACCAGCGGTTTTTTTCTCGCTCTTCGTATCTTTATCTCATGCTAGCTCTTAACGATCTTCTCTTGCTTAGTTTTACTCTCTTTATAACTTTAGTATTTGTACAGTCTACTTAGTTTGTCCTTTTTAATAGTAAGTTCTTAAACTATTTTAGTGTACGTTTTGTAATTTTTCTATTGTCCAATGTCTGTCAGGTGTTAAATCATTCCATGCTGAACGTGTTCGATGAATGTCACGTGTTGAATCATGCCATGCTGAACGATTGTATCGTCTTTCACTTCCTGTGATCAAGCCGACCAGGCGAAACGTCAGAAGAGCTACGTAATACAAGTATATACATTGGTACCTGTGGAAGCTTTTCTCTGGTTTTCTCATTAAACACTCCGGGTACGCGTGGAACAGCACAATCTTGCTTCTGCCAACTGTTTTGATTGAGTGTGACAATCAGTCAATGAATGACTCGGTCTCTCCCTATCACATCATCTTCAGCGATTTACTTGTTTTTGGCGCTTGCTTGACAAAAATGACAGAAATTCGCAAATAATAATGAAGACTATCACGCACGTCTCTACTTTATTCAACGGGAAATATTGCAAGTTTCCAACTTCCAGCCATGGCTGACAATGAACAGGATCTCATCACTTGTAGATCTTTCTTTTCACAAAACAGAAGATAACACCAGCTAACAGACTTAACCCATTAATACCTAAGGTAAAATGTAACTTAAAATCCAATCAGAAACATCTGCTTTTTCCGAACGTTAAATTCAAGTCATGTACATTATACAGTAGGCCTACATATATTGGAACTGTAAACAGTATGTTAGGAGTCTGAATTCAAGCAAGACTGCTGCTGTATATATTCTGGATCGTAGAATTCACACGCAGCACAGTATTTAACTGAAATTGCCGGTTGTGTCAGCTCAATGCTGATTGGATTTGTAGTAGAATGTACAGGAGGTGCAGAATCCTTAATCGACGGACAGGAAAACGAAATAATGCTCATTCATGCAGGGTATTTTTCTACATACTAGCTAAGTGACCAAATGGTTACCTTGCCCCCTCAAAGTGGTTCCGTTGCCCTGTAGGAAATTAAAAACTAAGTAACCACACTTTTATACGTCAAACTGACCGATTTCTAGAGAATTAAAGCATTTAAAATTTTGACTCGGTAAATAAGCGTCAGTCTATGATCACACTTGAGTCTTAGACTGCATCCTCCATATATCAACCCGCACTTTCATGCAGAAAATGCTCGAGAATGGAAAGATTCGAAGCAAAAATTGGCTATTTGGCAAGAATGTGCTTTTCAAGCAATATAACTGTACTCATTTATGACATTGTTGCATCTCAACGCTATTTCAAAAGGAGCTGAGGAGATCACATCTCTTCATGCCAGATGTATTGATCCTGCGCGATGCTGCTCTTCGAAAATTGTCTGATTTTATGAGAGACAATGCAACTTCTGGTGGACAAGACGAAAACTAAAAAATGTTAACCAGAGGAAGCAACGAGGATATGCAGTGATCAGAAGCTGAAATATTTTCCAATCAAAGTTTGAGTTAATCTCCTCAAAATGGGGAGTGATTGCATAATCAACCGTCTGATAATTGCCATGAGCGGCATTGGTACGGTCGTCTTTGATCACAGATGACGACCTTCATGACTGAAAGAACGCCGAAAACTATCATTACTGACTTACAAAGGTAGACTTATGAAGAAGTTTTTTTTGGTTTTGGTGCTCACAAGTGGAAACATGTAGGCCCTGAATGACACGACGAACACCAAAATGCAAAACATGACATGGCCTGCTCTACTACAGTCTAAACTCGCACTTGTCAAGCACAGGATCACGAATCGCAATGCCATATACTCCTGGTGACTTTAACAAGGCTTTAACAAGAAGATCTCCATTGAAACTGCTGATCCTTCGACGTTAGGGGATGCTGATCAGAGCATTCGAACTTTTGAGTAAGTGAGTGAGCAAACGAGGTTTTCAGGCGTTCAGTGGTGAACAAGCGAACGAGATATTTCAGTTTTTACCACTGAACTGAAGTAAGAATTTGCCGTTCATGAACTGAAGAACGTCCTGAAATGTTTTTCAGATTGTTCCATTTCCCTTCGATGTATTGACATCGATATATTGACTGTTTTTTCTTGTGTCGACAATTCCACATATTTTGCAGTTTAGCATTCCAATGCCTGAATGTATAGGTGGTTTGTTAGATGAAATGTATGAAATTCATTCTATTTGGTCAGTTATTCATGCATCATGGAATTGTGTCGATCCCTCACAACTTCAATGAGATCATCAGCAGACATTTTATGAGGTCATTTTCTAGAGCATCAACAAATGAGGACACTGAATTTCGGTGAGAGCAAATGATTCGGAAGGTACGCAACATTTTACTATCGCCATTTATAGGTTGCCTTAAATGATAATCGTCATCAAGTAAAGATTTCGACTAGATAAGCTATGATAAGGCCTATTTAGATGTCTGACAATTTGACGCTTCAGATGGTATATTATGATGCCGAGTCGATAGCAAATTTTCAAAAACTCTCAGCAAAGACTTGCGAGCTTTCAAGTGAATACACATGTATACACATGTTTGGCAGGACTTGAAGCATTTTCAATTTTGGAATCATGCAGCTGAGTTAAGCAATATCTTTTCTTATGTCTCAAAGTCACTAACTTCTATTCAGAGAAGTGCAGTTTTGTGTGTATTCAAAACTTTGTCACAATCGCAGCTGTTTTCGTCTCATACGCAACATGCATGACCGAAAGTAAATTCTTAGTCATCATTCATTGATGTGAAAATACATTAAAATCCTTTTGTTTGTATCAGGCGAGAAATGCTGGGGATCTCTTTGCAGAAATTAATCACTTAAATCAATGATTTTCGGCCTACACAGCAATGAAAATTCATAAATTGATAAATTCAGTGATGATAACTCTAAAATTGTTTTGTATTGATGAGTTGGTTATCATCAATAATCAATCTTATTGCTTCTGCAGACAATTTCACATGAAGTCAATAGATCGGCACTTTGTAAAACAATGAAAGATAGCGACAATACGAGAGCATAAAAAGATAGCGACGATATAGATAACGGCTTATTGAAGTTAATTGTTTTCTATATTTTTCATTTAACTGCTGACATTTCGTCTGAGCTAGTCAATCAGTCACAATAAATCAGTAAATGATGCTTTATGAAAACAAAATGTGAACAGAATATTCAAAACATTGAGTTGCATCCTCAGTTGAAGATGAGAAAATATTTGAATATTTAAATTTTACTCATAATTATCAAAATATTATTTATGTGTACATTTATCTCAGGTTTACTCCGTGACTACATATGGAATGGGGAGTTGTAATGATGATTGTGCATACGATGTTTGATGACGATTCATGATTTTGGATAAAATAGCAGCTATTCAGTATCTGTTCCCATTTTTCAATTTAGAATGCATAAGTTGCTTTGAAACTTACAGAATGCAGAAATGAAATAGTTTCAATTTGCTATATTGATAGAGAATACGAATAAATGGTTTCCTCATTCTAAATATGTCGACAAAAGTCAACACTTATCCGCACACAATGTGACAAGCACATTACCATTAACCAGGATGTAGAGTTGACTTTCCAAAAGCCAACTCATCAACCGACTCACACCTAAACAAGAAGCTCGCCTCCGAGCAAGGCGATCGCCCCAGACCACATAGCCCTAGGCAGGATTGTGGAAACGGCTATTCCAATAGTCTCCGCCTGCACAGCACTAAGCAGGACTGTGAAGGAAGTGTTTTCCAACAGTCGCATCTGCCTCCAACGAAAAAGGCCTCCTCCGTCTGCGCAGCACTAAGCAGGACTGTGAAGGAAGTAGTTTACCAACAGTCGCATCTGCCTCCGACGAAAATGCCCTCCTCCGCCTGCACAGCACTAAGCAGGACTGTGAAGGAAGTAGTTTTCCAACAGTCGCATCTGCCTCCGACGAAAATGCCCTCCTCCGCCTGCACAGCACTAAGCAGGACTGTGAAGGAAGTAGTTTTCCAACAGTCGCATCTGCCTCCGACGAAAATGCCCTCCTCCGCCTGCACAGCACTAAGCAGGACTGTGAAGGAAGTGTTTTCCAACAGTCGCATCTGCCTCCGACGAAAAAGCCCTCCTCCGCCTGCACAGCACTAAGCAGGCCTGTGAAGGAAGTGTTTTCCAACAGTCGCATCTGCCTGCGACGAAAATGCCCTCCTCCACCTGCACAGCTCTAAGCAGGACTATGAAGGAAGTAGTTTTCCAACAGTGGCATCTCCCTCCGACGAAAATGCCCTCCTCCGCCTGCACAGCACTAAGCAGGACTGTGAAGGAAGTAGTTTTCCAACAGTGGCATCTGGCTCCGACGAAAATGCCCTCCTCCGCCTGCATAGCACTAAGCATGGCTGTGAAGGAAGTAGTTTTCCAACAGTGGCATCTGCCTCCGACGAAAATGCCCTCCTCCGCCTGCATAGCACTAAGCAGGACTATGAAGGAAGTAGTTTTTCAACAGTCGCATCTGCCTCCGACGAAAATGCCCTCCTCCACCTGCACAGCACTAAGCAGGACTGTGAAGGAAGTAGTTTTCCAACAGTGGCATCTGCCTTCGACGAAAATGCCCTCCTCCGCCTGCACAGCACTAAGCAGGACTGTGAAGGAAGTAGTTTTCCAACAGTCGCATCTGCCTGCGACGAAAATGCCCTCCTCCGCCTGCGCAGCACTAAGCAGGACTGTGAAGGAAGTAGTTTTCCAACAGTGGCATCTGCCTCCAACGAAAATGACCTCCTCCGCCTGCATAGCACTAAGCATGGCTGTGAAGGAAGTTGTTTTCCAACAGTGGCATCTGCCTCCGACGAAAATGCCCTCCTCCGCCTGCATAGCACTAAGCATGGCTGTGAAGGAAGTTGTTTTCCAACAGTGGCATCTGGCTCCGACGAAAAAGGCCTCCTCCGCCTGCACAGCACTAAGCAGGACTGTGAAGGAAGTAGTTTTCCAACAGTGGCATCTGCCTCCAACGAAAATGCCCTCCTCCGCCTGCACAGCACTAAGCAGGACTGTGAAGGAAGTAGTTTTCCAACAGTGGCGAATGCCCTCCGACCTACCACATGTGTGCCGTCTCATAAAGTGAGTGAACTGAGCGATGAACTGAAAGGCTTAATGCAAATTCAAAATGAGCTCGAAATGTGTGAACGAAGAAAATCGTCAAATGAACTGAAAAGCTTTTGGTGACCGATTCATTGAATTTGTGCCCAAGATGGTGAGCTTTAGCGCAGGCTGACATCTCGAGCAACGCGTCTTTTCTCTCTTTGGTGGCAGCATGACAATGCCCACTGCCATGGTCCTGCAAAAACCTTTCAACTTCTTGAAGGACTGAGTATTTCTCGCAACAAGCAAGCGACCTACAGTTCTGACTGCAACCAGTGTGACCGCTGGGTCAACAGACCTTTGAAGCAAGCCCTCCGAGAAGTCAAAAGTTTCAAACGGAAACGAGACATTCACTGCATGAGAGACGGCAAATTCACGAAGAGCACTTTGTGAACGAGTCTAAATGTCTTGTGGATTATTGCTTTTGTGTGCTTCATAAATCCTCTGGTGAATAATTAGATAAATAAATAAATAAATTGCTGTCGTATTGTCAGTGGATGAAATGAAATGCATGTAAGATAAACGAGAATACACGAGCATGCTTGTAAGCATGTACAACATTCTTGCTATATAATTTTAATTACATTTATTTAGTAACTTAGCACATAACCTTAGACTTATAAAAACTTAAGCCCTAGAGTGCTGTTTGAGACATACCCGTGGATGCGTGGAACAAAGGTCATCAAAGTGAGCATCAATACGAGCGGCAGTACTCTGAGAGAGCATAGGTTTACTGTGATGCTTAATGTAATGCTGTCTTGAGTACATAGTCCTAAAATGCCCTCTCGAGCAAGTGGCTACCTAGTAGAAATGCCTTAAAAATGCCCTGCATATCAGTCAGACATAGATTCTGTCCACACATTACTCGAAACTCCGATGTCACATTCACATATCGTCTTCGGAGATTCGATGTATCACCTTTAAATTCGTGTCTAGTCAGAATATTCTTGGTTTTACGTAGTAGTTGGCGAATCTCGGCATCCCTGAATTCTTCATCTTCAATAATTAGTCCTACTAATGAAGTGATCGGCTCAACGGTATAGCCAGATCAATATTTCCTATCTCATTTGCTATATTTCGACCATCTTATTCAACTTACAGCTGTAACTATGATTAGGCAAGGAGAATGAAATCTAGACAGGAACAAACTACAGTGGTAATCATGTCAAATAGGCCTGTACATGTCTACCATGCAAGCGTGCCGTGACTCATGCGAACCCCAACGATTGAACTCATCATTTCTACGCTGTTACCTGATGCTATTCTTCATTTGACATACATCTAATTCGATTCTTGTTCAAATATCTCTGTTTATTTCCATGGAAATCTACAAATGTGCTTTCCTAATTAGTTATGAATGGAATATGCAACCCATCGAGTCTAACAAAATAAGTTTGATACTATGCATATTGAAATGAACTTTTATATAAAGATATAGAAAAGGATTTCATAAATTTTAGACAATATGTTGATCTCGAAAGAGGCTTTCCAAAGAGTGATTTGGAAATTCTGCTACGGAACACATGTTTCTGTACTATAATGTAATCGGCGAGTACGGTAGATGCAAAATGAACAGATAAGGTCATTCCTACTGAGACCGTCTAGACACTATTGAATCCTCCAGTATTATCAGCTAACAATGAAGACAAGGCCGTAATCAGTAGACCGTGAAGTCAGATGACCACCCACAATCCGCCTCCATCTGGATTTAAGGTGCATTGTTGATGTCATGGAAAGATTTTAAATGGATTCTCACAATAGCGATTAGAATTCATGACTTGAAGAGACAGATCGTTCATTTTGAGTGCAACTATTCGATGACAGCAATCAATTCATTGCAACCATTCGATGACAGCAATCAATTCATTGCAACCATACAATGACAGCAATCAATTCATTGCAACTATTCGATGACAGCAGTCAATTCATTGCAACTATTCGATGACAGCAGTCAATTCATTGCAACTATTCGATGACAGCAGTCAATTCATTGCAACTATTCGATGACAACAGTCAATTCATTGCAACTGTCGTCCATTCAAATTTTTGAAATGTCATTGTGACCCAGGCATTGAGCAGATGTTATTATAAATTTGTGGTAAGCTGTGGAATACGTAGAAGATAAGATATCTATGATATGGAGTTCGCATCTTCTTTCGTTCAGGAGCTAGATAACATTTTCGGTAGGGGTGCGCTCAGTGGAACGAAGGTTAATAAGATATTTATCAAATATTTACTGAAATTTTAGTAGTCCTTCTAAACAACATAAGCGTTTTATGAAGTAATACTAAATAAAATCTATCAAATATTGAATAAAACATGATAGATCTCCTCCAAACCACGTACGTCATTAGTAAATGTTGATCAATGCTCATAAACATCAAACAAAACTTGACTTAAGATGTTGCTGATTGGTCCACTCCCGAACGAGTCGTCAACAGACGGCAACTTAAAACTTTGCTCTGAAAGATGTCCATCGAATGATCGTTTCAGTAGATCTAATCTGAAATAAACACAAGAACAAATTCAGTAAAGACTTATGTATGGCTGCTCCGCTGTGCTGTATCATCAACTTCATATCATTTCCAGGACAAGGTGTAGAATTTTCCTATACATTTAGTTCTACAAACTGTCCAATTATCTACAGTGAAGTCGATATTCTTGAATCGTAGGTCCTGAAAAGAAAATTAAATGCTTATTTGAATTTGCGGATGCAAACAATTGATCGGTTTATCGTACATGTGCTTAATATCAATACAATGAAAAAGCTGAGTTACAAGAGGAAGTATCGGCTATATACGGCATCCATGCCGGTGTTAATCATCAATTTCTTCTATCTCCATGACTTAGTGCATGCAGATATCGGCGCGGAAACATGTACCTTAACAATAGGTGTGTAAATACGCAATGTATGCTATTAATAGAAAGGAACATCGCCAAAACTATCGAATGGAAAGCGAAAGCGTGGGCCTCATCACATTGACTTAAATACGTGCAACTAGCTTGTGGTGAAGCAATTGAGGAGTAGGATAGAATATGTACACTTATCATCTGTATTATTATCACAGCACAAATCTTCGGATCAGTCGGCATACTCGGATCATTGATACTTTAAAAATGTGTTGTTGGATCGGTCGCATTTTAATGGTCATTTTGGGATTGTTTTTGATCTGCTGGATTGGACTTGGCAGCTGAATCCGATCTGGCGCACACCTCAACGATCAACTCGCGCACCTAAAGAAATGATGCAAGATGCGGTGCGCATTAACAACAACTACATAACATAATTTATTACCGTGTCCTGAACTCTTTGCAGGGCAGACTTTCATCAAAATGCGTGTTAAGCAATCCCTTTATTAATGACCAAACCTCCCCCTCATCCCGAGCACCACCAATTTAGAGAAATCCTCCATTCTGTGGAACTCCTACATCAATGGCGCGTAAGCCAATTTGCTGATGCACAAATAACAGAATTTCTCAATTAGTTTGTTTATAAGAAAATGATCCTCGTGTATTGACAGATAATAAATGATACCGATCCCAAGGAGCTTCATGCCTTTATCTTCAGGTTAATTTGGAAGCAATTATCTAGGCCTAGTCGAGGTAATGAGGTGATTAGCTTTTGTCAAGCAATACCCTGCAAAAGTGTTTTTTTTCTACTGAAAGTGTCAACTATATCACATGGAGATAAAGTTAGACAATGATCGATAGACATGCCCTTGGAAATTTGGTCACAGGAGTCGTTTGAATTGCCAGAAAATCCCTGAACTTGGCCTGCCGATGATTCCTGATGTTGGATAAAATGGCAGGCAGCTGTTCAGGTCTTTTCCCATTTTTCAACTGAGGATTCAACTCAATATTTAATTATTGTATTTGCGCATCCCCATTTCCGACTTCCACTGCGAAAGGTGAGTGGGACTTTCCAAAGTCTGTCTGATTCGTGCGGTGAAACGTAGTGATGTCACTACGAATAGCGTGAATGTAATATCCGAGCTTTTCATTGCTGAAATACGTGTCTTCAATATTTTCTGTTTCATTGTTTCATAAAATGTAAATAAAACTGAAAAGAGGTATCGAAATGAGATCAGAACATAATTAGAATTGAATAATATCGAAATTAAATGCGATGGACAAGCACTGAGCACGTCATCGGTGAACTGCATCCAAAACAATGTCAATCTACAATTTCACGGGTCACACTTCATTTTACCGAGAAAAATCAGAACATTGATGCACAGGCACCGCTATCACATAATCAATAATTAGTTATTTTGAATGGTTATTTAAGCGATTACATTCAAGTATTGTAAACGATCATTTCAATAAGGATTGTGAAGCACACAACACGATCAATATTGTCACCCGGGGACGGATTAAAAATCCATCCAGGCCAGGCCTGATAATAATGGTCAACCGCTGCCGGGTGACCTCGCAGAATCGATGTTCCAATTCATTGCCTTTCACGAGATCGAAATGATATATCTATGCGCCTTGCTCTTGGCATCATCATGAAAAATGTCTTGTCGGCTGGGAATCGAACCCAGTCCTCGACTGCTAACACGGCGTGAAGATCACCAAGACCAACGAAGCACGCGATTGTGTCAGAAGCAAGATTTCCTCGCGCATTGTGACGTCACCATCCTGTTTGTTTTATAACAATAGCAAATGTGGGACAATGCGGCTACTGAGGGACAAAATAATGGTCGTTCGCTCTTTGTTTGCTTTAATGCCAAAAGTTCTGTTCAGTCCAAGAAATGGTTTGTTTTTACGAGGAGGTCGTCTAGCCGAGATGGACGTTAAACGAGGCTCCACTGCATTACAAAGTCGACAGTAGATCTCAATAAAAAGTTATGTTCCTTAATAAAGTCTTAGTCTTCTGCCAACTGTTTTGATTGAGTGTGACAATTAGTCAATGAATGACTCGGTCTCTCCCTATCACATCATCTTCAGCGATTTACTTGTTTTTGGCGCTTGCTTGACAAAAATGACAGAAATTCGCATATAATAATGAAGACTATCACGCACGTCTCTACTTTATTCAAATGGGAAATATTGCAAGTTTCCAACTTCAAGCCATGGCTGACAATGAACAGGATCTCATCACTTGTAGATCTTTCTTTTCACGGAACAGCAGATAACACTAGCTAACAGACTTAACCCATTAATACCTAAGGTAAAATTTAACTTAAAATCCAATAAGAAACATCTGCTTTTTCTGAACGTTAAATTCAAAGTCATGTACATTATACAGTAGGCCTACATATATTGGAACTGTAGACAGTATGTTAGGAGTCTGAATTGAAGCAAGACTGCTGCTGTATATATCCTGGATCGTAGAATTCACACGCAGCACAGTATTTAACTGAAATTGCCGGTTGTGTCAGCTCAGTGCTGATTGGATTTGTAGTAGAATGTACAGGAGGTGCAGAATCCTTAATCGACGGACAGGAAAACAAAATAATGCTCATTCATGCAGGGTATTTTTCTACATACTAGCTAGGTGACCAAATGGTTACCTTGCCCCCTCAAAGTGGTTCCGTTGCCCTGCAGGAAATTAATAACTAAGTAATCACACTTTTATACTTCAAACTGACCGATTTCTAGAGAATTAAAGCATTTAAAATTTTGACTCGGTAAATAAGCGTCAGTCCATGATCACACTTGAGTCTTAGACTGCATCCTCCATATATCAACCCGCACTTTCATGCAGAAAATGCTCGAGAATGGAAAGATTCGAAGCAAAAATTGGCTATTTGGCAAGAATGTGCTTTTCAAGCAATATAACTGTACTTATTTATGACATTGTTGCATCTCAACGCTATTTCAAAAGGAGCTGAGGAGATCACATCTCTTCATGCCAGATGTATTGATCCTGTGCGATGCTGCTCTTCGAAACTTGTTTGATTTTATGAGAGACAATGCAACTTCTGGTGGACAAGACGAAAACTAAAAAATGTTAACCAGAGGAAGCAACGAGGATATGCAGTGATCAGAAGCTGAAATATTTCCAATCAAAGTTTGAATTAATCTCCTCAAAATGGGAAGTGATTGCATAATCAACCGTCTGATAATTGTTATTAGCGGCATTGGTGCGGTCGTCTTTGATCACAGATGGCGAACTTCATGACTGAAAGAACGCCGAAAACTATCATTACTGACTTACAAAGGTAGACTTATGAAGAAGTTTTTTTTTGGTTTTGGTGCTCACAAGTGGAAACATGTAGGCCCTGAATGACACGACGAACACCAAAATGCAAAACATGACATGGCCTGCTCTACTACAGTCTAAACTCGCACTTGTCAAGCACAGGATCACGAATCGCAATGCCATATACTCCTGGTGACTTCAACAAGGCTTTAACAAGAAGATCTCCATTGAAGCTGTTGATCCTTCGACGTTAGGGGATGCTGATCAGAGCATTCGAACTTTTGAGTAAGTGAGTGAGCAAACGAGGTTTTCAGGCGTTCAGTGGTGAACAAGCGAACGAGATATTTCAGTTTTTACCACTGAACTGAAGTAAGAATTTGCCGTTCATGAACTGAAGAACATCCTGAAATGTTTTTCAGATTGTTCCATTTCCCTCCGATGTATTGACATCGATATATTGACTGCTTTTTCTTGTGTCGACAATTCCACATATTTTGCAGTTTAGCATTCCAATGCCTGAATGTATAGGTGGTTTGTTAGATGAAATGTATGAAATTCATTCTATTTTGTCAGTTATTCATGCATCATGGAATTGTGTCGATCCCTCACAACTTCAATGAGATCATCAGCAACATTTTATGAGGTCATTTTCTAGAGCATCAACAAATGAGGACACTGAATTTCGGTGAGAGCAAATGATTCGGAAGGTACGCAACATTTTACTATCGCCATTTATAGGTTGCCTTAAATGATAATCGTCATCAAGTAAAGATTTCGACTAGATAAGCTATGATAAGGCCTATTTAGATGTCTGGACAATTTGACGCTTCAGATGGTATATTATGATGCCGAGTCGATAGCAAATTTTCAAAAACTCTCAGCAAAGACTTGCGAGCTTTCAAGTGAATACACATGTATATGATTTTGGCAGGACTTGAAGCATTTTCAATTTTGAATCATGCAGCTGAGTTAGGCAATGTCTTTTCTTATGTCTCAAAGTCACTAACTTTTATTCAGAGAAGTGCAGTTTTGTATGTATTCAAAACTTCGTCACAATCGCAGCTGTTTTCGTCTCATACGCAACATGCATGACCGAAAGTAAATTCTTGGTTATCATTCATTGATGTAAAAATCCTTTTATTTGTATCAGGCGAGAAATGCTGGGGATCTCTTTGCAGAAATTAATCACTTAAATCAATGATTTTCGGCCTACACAGCAATGAAAATTCATAAATTGATAAATTCAGTGATGATAACTCTAAAATTGTTTTGTATTGATGAGTTGATTATCATCAATAATCAATCTTATTACTTCTGCAGACAATTTCACATGAAGTCAATAGATCGACACTTTGTAAAACAATGAAAGATAGCGACAATACGAGAGCATAAAAAGATAGCGACGATATAGATAACGGCTTATTGAAGTTAATTGTTTCCTATATTTTTCATTTAACTGATGACATTTCGTCTGAGCTAGTCAATCAGTCACAAAAAATCAGTAAATGATGCTTTATGAAAACAAAATGTAAACAGAATATTCAAAACATTGAGTTGCATCCTCAGTTGAAGATGAGAAAATATTTGAATATTTAAATTTTACTCAAAATTATCAAAATATTATTTATGTGTACATTTATCTCAGGTTTACTCCATGACTACATATGGAATGGGGAGTTGTAATGATGATTGTGTATACGATGTTTGATGATGATTCCTGATTTTGGATAAAATAGCAGCTATTCAGTATCTGTTCCCATTTTTCAATTTAGAATGCATAAATTGCTTTGAAACTTACAGAATGCAGAAATGAAATAGATTTCAATTTGCTATATTGATAGAGAATACGAATAAATGGTTTCCTCATTCTAAATATGTCGACAAAAGTCAACACTTATCCGCACACAATTTGACAAGCACATTACCATTAACCAGGGATATAGAGTTGACTTTCCAAAAGCCAACTCATCACCCGACTCACATCTAAACAAGAAGTTCGCCTCCGAGCAAAGCGGTCGCCCCTGACCGCATAGCCCTAGACAGTATTGTGGAAACGGCTATTCCAATAGTCTCCGCCTGGACAGCACTAAGCAGGACTGTGAAGGAAGTAGTTTTCCAACAGTGGCATCTGCCTCCGACGAAAAAGGCCCTCCTCCGCCTGCACAGCACTAAGCAGGACTGTGAAGGAAGTAGTTTTCCAACAGTGGCATCTGCCTCCGACGAAAAAGGCCCTCCTCCGCCTGGACAGCACTAAGCAGGACTGTGAAGGAAGTAGTTTTCCAACAGTCGAATCTGCCTCCAACGAAAAAGGCCTCCGCCTGCATAGCACTAAGCAGGACTGTGAAGGAAGTAGTTTTCCAACAGTCGCATCTGCCTCCAACGAAAAAGGCCTCCTCCGCCTGCATAGCACTAAGCAGGACTGTGAAGGAAGTAGTTTTCCAACAGTCGCATCTGCCTCCAACGAAAAAGGCCTCCGCCTGCACAGCACTAAGCAAAACTGTGAAGGAAGTAGTTTTCCAACAGCCGAAACTGCCTCCGACGAAAAAGGCCTCCGCCTGCATAGCATTAAGCAGGACTATGAATGAAGTAGTTTTCCAACAATCGAATCTGCCTCCAACGAAAATGCCCTCCTCCGCCTGCGCAGCACTAAGCAGGACTGTGAAGGAAGTAGTTTTCCAACAGTCGAAACTGCCCCTGACGAAAAAGGCCTCCTCCTGCATAGCATTAAGCAGGACTATGAAAGAAGTAGTTTTCCAACAGTGGCATCTGGCTGCGACGAAAATGACCTCCTCCACCTGCATAGCACTAAGCAGGACTGTGAAGGAAGTAGTTTTCCAACAGTGGCATCTGGCTGCGACGAAAATGACCTCCGCCACCTGCACAGCACCAAGCAGGACTATGAAGGAAGTAGTTTTCCAACAGTGGCATCTGGCTGCGACGAAAATGACCTCCTCCACCTGCATAGCACTAAGCAGGACTATGAAGGAAGTAGTTTTCCAACAGTCGCATCTGCCTCCGACGAAAATGCCCTCCTCCGCCTGCATAGCACTAAGCAGGACTGTGAAGGAAGTAGTTTTCCAACAGTGGCATCTGGCTGCGACGAAAATGACCTCCGCCACCTGCACAGCACTAAGCAGGACTGTGAAGGAAGTAGTTTTCCAACAGTGGCATCTGCCTTCGAGGAACAGTGGCGAATGCCCTCCGACCTACCACATGTGTGCCGTCTCATAAAGTGAGTGAACTGAGCGATGAACTGAAAGGCTTACTGCAAATTCAAAATGAGCGCGAAATGTGTGAACGAAGAAAATCGTCAAATGAACGAGGAACTGAATGAACTAAAAAACATTGGTGACCGATTCATTGAATTTGTGCCCAAGATGGTGAGCTTTATCGCAGGCTGAAATCTCGAGCAACGCGTCTTTTCTCTCTTTGGTGGCAGCATGACACTGCCCACTGCCATGGTCCTGCAAAAACCTTTCAACTTCTTGAGGGACTTAGTATTTCTCGCGACAAGCAAGCGACCTACAGTTCTGACTGCAACCAGTGTGACCGCTGGGTCAACAGACCTTTGAAGCAAGCCCTCCGAGAAGTCAAAAGTTTCAAACGGAAACGAGACATTCACTGCATGAGAGACGGCAAATCCACGAAGAGCACTTTGTGAACGAGTCTAAAAGTCTTGTGGATTATTGCTTTTGTGTGCTTCATAAATCCTCTGGTAAATAATTAGATAAATAAATAAATAAATTGCTGTCGTATTGTCAGTGGATGAAATGAAATTCATGTAAGATAAACGAAAATACACGAGCATGCTTGTAAGCATGTGCAGCATTCTTGCTATATAATTTTAATTACATTTATTTAGTAACTTAGCACATAACCTTAGACTTATAAAAACTTAATCCCTAGAGTGCTGTTTGAGACATACCCGTGGATGCGTGGAACAAAGGTCATCAAAGTGAGCATCAATGCGAGCGGCAGTACTCTGAGAGAGCATAGGTTAACTGTGATGCTTAATGTAATGCTGTCTTGAGTACATAGTCCTAAAATGCCCTCTCGAGCAAGTGGCTACCTAGTAGAAATGCCTTTAAAATGCCCTGTATGTCAGTCAGACATAGATTCTGTCCACACATTACTCGAAACTCCGATGTCACATTCACATATCGTCTTCGGAGATTCGATGTATCACCTTTAAATTCTTGTCTAGTCAGAATATTCTTGGTTTTACGTAGTAGTTGGCGAATCTTGGCATCCCTGAATTCTTCATCTTCAATAATTAGTCCTACTAATGAAGTGATAGGCTTAACGGTATATAGCCAGATCAATATTTCCTATCTCATTCGCTATATTTCGATCATCTTATTCAATTTACAGCTGTAACTATGATTAGGAGAATGAAATCTAGACAGGAATAAACTACAGTGGTAATCATGTCAAATAGGCCTCTACATGCCTACCATGCAAGCGTGCCGTGACTCATGCGAACCCCAACGATTGAACTCATCATTTCTACGCTGTTACCTGATGCTATTCTTCATTTGACATACATCTAATTCGATTCTTGTTCAAATATATCTGTTTATTTCCATGGAAATCTACAAATGTGCTTTCCTAATTAGTTATGAATGGAATATGCACCCCATCGAGTCTAACAAAATAAGTTTGATACTATGCATATTGAAATGAACTTTTGGAAATATCCCGATATGATTGACCAGATGTTTTTTTTAAAATATGGAAAAGGATTTCATAAATTTTAGACAATATGTTGATCTCGAAAGAGGCTTTCCAAAAAGTGATTTGGAAATTCTGCTACGGAACACATGTTTCATTACTATAATGTAATCGGCGAGTACGGTAGATGCACAATGAACAGATAAGGTCATTCCTACTGAGACCGTCTACACGCTATTGAATCCTCCAGTATTATCAGCTAACAATGAAGACAAGGCCGTAATCAGTAGACCGTGATGTCAGATGACCACCCACAATCCGCCTCCATCTGGATTTAAGGTGCATTGTTGATGTCTTGGAAAGATTTTAAATGGATTCTCACAATAGTCACAATCATTGCAACTATTCGATGACAACAATCAATTTATTGCAACTATTCGATGACAACAATCAATTCCTTGCAACTATTCGATGACAGCAATCAATTCATTGCAACTATTCGATGACAGCAATCAATTCATTGCAATTATTCAATGACAGCAATCAATTCCGTGCAACTATTCGATGACAGCAATCAATTCATCACAACCATTCGATGACAGCAATCAATTCATTGCAACTATTCGATGACAGCAATCAATTCATTGCAATTATTCAATGACAGCAATCAATTCCGTGCAACTATTCGATGACAGCAATCAATTCATCACAACCATTCGATGACAGCAATCAATTCATTGCAACTATTCGATGACAGCAATCAATTCATTGCAACTATTCGATGACAGCAATCAATTCATCACAACCATTCGATGACAGCAATCAATTCATTGCAACTATTCGATGACAGCAGTCAATTCATTGCAACTATTCGATGACAACAATCAAATAAACGTCCCCCACATTTGGTGATTTATTTCATGACGACATGAACTGGTGTGCATACTCACAGACAAGATAGTCGTTTTGCAGATGAAAGTGGTCCTACTAAGGAGAAAATCACTGATAGAAGTGCATGTGTACAATGCATATGCGTTTGAATGAGCGTTTCTGAAACTTTTATGCGCTGCTATCAGACCTGCTTTTATGCCATTTAACAATGCCACAAATTTAGTTTTGAATGACACTGCAGATCAGAATTGTAAATTATATTGTTCTTATTTGAATTTTATTGTCATGTAGCCTACATGTAGCTGAATAAGGCATCAAAGTAGTTGATATAATAATGGATGTGTAAAATCAAAATTGAAATGCTCAAATAAGATGTGGTGCTTAAAAAATGTTCTTATTGCAGTTTTATAAAGTTCAGCACTTCAGTTTTGCCGTATATTTATCATAATCAAAATTTACTGCTTTTTGAAGTGTAGGACGTGATGGCATATGTATAGTCCAACTTCGAATTTGATCCGAAGTGACTCTGCTGGGAGGGGGCTACTTATTTCCGAAGTTAAAGGTCCAAATTCAAGACAAAATACACCAGATGAAAGCTCTTATAATGACGAGTCAGAAGATCATCATTATTTTGATGTTCAAGGTCACTGTGGAGATATGTGGTCAAAAAGATGATTTTTTACTAATGTTCGCAAATTAATTTCATTTTTTTAAATTTTGAATTAAAAACGTCGAAGTCTGTATAGAATCTACAAGGAATTATCATTTTCTGTTCGAATTGAGACGAGAACACTTTCCTTTACAAATTCGAATAGTTTTAATATCAAAAAGGACATCTGAAAACATTCAAAGCGAAAATAGCGCAAAATTCGACAAATCTGTCGTCCATTCAAATTTTTGAAATGTCATTGTGACCAAGGCATTGAGGCGATGTTATTATAAATTTGTGGTAAGCTGTGGAATACGTAGAAGATAAGTAAAATATCTATGATATGGGAGTTCGCATCTTCTTTCGTTCAGGAGCTAGATAACATTTTCGGTAGGGGTGCGCTCAGCGGAACGAAGGTTAATAAGATATTTATCAAATATTTACTGAAATTTTAGTAGTCCTTCTAAACAACATAAGCGTTTTATGAAGTAATACTAAATAAAATCTATTAAATATTGAATAAATGATAGATCTCCTCCAAACCACGTACGTCATTAGTAAATGTTGATCAATGCTCATAAACATCAAACAAAACTTGACTTAAGATGTTGCTGATTGGTCCACTCCCGAACGAGTCGTCAACAGACGGCAACTTAAAACTTTGCTCTGAAAGATGTCCATCGAATGATCGTTTCAGTAGATCTAATCTGAATAAACACAAGAACAAATTCAGTAAAGACTTACATATGGCTGCTCCGCTGTGCTGTATCATCCACTTCATATCATTTCCAGGACAAGTGTAGAATTTTCCTATACATTTAGTTCTACAAACCGTCCAATTATCTACAGTGAAGTCGATATTCTTGAATAGTAGGTACTGAAAAGAAAATAAAATGCTTATTTGAATTTGCGGATGCAAACAATTGATCGGTTTATCGTACATGTGCTTAATATCAATACAATGAAAAAGCTGAGTTACAAGAGGAAGTATCGGCTATATACGGCATCCATGCCGGTGTTAATCATCAATTTCTTCTATCTCCATGACTTAGTGCATGCAGATATCGGCGGGGAAACATGTACCTTAACCAATAGGTGTGTAAATACGCAATGTATGCTATTAATAGAACGGAACATTGCCAAAACTATCGAATGGAAAGCGAAAACGTGGGCCTCATCACATTGACTGAAATACGTGTAACTAGCTTGTGGTGAAGCAATTGAGGAGTAGGATAGAATATGTA
>CAJQUW010000387.1:5000-199851 GCA_907163375.1 Prostheceraeus crozeri | reverse complement strand
AAGGAAGACCTCAGAAAAGAAGTTCACTGACCTGGCGACAGAAAGGGTGAACCGTCGTTCGTCGGCATAGAGTGGGCAAGAGCACTATAATTGTTTGGATATCCAGATTTGAAACAGTATCAAATTCCCACGGGTCACTAGAATCGTGGCTCCAATTAACTTGTCGTCTGCGATAACTTATATTGTGTCGGATGGACAATATATTTCTTTTCGGTATCATTTATTAATATTTATAGCGTGATGAGGAGAGAGGGTACTACATTTTATTTCATAAACCATTGATAGGTTCAGACTTTTTCAAAGGAAAAGCGTATTGAAAAAATGAAATAAATTTTAGATACTTTATTTATGTCGGATGGACACAATTTTGTTCATCGCATCTACACAATCCTATATATTCATACTTAAATGCACAGTAAACTCTCAATATTGTTTCTGATGCTTCATTTAGACATTATCTGTCCCACAACCACAACTGACTATCTGTCGCTCTCAACTTATCTGAATCATAAAGTCATATCCAAAACAATGTGATACAAGGTGTTCTTCTGACATAATAATTGCTTCTCACATATACTTCAAATCATCGCAAGACAAAACTGTCTGATATCTAATCAACTTAACTTTCTAAAACTACAAAAATTGCGCTTTTACAGGAACTGAATTTGGAATGGGTAGAAACGCAAATATTCTTCCTGTTGAAATGCGACTATTTTTGTAACAGGCCCACATACAAAGTTGGATCTGATAATGTGGGTATTCAAACTATTTCAGCCACGGTAAATGATTAAACCTAGACGTCAGACAGATTCCAACAATAGGTCATAAATAAAATGAAGCTTTCATGGATTTCGCATGTAGAGCATATCGTGAAATGTGCTTTTCGCAGGTTTTACGCTCTTCGCATACTTCGCTCTGTCCTCTTGACTCCGAATTTGAAGACCGTCTACTTCAGCCTAATTCGGTTGATAATCGAATATTCTGCGCCGCTCTTTGTTGGACTCTCCATGTCTGATTCGAATCGACTTATGCGAATACAGACTCCACAAAGTCTTGTATGAGGGAAGCTGCAGAGAAGAGTGTTTACCTTCTCTAGAAAGTTGGAGAATAGAGATTTCAATGACATTTTTAGGAAAGTTATGCATGATATCATATTCTGCATAGTTTGCTTGCAGAAATGTCTTCCTCTGGCAGATTTTTACTGAACTACAATCGTACTCTTAAAAAAAAGTCGATCTTTTCCCACTGATGCGCTCATTTTATAATTCTTTGCATGGAAGATGAATATTTGTAACTTGCAGCCCCGATCGATTTCCGTTCATGAAATGTAAACGCTGATTATGATTATGATTATTATTATTATTAAGATCCGTAAATTATCCACATAAATAATGGCAATTAATGAGTGATATTCCACGCGGTCAGCGATTGGAGGCTGAAAAGGATAACTACAGTTAAGAATTAATTTCGCGCTGACTAATGAGAGCGAAAATTGAGCTCAGGAGGATGGATTTTTAAATCCTTTACATTCTGACGAAAGCATCAACTGAAGTTGAAAAAGTAAGTGTCGACTGAAAGCTCAGAACATGAACATTCCAGTCACAAACCTATTATCCGACAGTTTCAGGACAAAGTACGTGATTAGATGATGAGTTTCCTTCTTGTGGGCCTACAATGCGCGGACTAATAGGTGCAGTGGCTGATATCGATGGCAGCTTTTAAAAATCAGCTTCCGAATGTTGTAGGCCTTCGTGCACGGTTCAAATAATTCAACGCAAGTGAAATTTGCTGTTATGAGGCTTTACTTATTCAAAACTTTAAGTTCACGCAAGCAATTTCATCAAAAGTCGAAATTATTATCATATTACGCGATATCAGGACACAATTTATTTATTTATTATTTATTCAAAGTACAATATTTGAGTGGCGTTTTATCAAGACAGACTACAAGGCCACTGAAAAAAAAATTAATGAGAATAGAGAGAAAAAATACAAGTTATTGCGGGAAGGAACGTGAAAAAAGAAAAGTTTTGAGGGATCGTTTAAATGACTGGAGAGAGGTCTGGTTCGTCACGTGTGATGGGAGAGAATTCCATATACGTGATGCAGCGATGGGAAATGCACGATCCCCAATTGAAGTTCGGGTAGATTGGACGAATAGTGCAGATCGGGACGCGGATCGCAAGTGGCTTCGGGATTCTATAGATGATAATGTTTTAAGAGAATCGGCGAGGTAGGCAGGCGCTCCGCCGTTCACACACATAAAGCAAAGCACAGCAAGGTGGAAGTCAATTCTTTCTCGAATGCGAAGCCAGTGGAGGTCCTTCAGGAGTGGTGAGACGTGTTGCCTATGTCCAGTGTTATTTACAAGTCTGGCCGCAGAATTTAGCACGGACTGTAGTCGGCGCTGTTGGATGGCAGGAAGGCCGGCGAGTACAGAGGTGCAGTAGTCCAATCGGGAATGCACTAGGGATACTATGAGAGACATGAGGACGGGATGAGTGACGGATTGGCAAATTGATCTTATTTGCCTGAGGGCGGCAAAGCAACTCGACACTTTCCTTGAAATGAAACCCTTCATAGAGAGGCGAGAGTCAATTATCACTCCCAAACTACTTGCAGAGGTCACTGGAGTGATAGGAGTCGCATTGATGTAGATGGGATTAGAAGGGATCTGATTCTGACGGCGATTAGAGGCACAGCACAAATTCTGATTTCTCAGCATTCAACTGAAGTCTGTTGTTTTTCAACCATTGCTGAACTTCCGTAAGACAACATTCCATTTGATGAGAAAGCTGTGAAGTATTATCAGGATGGCAGGAACCGTAGATGTTCACATCATCAGCATAGGCGTGAGCTTGAAGTCCGTGTTGATAGATTAAATGAAAAAGATCGGCGGTGTAGAGAACGAAGAAGAGGGGTCCGAGTACAGAACCTTGAGGTACACCATGTGAAGTAGATGAGACAGGAGAGAGAGAGAATCCAGATGACGAACAAAGCGAGACCGTGACGACAAGAAAGACGAACACCATGAAATAACATAGCCTTGCAGGCCGAACGAAGATGCCAGACGCTGTAAAAGGATAGAATGGTCGACCGTATCGAAGGCGGATGATAAATCCAATAGAGCGAGGAGAGAGAGTTGACCGTTGTCTATGGACGTGAGAAGGCTAGAGCACACATGCAGGAGGTGCGGGCGGTAAGCAGATTGGAACGTAGGAAGAAGGTCGTATCTGGTGACGTGAGCGAGAAGCTGTTGTGCGACTACCCGTTCAAGTAGTTTCGACAGGACAGCGAGATTTGAGATCGGACGATAAGAGTCGGCTTTCGAAGCATCACGGACACCTTTCTTTAGTACAGGAGTAATTCTAGCTACCTTCCACTTGGATGGGAATAGTCCAGAGGATAGTGAGAGATTGAACAGGAAAGTAATGAAATCGGAGAGGATGTCAGCATTTTCTTTCAGCATCTTCGTGGGTAGAGGATCGCTGGAGCTTTGTTTGTTAGGAAGCTTCTGTAGCATCCCACTTACGATATAGGTCGACAGGATAATGATTAATTAAGAATTTGGATTTCGACTCTTCGACATCAGATTATAATTATCCATACGGCCATTATTTTGAGCAGCCTTCATGAGTCTTCGACTCAAGACTGGATATCACATTTGTTAGATAGTGCACTGGCGGCGGCGCATCTACACATGCGATGTCTTGATTTGCAAGGTGAGAAAGTCCAAGTCTATAGATCTAACTGGCGAGTCTGTGCAAGAAACAAGTACATGAAATATCAGACGAGAAATTTCTAAGAACAAAGTCAGTTATCAGTGATTTATCATAAGCTATACCGAGGATTCGCTGAATACAAGCCATTCGTCTGTATGTAATGAGTCTGCAAAGAACTTTCTGATTTCTTGTTTCTCTGAACTTTCTAATGCGAATCAACCCGATCTAGACAAATATATCACATTAATGAGGAAATTAACATGTGAGTGCAGCGAGTGTTCTGAAATGAGAGAGATCGCAGCATCAAGTGCGAGGGAAATGATGCTAAGTCTTGCAACAAATGTATATATCAAATATAGTCCATGAATCATATCAGCAAAGGTATATTCAATATTTCTTTCTCGTGAATTGACGAAGTTAAAGTCGAAAAAAGAGAGAAGATTCGTCGAGAAGACTAAGTCAAGATAGACTGACCTGAACAGTAATACAAGTACAACTAATTCCATGAACGTCTGAGCAGCGCAAGCAGACCCGACTATGCCACAAACGTCGAATGACATTTCAGAGCAGGGTAGTACAGAGCTGAGAAGGATGTCAGACTGTGCCGTGACTGTGATTGATTTTGGAGGAGGATGATTCAGAGATTTCTCTCTCCTAGACCCTGTTTCATGATTATGGTGAATGATTTCTGCTCAGCCACAGTAGTCAACTGCGGGAGGGCAGGGCAACCGTAGGTGATTGGTCAGAAGCAAAAATGCGCAAGTTTCTGCATTATTGTTCGATTCATTTTACCGATGTCTCACCAGCATCCAAGAAGACCTGGAGATGCTAGATGTGTCGGAATACTTATATATTTCCCCAGATCGTTTGAAATGGAAAAAGGGTCATCGCAATTGGGGAATTGCATCAACTGCACTTACATGAGGACGCAATGCAAGTGATTTAGAACTTCATGTTGATGTAACTGAAACTACCACAGTTAATGCATATGCATGGCCAGAGTGTAACAATTCTAATTATCTTTTTTCAAAACATTCGTTGTCTGTAAAATTATTCAGATCACGGAACTAGATTGTTTAACCGTTTCACTTTGCTAGAAGTGCAAGCTGATTCAAAACGATGACACATGCAGGAATTTATTAAGTGGACAAAAAGAATTTTTTAATACCTTGCAGAGATAGGAAAAATAGTCGTGCGTCGCTTGCAGATTGCTCTGAATTCCTTCAAAATGCTCCGATCGTCACGATTCCTTCTGATTCGCAAAATTTAGATCATTGCGCAAAAGTTTTCTCGATAATGCTGGGCCCTCCGATCATTATTAAAAAAGTTAGCAGGCGCACGAAAAAACGTTCACAAACTTCTCTGTACAACTTGCCATCGATTGTGTCTCTTTGCTGTGTGATCAGGCTGATAAGAGTCAATGAACCTTCGCACAATAAATCTGGCGTGTTTAATGTTGAACTGGCTGCTCATTGTTCGATTGCTATGGTATTATGTCAGCAGATTGTGCAATGTCATTAACGTTACATGTTCCAATGCTTCCTTTCTAGTTAAACAGACAAAGAGACGACCTGTCTAATTCTGTGATTCAGATAATTATGACGGACAATTGACGCAACTCCAACAATGTGATATGTGGAAAGTACGGCGTATGTTATACCGGCACTTACTTCATCTGAGCGTGGTTCTCACAAACTTTAGAGAGTGCTTGGGATGAGAGATGCGGTAACAGCCGAAGTTCACTGATTGATGCTTGAGGATCGTTCAACTCGCAGTGATCACCCAGTTCCGCTGCAAGAAAAAAGGCAGCTGAGTTTGATTTCAGAAGCAATGATAAAGGAAATATTCCACTCGACATGGCATTAATAATTTGGTCGATGAGATTCCAAAGTCTGTTTTCTTGATTTTCGTTTATCTTAATTACAATTTCTTCATACATCTTGAGTAGAAATAAATACCAAAAGCTAGTAACAATATTGTTTCTAAGTGAAGTTATATCAAAATTTCAAAACTGCGGTTTTTGGATTCCATTAAACAAGAAATTTTTAGAATGCACGACTGTAAGTTGAAATAAAATCAAGATAACAGATTTTGGAATTGCTTCATTGTTCGTTTCACGCTCATCGTGCTTGCCTGGAAAACATAAAATTCCTGAAAGGAAAGGGATCAGCTACATGTCATTCAACTAAGTTTAATTTGTAGCCTAATTCTTTTGTCGGCTTTAACTGTTCTTCCAAAAACTTCATGCAGCTTGAAATTTTCTTGAATCACCTTAATTTTGCTAGTTTCCACAGCATGTCTTGACTTGAAGAGGGTTTAAGGCTCTACTTATATACTGGTAGTCCTTAGTCCAATCATCGAACACACAAGGAATACATTTTGATCAGTCTATTCATTTAATTTCTTAGTATAAAATCATAATTCTTGTTGAAAATTTTACAACAGAAGAACCATTTACTATTCAATGGAACAAAAATTGAATGTTATTGAATGTTATTAAATCAAGCACCATGTGACACAGAGGGGAGGTATTGGGAAAGAGATTTCTATCCTCATTGAAGTAAAAACATGTAATTTCACTAAAGATATCCCAGTCTGCACAGCAGGCTCTCATATGCTTGCTTGTCAATTGATGTGAAAATTTTAATTTCGTTGTCATTTTCACAAATTTTTGTAAATATAACAACGGTTTACAATCTAATATATAACCTTTTTGTTTTCTATCATATATTTTGGAGAAATTACCATGGAGCTCCAAGTAATTATTGCCTAAATTACCGAAATAAAGAATCCGCTATCAATCCAGCTATTCTCATTTGCCAATCTTGTTGGCTTCCACAAACAGAAGATCCTGAATAGCATATTGTAATAAATTTCGTTGTGACTGGAAACAAACCTCCCCTAACTTATTTGGATGGTCAGACAGTGAAACAGAATCCCTAAGTAAACCTGTTTATCATTCTAGGACATTCACTTTTGAATTCGTTCCAAATGGATAGTTTGGTTGTCTGTCTTTTAAGTAGGTGACTGAAACTTCTTGCAATTAATAATTTTGTCCATATTTAATGACTCCTATTCATAATCACTCACTACTCATTATCCTCAGATGTATAGAGGAGCATCGATTTATATCTTTGTTCATTATTTTGTCGTCATTGCTATCAGCAAATCAACATGCATTTTGTATTATTGAACGCACGCTTCGAATACTGCACTTCACGTAATGAATGATAAACAAATAAAATAGTGGTAACTACCACTATATTCGCATTGCAACGTACGCCTGCGGGCTTGACTCGAGAAGCAAAACACTTCGCACGATCCTTCAATTTGAAGTGAACAGTAATATTGAACAGTGACATCGAACAGCAACAGCAGCAATTGAATAGCCATTATTCAGCTGTTTTGCAACATCCGACATTTGATGAAAATTTCTGCATCAAATCAACTGAACATCATGCATTTGATTTTATTTGTCTGCATTGTACTATAACGGTTTAATTTTGTCGACTACTGCTGACACAAATTTCTGTAACATGTATACAGTCTGCTTGCGATTCCGCAATCACAATCTATGAAAAAGTGCTGACTTTATCACCGTAGAAAAATCAATGTGCTAGAATAATAAATAACGTTTAACGAGATTCTGTTTTAACAGTCTGACCATTCTATTAAAATACGAGAGGCTTGTTTCCAACCATCCTACTTTTAGTTATTATATACTTTTAGCTATCCTAGGTTATTGTAATATCCGTTGGTATAATGACATTTCAATATTCTATCATAAGATCTACAGGGTGTCCGTAAATTCGCTTGACTTTTAAATTGAATATCTACATGAGAAAGCAACAAACTTTTTCATCACAAGCCATGTTATATTGCGCAACATAAAGGGGAATTTACGAATCTAACCATAAGAAATGAATATTCGATTATTTAGCTGCTAAAATTTTACATTCTGCATGCAGTCAATTTTGTAATGAATATTACATGCACAATTATAGTTTTGCTGAATTCATTTCAGTTTCAGTAAATGTTTAAGTCAATTCGCCGTATTGTCAATTATTTCAATTAACTTTACCCAGGAGACATAGCTCAAAATTTTCCCTTATTCAATTCTATGAAACTTTCATCACCAGTCATGACGACATGCCTAGTCATTGATTGATTCATATCGCATCATCTTCAATTGAGAAAGTCAAATTAATCAGCCTTCATGGCATAGAATTGAAATATCCCAAATCCATGACGTGATGGTTTTCGCTAACCAATGACAAAGACGTGTGTGTCAACCAATAGGTTTAATCTGCATCATAGAGTTTCCTCATGCTATGTTCGAAATCCCACTGTGAAGTGGTACAATCGCTGCCTATCGTATTCACAATGGATCCTCGACTCGGATAGAGATAGTTCAGTGCCTCTATGCATGCAATAGAAGTGATACAGCTGCTCTTCGAAAGTTTAAAACTCAAAGACGCATTCAAAAAGATCCTTTTACAACAGCATCGATTACAAACATCATCAAAAAGTTTGAAGAGACTGGCAGCGTTCATGATAAACCTCGCAGTGGTTGTCCTACAGTGGATGACTTGACAACTGCAACTGTGAATCGCGTCGTCGAGGAGACTAGTTCAAAATCAATGCTGGGAGTCACGTCAGTTCGCAAAGTGGCTGAAGAGGTTGGTACCATTTCAAAGACTAGTGTCCATAAAATCCTTCGGCATGAACTAGGACTTTACCCGTACAAATTACAAGTCGTGCAAGCACTTGAGTCGGCCGACAAGACAAAGCGCTGTGAGTTTGCGAGATGGCTTCTCGACAATCAGAATGTAATCTCATGGTAAGCCACAAAACCTGGACCAGTCGAGTGAGAAGATCACTGACATCTGCAATGAAGTCACACGTGAAGAACTTGCCGGTGGTGTTTTCGATATTATTCAGCGATTGACTGCACTGATTGATTGCGACGGCGATCATTTCGAACATTTGATTTGAACATTTTAATCATCAAATATTGGCTTCTTATTGTTAGATTCGTAAATTCCCCTTTATGTTGCATAACATAACATGATTTGGGATGAAAAAGTTTATTGCTTTCTCATGTAGATATTCAATTTAAAAGTCAAGCGAATTATCCGCAGCTTTTGTCACGTGTAGAACATAATTCCTAGAGTTTCAAGTGCAGTTCTATATGACTTGAATCCTGATTAATGACCGTCAAGAGAATTCGCTGATCACAAAATTATAGAAGCATGGCCTCATGATGCCATCAAATTCAGATATTATTATACGCATGCAAGTGATACTAGCATCACACATAATGCGACGAGACAATTAATGATGATTTATCATTCAAATGGACAGACAAAAAGACTTATATTGAATTCATTCGCAGACAATATCAATTTCATGATCAAATCACAGTGATTAGCGCACTTTTGAGTGTATCATGCTCTGGAATGAGAAACCGACGTTCTATAATTAAACGGCTGTTGCTGAGAGCGCTAGCTGAGGAATTTGTGACCTCCTTGATGACATGGTAGCTCTGGCATTGGCGCCGGTGATTGATAACGTCTCCTGATCTATCACAGGTGATGAGAATGAAGAGGATCTCACAGGAGAAATACAGTGTTCAGAGTAATATTTATCAACATGAAAACGGAAGAAGAAAAATGTTAAGGGATAGCACGTGAAGGTGAATGACATCACTTGTAAACCTTGGAGACATCATTCATCCGAGAATATTGCAGATGAGACGGCCTGTCGCACTTGTATGCGGAGTAGGAACCGGATTTTTCGATCCGGCCTGTGATTTTGAATTTATAGGCACAGCTGGCGGTCCATTTCACCAGAAGTTGATCACCAGGTGAATGCGGTTGCAAATTCTGCCTGAACATTCAATTATGAAAAATTTCACGATTAATTGGAGAAGTTTTCCCGGGTTCAGAATTGAAGCACGTGAGAATCCACAAGCTCATAAACATAGCCACCAACTAAAAGTTATTTTTGATATTTTTTGCTTTTTCCATTTAATTTTTAAGTTCAGTTTCTTAATTCCATTATTCTACTATGAAACTTGCATCTAAAAATTCTTGAAACATACGTATTCATAATCCGAAATGCGCAAACGCGTGCTAGCTCTTCGAACTCACGTCTGAAAAGTCACGTTTATCAATATCTAATTTTCCCGCCAATTAAATATTGTGAAACTTACGTCATATATACATATATATATATACCGGTATTCACGTCACAATACATTCATCTGCACAATGGTACAGCAGAGAACATTAATACAAAGATAAAAATACATATAAGTCAGAGAAGAGGCATCAAATTAAGACAAGTTCGCCTGAAGCCACGTTGAGGCGTCTGCACCACACAGGTGTAGAGAGGAGATACCTCCCGGGAACTTAGTTACAGGACAAACGTCATAGATATGTTCCATAGTCTGAATTTCGCCACAGTCACATAGTGGAGAATCGCGAAGGCTTGATGAAAACTTAGGTGATGAGGAAAATGAAGCTATTTTTTCAAATACTTTGTTTGTTTTTGACCTTTTTTTGAAGTCTTACTGCGTTCTCATGATGAATTGAAATTAAAAAGATTAGTAATATTTCAATAATTATTAAACAAGCGGTGTCATATGTTTCTTTTCGATTTCTGGGATTCGATTAATGACAATCGAATTTCTAATTCTTCAACCGAAGAAGCACCACTCAAGTAGTAGTTATAGAAGGGAAAAGACAAATCTCCTCGATCAAACTAAGCATAAACTACGATTGGTGAATATTGGTCTGCGCTTAACGTCATTGAATAAACCTCAAGTTATGAAGATAAGGAAAATTCATGTATTATTGCTTCATTGACGCTAATTAGATTTGTTGAGGCATCCACGTCTATTTGCAGTCAAATAGTGCAAAACACAAATTCATAAAGGACTATGAGGAAACTACTTTCAGATCGGAAGTTATGGCGTGTAGACAGAGCAGACAGATGAACCATTCTTGGATTCTTAAATGGAATTGAATTATATTTCATTCTTCATTCAATGTTCGAGAGGGAGTTCCTGACGGATGCAAAGGTGCAGAAATAGGAAGGCAAAACTCAGTCCTACGTACGTTGAACAAAGTGCCAAAAATCCCCAAACGTATGAGCGGGAAAAAAGGGTAGATAATCCAACGATCGAGACAAGTATCTCATGCCGACCAGAATCCAGATGGACCAAAGTGGAGAAGCTTCCAAATATATGTGGGTAGAAGGCTCAACTTTTTTTGGTTTTTAAACCAAGTCTCTCATTCAGCCTAATAGAAAAAAATCGAATAAGAAAACGGTGACTGTTTAAAGATAAAGATAAACCTCTAAAGCTTAATAGCATAAAGACACTGCCCAGAACCCAGATGAAAGAAAGTGGAGAACATTTTTATAGGATCGGAAAAAGGAAAACGTCGGTCTTTGTTATGATCGATCGAAGCAAGTCCCTCATTCTGAAAACATTCACACCCAAAGAGTAGGAGTGGGGAAAATGTCGACCACCTAGTGATCAAGGCAGGTCTCTCACTCTTTCTGGAAAGAAGAATTTGGCGAAGCCAATTCCCACAAAAAGAACTGGGATTGGAAGCAGAAAACGCCGCACTATAATTCGAGAATGTGTCTCTCACTTGGCCTTAAGGAAGCACGGTAAATTTGATAAATTCCGAAAAAATAGGAGTAAGTAAAGGAAAGCATCGACCATTAGATGACCGAAACGTCTATCACTGTGCTCAATCAAGTATCAATGTAGCGAATGCATTATCAAAAATGTGTTGATATTTGTAGGCACCAACATATTTGCCAATTTCATTAGGGCTTGGTCAGAGATATACACTGTATGTCCCAATACACGATTAATCTCTCAATGAAGTACGACAAATTGCAAAACATTGGAAAAATAGGAGGTCTGTGAGACCTGTAACCATCAATGCATAAGGATATTGACAGACATGATTGCACACCAATCAAATTAAACTCGATTGTGCAGCAGCGTAGCATAATGAGTATGTTTATTTCAATACGTTCGGTCGCGGCTCGTTTGTGTCTCCAAAATCCAGGCCCGTGGCCGGCGGCATCAAATCAATGATGTGATGAAGAGAATTTTTCATTGATGTATTCTTCAAGCGTTGGAACTTAGAATCAATAAAATAAAAAAGCACCCGAAAACGCTAGTCCAAACGCAGGTTTCAGAAAAACCCCACCCGTACGAATGACACAAAATCTTATGAAATTATTGGAAGTTGGATGCTGTAACATCATGCAAAAGTAATGAACATCACACGTGTATATCATTCGTTACCTTTGACATTGAGTAAAAATCAGTGTGTTGAAAGACTCTAGCAGAAGTGAAGCAGGTGGGATCAATCTCTATAGGGGCGCTGCCGAAAATTTATGCTCAGAAGGAACATCCATTTAATAAATAAACAGTGTTACCATATACAATATAGCAAAGGCAGGCTCAATCAATTCCGGTAAAAGCCGTAAAAATCACATTCCAACAATGTAGACCGCTCAAATAGTATTAAGTGTTGTTGATTAAAGACAGGGCTCGCACTCACTATTTGCTGCATTTCATCAACAGTGAATGCCTTTTGAGAGCTTCATGATTCGATCATTCTCGTGCATAGGGATCGCACATTTATAGACACGATGAAGGCAACTGTTGACAATTTGTTGGATATCTGCCTGCGAGGGTCAGCCATCAGAGTTGCATATAGACTCATAAGTCTGCCATACGAGGGGCGGCCAAATGAACAACGTTGGCGATGTTGTGTGACAGGGGCGACAGAAAAGACAATGTTGGATGATGTCTGCCTGCGAGAGGCGGCAATTAGTTGTATGGCGTACATTGGGACTACCTTGGAGTGGCAAGTGGACGATGATGGGCGATTCTTGTTTCAAAGGGGAGGCAAATAAACATTGTTGGATGTCTATATGCAAGAGGCGAAAATTGTAGCTGTATAGGGCAGCTATGGCCTCGTGGGAGTAATGAGCACTGCTGAGTGATATCTGCCTGAGGGGCGCAGATGCTTGGAAGAAGTAAATCTCACTCCACCTGTTAGCAATACTGGAAAAATCACATCTCTGAATGATTCAAGCATTCCTGTGTATTATTCATGGTATTTTATTGACATGTAACATTCATAGAAACGATGGGTACAACTACTGACAAAAGTTAACAAATTCACACTAGGTCACCCGAGGACAATGTTTTTCCTTTGTAAAGTATGATGTAATGTATAAACAACTTACTACACACATCACTGCATAGAAACCCTTATAATTGAGTGAATACTTTAACATCCCGTCTCTTACACTTAAGGCTCCGCGATGACAGACTTAGACGGATAATTGTGATACTTCTTTCAAACTCTCCATGATGCTCTTCCTTAACCGACCAAAAAACCAAGCGCGTTGTTGCTGTACCACGGAGAGTATAATTGATTTCAAATCATGACAAAGCTTTGTAAAACAAAGAGATTCCTAGACGCAAAAAAGGCATGTAGTAAAAACTATCATTTAATTTGCATGAAATTTTGAGTGTGATTGTCCATTTACATTATTCCGGTCACTTTGCATGTGTCATCATAACGATAACTTTAATTTCAAACATGAGCAACAAAGTATACCACATAGGATTCATCTCCGGGATCACAACTTCAAGAAAATACGTTGCATGAATTAATGGCAACACACTTAAATCTCAAATGTTTGATTTGAAAAAATCTTCAATCTTCTTTTGAGAGTTGACGTTAACAGGAATTTATTGATCAGAGATCTTTGAAGATTACGACTCCGACACAGCTGTTGCACAGAGCTTTGCCAAACTGAATGCTCCAATATCAACGCTCAGATTCGCGTATTTCCCCCCGGATCATCTCGAATCAGCTTTTCACTGCAAATGTTATACTCAGAAAATATAGAATTCTTTCATTTATCATTAACAGAATTCGTTAGAATTCATTTTTAAGTCATTATGTCAGGCACATGAATAACAACATGATTATAGTTTTACAATACTTCTAAGAGCAAGCTGAGTTGTCGAGTTATTTGTGAGCTACTCAAACGCAGCGCAATGATTTGCTTAAAATAGATTATGTTGCATGTTAATCTTGGTACCACAGGCAGTGAATGAACAAACATATGGCCAATGGGATGGGGCCCAGTGTTATTCTCGCCCAACCGGACGAGAACTTGGGCCCATTTGCCGGTGGGTCCCAAATGGGAGGAGAAATTTTCAAAATCAACTCGAATATCAATGAATAAAGCAGATTGTTTGACTGTACTTTGAAAATTTGAATATTTTCAAGTTTAAATCATTGGTTTAGGTAGCTTGTCACTTGAAGTTTCTAATGGATCCTATCAAGATATTCACCCTTTATTAATACTGAAGTTGATCTAGGAACGATGAAATTCGGTCTATCAATGAAGATATTGTGGCTGCAAACAAAATTGTAATTCAAATAGGACTTCCAGATTGCAATTAGAGGCCTAAATAATAATAATAATTGCTTTATTCGAACTTAACAACATTAATTCAGAAGTAGAGGAACAATCTTAAAGGCAGGATGAAATCATGATAAGCTGAGTGTCATGCATACTTTATAAAAGAACTTTTAAAACGAACCGTCTTGACTTTAATACGGCGATATGAATTCCTGAGTCGGTCACTGTATCTCTGGGCTGACATATCAAAAATGAAGTTGAGTGGATGGTCTTTGGATTTTGCTTTCTTGGCCAGCTTGGCTACCGACAAGTTACAGAAATCACCAAGGTCACTAGAACAACTGAAGCAGAAAATCCTACTCAATCGTCTTTCAAACTTGGTTAATACTGAAAAATGTGTTTGGCCAATATTACTCAAAGCTGGATAAGCATACCGATCTCATCAGAGCACAATATACCATCTGTAGGATATTTAAATAGGTAGAGACTTCCTTTAAAGAATAAAGGCAATAAACTTTGCGTTTCACTTTCGATAGAATGTAATCAATATGATTCTGCCAACTTAATTGATTGTTTATCATAATACCCAAGAGCTTTGCAACACTGACAGCTTCAATAATAAGATCGGATGATGGAAATGTAGCAATGCATGCATTCATAGATTTTAACAGGAATATTTCGATTTCACACGGCATTTCAATTATTTTTAAACAGCACGCGGACACGCTCGCTAAACGAGCATCTACGTTATCAGAAAATATTATCATTGATTCAAGCTTTGTTATTATTGTTTTAAGTGTAATGGTCACTAGATAGAATGCCTGAAGTAACTAGATTATATGCACCGGTACATGTAGACCAGCTTTCATAACGGTGTGCGCTCTTCAGGAGCTTCATAACAAAAAAACATGCGCCTTATTTGGATGATGAATCATTACCTTCACAATTTTAATTGAGGACATGAACATGCAAGCGGTTATATACAGACTGACACACTAATGTTGAAGCTGCACGCCTAAAGTTCGTGGGTCCTTGGAGTCAGTGTTCATAAATCCCATTGGATGAGATGTCATTGGGAATAAAAAACCCGTCCCATGGACATCCCTGTAAATAGAACAATCGTCAAATTGTTCCTATGCAGCAGAAAATAATTTTATATTAAGCATTTGCATGCTGGAATTTAGTGATACAGATAATGAACCTGATGAATGTGCTCAATTTTGTGTCATTTATTCTCATTCGCAAATAGATTGCATTGCATCACTTTTGAAGTGCGAATTCTGTTACACAACGATTCTACCATTCAGACTCTGATTACACAATCCCACTGTGTTCCGAAATGAGCACCGCGCACAGATTGAGATCATCATTGAAAATGTTGGTCGAAATTCGCCGCATCTGAGTGGCATCATGAACTACAAGCTAGATGATGATGATGACCACTATAGATTCAACTTGTTGCTGAAAATGCAGCAGACTTTTTACGAGCGACAGTAAATAAGTACAAAGTGATTTTCAACAAAAATGTAAATACTTCGCCTTCTCTCTCTCTTAGTTAAAAATGTAAACTAATGCTTGCGACCAGTTTTACACAAATAGTCTTTTTGTCCCTGACATAACGCGGATCATTTTCTCTACTTGCACGTATTAATCTCTACTATTTCTTTGGCGATAGGTTCAAGCAGAAGTCATGTCATTAATTGAAATTGATTTTAATATGCCAGCATCAGCTAGTTTTCAATAAAATTCAGTGATACAATGAAAAGGTGCAACTCTACCTCAAAGAAGACGATGCTGGACTGAGAGACAGAAGTGAAGGATCGCCATCGATAGAAACCAGTCCAACTCAACGGAGACGAGAAGACGGACATCCAAATTATGAATGAACACGTAATTGTGCAAGTTTTCGATATGATATGCACACCAATTGATCGATGCATTTACAGAAGTTATTCATAAAACATTCGTTCAAGATATTCATCCCTAATTTCCGTGGTAGAGTGACTTAGAGATCAAATTGTGAGATAGAAATTCTCTCAAGAAAAGGTCAAAATTTTCCAACAAATGCCTTAGTGAAGACCTACTAAATAAATAATTCAAACTGCACCCCTCTCAACTGATCTAGCCTAGCTGAAGGGTTATATATTGGGGGCGAACTTTGGGGTGTGTGTCAGAGGCCCTCCACCACCGAAATGTTTGTCATTGTCCATTCCTGTTAAGGTGGATCATGACCAATTACTTGGCACTGGCTTCAACCTGCACTCCTCTCAGCTGATCTAGTGTGTTTTTGGGGTCATTTTTCAGCTCCCGTGACCGCACCCAACACCGACCCAGCAAACGGCCACTTCCTATATTGGGGAAGTATGCTGAACATCACCATATGAATGAAAATTGATGCCCTTTCAGCTAGGCTAGATCCCCTGGACTCCAGGTCTATAAGGCATGTGATGAATTTTGTAGTTGAGTTACTAGCGATTTCATTTTTTTGAAACTTCGTTGTGAAACTTCGTGACGATATAGAAAAGGATCACAGGAAAATGTGTACAACCTGTCCAAGTATTCGTAAATGATGCCTTTAATTACACTAAAAAACTGATTCTACTAGAAAGCTGGTAGTAGACAGTAACTGCGTTGACTTTTCATTCGTACTAGTTCATATGGAAAGTATAGAGACCTTTCCTTGTGCCACTTACAAACGGCGTGAAATTATCCTCTCATATTTAATCAAATGCCTTCATTTCAGAACATGAAGATTTTCAATTTCACGAATTTCCGTCTCTTTCATGTGATTCCTTGAAACTCTGATAAAGTCTGCACCACCTTCCAGATCGCACCTAATGAGAGGTAACGTTGCCACTTCACCCTAATGACTTCTGTCTTGTGAATTTCCAAACATAACATTTCAAGCTCAAATCGATTAATTTCAGCATTATTTCTGCTCTATAAACCTACTTTCAAGCTGAAGGCCACTTCTTGAAATGATAAGTAATTGATGGGTGGTACAGTTGACTATTACAAAGTCAAGTCCATCCTTATTCGGAGATCTCCCGTAGATAGAAGAGCAATTAGCGAACTTCATCTCCCATCAGATTTATTGGAAACTCACTAAGCCATTATAGACAGGCATTTATCATCAAATGCTTGAACATGAAAGCAAATTGATGAACCAAACCTCATATCCAAAATCAAGTTTGAAAAATGTGTCTAGCTTGAAGACGAACTTTATGTCTGAGCTCCTTTACCTCGATATACAAACTGATACATGCATTATTCGGAGTTCATGTGGAAATTAGACGTCAGTATGATGATTGTGCTGCATAAAAAGTGCATGTTCTCTCGCGAGCAGCTTTAAGTTGGAACTACTTATGAGTGTGAAATTCGAAAAAAATTGTACGATGTGCTAGGCTCATACACATCCGTGTTACCTTAGTCATTGAACCAGACGGTTGTTGAACACAGCAGACATTTTCAGCATATGGTTAGCCGAATATCAACAACACAGAATTAGATTGTTTAACTGTATCACTTTGCTAGAAGTGCAAACTGATTCGAAGCGATGACACATGGAGGAATTTACTAAGTGGACAAAAACAGATTTTTAATGCCTTGCAGAGATTGGAAAAATAGTCGTGAGTCGCTTGCGGATTGCTGTGAATTCCTTCAAAATGCTTCGATCGCCACGATTCCTTCAGATTCGAAGAATTCAGATCGCGAAAGTTCTCTCGATAATGTTGAGCCCTCCGATCATTATTCAAAAAAGCTACCAGGCGCCCGAAAAAACGTTTACAAACTTCTCTGTAGAACTTGACATTGTCTGTGTTTCTTTGCCGTGTGATCCTGTTGATGATAGTCACTGAAACTTCGCACAATTTGGCGTGTTCAATGTTGAAGTGACTCCTCATTGTTCAATTTCTATGGTACTATGTCAGCAGATTGTGGCATTTTATTAACGTTATATTTTGCAATGTTTCCTTTCTAGTCAAACAGAAGAAGAAACGACCAGTCTAATTCTGTGGTCAACAATGTAAGATTCGTTACTGCAACGCTGGGTGCTCTACAGAGAATGCTGCATCACAACCAGAATAGAGTTCTTTGTCTAAAGACTGCACTCAATCTGATCAAACGTTTATATTTGACCAACCTTCACACAAGCTGGATGTGAACGCACTTTCTCTTCCAACACAGTTGAAAGACAATATGAACAAGTCCTCAGAAGTTTCGTCAGCGCTTGTCGGGAAGACCATGCTCCTAAATCATGAACAGATGTGCATCATGATGTGCATTTCGTACTCTTGAAATCTTATTTTCAGTGGATTAACTTTGAGTATGAGTTCTCGATATCCATTTTGCCGATGATCTGGTGTCCAACATGTCTTCAAGCTTTCACATTTCCTGCAGTACTATTCGATCCACGTTCATTGACTACATTTCATGACTTGCTTTTTTTCTTCACTCATCCCTGTCCCACCCAAGGCACGACCCAAGGAGGGGCAGCCTTTACACAGTCGCAATTCTCATCAGGTTAGGGTAAGTAGCCTCTAGTGAGAGGGGTGGTACCTCTCTTGGCGGAGAGACTCGAACCGTCGACGCTATGCACTTACGCACCCATTAACCGACTAGGTCATCCAACCACCCATATCTAGTGTTAGGAGACAGGGTGAGTCACAAACACTAGTGTTTGGATGTAAAAACGGCTCATTATAGATATTGAAAGAAATACATCACTTCAAGAAAAGAAAATCTTTTTCACGAAAGAATCTTAGTGAGTTATGACAGGGAAAATCCAATATTCTCTCCTTCGATTTATTGACCGGTTTTTAATAAAATGATGATTTAAAAACAGCCGGCTGTTTTTAAATCATCATTTTATTAAAAACCGGTCAATAAATCGAAGGAGAGAATATTGGATTTTCCCTGTCATAATGAACAACCTCCTGTACATGACCATCAACTGAATCTTATTGAGATTTTTAGAAACGACATGCAATTAAACCTACATGTATTGAAAGCAAAACAATGACTTTTTTCTGAACCAAACAAAATTTGAATCACGTTTCCTGAGTCACGCTTTCTGATTTGCTGAATGTATTCAATGCACTTTGATTATTTAATGCCATGAATTTTAAGGTTGTCTCCATATTTCAGATATTTAGCATGCACTTAATCATTTCACTTGAAGCTAATCACAAATGTTGGATTAAATAAATTTGATTTCAAATAGCAAATATGTCTTGAATTCAAGTGTCATTACATGCCGAATCATTCTGTGTCCATGAAGGCTTCAGTTTCCGTTTCTCATTCATCGGCTAGATATCAGCTGAATTATGTTTGTCCTGAAGTAAGATTTTCTCTCGTTATGATTTCAGTCTGTCAGTTAGACTTTCGATGGTTAATTTTAGCATTCGCCCAGAATACATACATATGAAATTGAGATAAGTAGAAGCGTTCATTAGATAGCAACTCTAAAGATAGCTGTCAGATTGCTTCCCCATTCTCAAGGGACACTTTCGTCACAGAAAAATTTAATGAACTGCCTCAAACCTGATAGTTTTGTATCCTTGTGACCTAGAAAAAACAATTTCAATATTTAAAACCTGTGAAAGGAATATTGTTCATAGGATTATATAAATAATTGTCACTGTGTTGGAAAACTAGAGATGGAAACCGGCATGTATCTCAGGTCTTTTTGCCGACACAAGTGCACCTATTACGAGCCTATACTTGCATGAGCAAATTGTAGTCAACACAATTATGTGCACGACTTCAATGTGAGCAGCCATAGATTGCTTTAATAAGATGCACTTATTTGCAATACTTCATCATTAGTGATTTCACCAATAGCGACGCTTTAACGACACAATAGAAATCTCCCTACAGTTATTATTTACACAGTCATCTGGGAGCGAAAGAAATTTATTAAATCATGAATATTTCATCCAGATGCTGTGCAAACATATAAATTTACTTGCTTAAGTTAATTGAGATTTGAAGACAAAAAATTAAATTGATGAGCCTAATAATCTTTTCTAATAGAAGAAGTTGAAATCTAGTAATAATTATCTAATTAAACGCAGTAATGAAAAATCACTAAATGGCATTCCCGGGATATTTAAGAGCTAATTGCCTATTTCTCTAAAATTTAAGAGCGATTCCAGGGTACAAACAAAATTCCCGGGCGATTCCTGGACTCGGCCGCCACCCTGTATATTGGAAAGCTTTCGACCAAAGTCTTTTTCAATCCAAATATAGCAAAACTCTTAAACTAAGCAGAAAGGAAAGAAGGGTTTCCAATATTTGTTTTTATTGGCCTTGTCTTTTTCCTCTAAATAATTCAGGTTAATGGTGAACCATATCTATCTATCTATATATAAGCTACGGGTATTCGAGATTGCTTTGCAATTATCGTTATGGTAAATTAGGCTACCCGCGCCGCATGCTTATCAGATTAATGTACGGTGAACCAATAATCAGGCTTAGTTTTGTGATATATTCCTATGAGTGAAACGCATTCGTACAAAGAGTTCCTCAAAAAAATCATTACTGCCCTCTCATCTGAGTAACGCGCTTGGTATGTTATTATACTTATAAGTGAAAATATTATTCCATGTAGAAGATTTTTCCGTAGGCCTATGCTTGCTAGGCCTAAGTAATTTTAATTGGATCTTGTAGGCCTATCTTGATTAATAATTTTGAAAGGTTAAGTGTTAGCTTCATCAGTATTTTTAGTGACTTGCTACTGGTGTGAAACCGGCCTGCTTCCGGCATCCGCCTGGAGGCTGCCCGCCGCCGGGCTGGTCAGAAGATCTCGATCGGTTTCCATCTCTGGTTAAAATTGAAAAAATGAAAGGATCACATTTGAAAGCTTTCAGACGAAACTTCTACAAATATATAATACATACACAAGTATTTCTGTAACTCTGCTTAAACAACATAATTGCTGATATGACAAATAAGTTATTGTTGATTCTAGTCATGATTTCGTTATTCCAATGTTTCATTTACAACTTTCCGCCAGGATTAATGCACACCATACAAAATAGGAAGTTCAAAACTCAAATATTAACGCATGCTGGCGTAGGAGTTATGTTGAAAGTGCTGTTTATAGAAAGTTAAGTAAAATTCGTTGTATTGATGATTTTCTGATGATAGCCCTTTAAATGTGACATTCGTTTCATTTTGTAATACTCGTTGTATTGATTTCTGAAAATTGCGCTGATTTGTAAGTTGGAAAACAGATGATTATCACACTTTCTAGAATATAGCCAGCGGGTATATGATTCCTTTGCAATTTAAGTGCATGCTGCATTCGAGGGTGGGTTGTATGAAAAAAATCTAGTTGGTGATTTAAGTCTCGATTTTTAGTGATTAAATACAGGCATTGAGCATGTAATGATGAACTATAACGACAACATACGACAGCGACATCGACACAGGATTTGCTAGGTAGAACCAGAAACTACTATTGGGTGACGATATGAAGCATTGGCCAGTTTGTTTTCATATGTATTAATCGCTTTGAATCGATCGATTTTAAGGAAAATATTCTGATAGCTTGCAGATATTTTCTATCGTTTGCTCCAATTGGGAACTGTGGTCTCCGTGGCACAGTGGCAAAGTGCCTGACCTACCGATCTTTCGGTCCAGAGCTCGAGCCCTGAAAGTGTCACTGGAAGTCGGCAGGAAGGGTATCCGGACAAAAAGTACTACAACGCACCAGAGAAGTCTAACTATGTCAGCACCGTCCAAGCCCCAGTATGGGGAGTAGTGACGTCAAAACTTCAATAAAACTAATTGGGAACTGTTCTGGAAAAACTTTTGAACAAGGCTCCCAAAAAATAAGCGAAATCTTCGGAGCACAAGATCTGATACTCACAGCATCAAGCTTCCTTCAATCATTAAAGAAATCGTACAATTTAGAAAGGTTGTGATGAAATTTATGACACCAATTGAAAGTGATCATAGCTTTCGGTTGTTCAGAATTTTTGACATGCAGAATAATTTGATATATTAGACCGGCGCTGTGGCCTTGTGGTAGAGTGCTTTCTCTGCGTCCGGGAGACCTTGGTCGGGTCAAACCTAAGACTTTTAAAATAGGCACACTCTGCATTCTTATTCAGCACAAAAGGAATGAGAGTGGGATAAATAACAGCTAGGCCATATGGAAGAAAGGATCCGTGCCTAATGTGCTTCCGAGTGTAAACAAGGTTCATTTTATATAGTAGTGGTAACAGCAATTTGGTAACAGAAATAGCATATTAATAGCGGTTTGAAGGAAGATTTCATAAGTAATTCAATTATCTGTGTTATATCTCATCGCTCTAAACAGACATTTGAAATTTAAAACATCGAATAATAATGGTCTATATTATGTGCAGATGGAAAGTGCCATATGGACGGAAAAAGAAGCATGTTATCAAAATTTTACTGAAAAACGACATTTTTGATTATCCTATTTGTTTATTTGACGAAGCCTTTGCGAGAGATATGGGTAACTTCAGCAATCATCGTTATTTCATTATTGCAGGGACATAAACATTGCAGCTTTAATTTGGTCAAAAATGTTTGAGTTAATCGGTTATGACGTTAGGTCTGATCAATAATCTTCATGCTCGTTTTAACTCTACCATTTAGCCATTTCTGTAAGTAAACAATTTCTTTGTTATATCAATTTGACCTCTAGTCGTACTGTTATCATCCTCACCACATCACTCGACATCAGTCGCACCTTTATGCACAGTCGTGCAAATATACTTCATTTTTCGCAAAAAATTGGAGTTAAAATCATTTTGCATTCTTATGAAGTTCTGGTTTCCTTATCTCTCAACAAGCTGTGTATCATGTACATAATTTTCTGACAAATTTCATCAATCGTTTGCAAAGACAATTCATAATGTCCAGCTCCCGGGAAAGAAAAGTTTTGGGCTCGAAGTGACAATAAAATTTATCCAAGTAAAACTGTGACCGGCCTTCGGCGTCCTGCGCCTTCTGCGATCGATAGTATAGCGGTGTAAACAGCCGGCCGCTGTGTTGAGGTTTATAAAGAGACATGACTCTTTTATAAACCTTCACACTGCGACGCCGAAGGCCCGGCACAGTTTTACTTGAATAAATTTTATTATCACTTCGAGAACAAAAATTTTCTTTCCAGGGAGTTGGACATTATGAATTGTCTTTATGCAAACGGTAAACTATCCCGATGCATGGTGAACTATGTGAATCTTATCAATGTTTTGGTATTACTATCAAACTGAAATTTGCATGTGAATAAGTCTCAAACGTTCAATTAAGATATGTCCAACCGTTGCAGTTATATGAATTCACTATCTACTTCAATAATATGATGATCACAACATATATCAATCATGAGCACTGCACAGTTCATGCACAATAATTACATCAAAACTAAGAATTTTAGAAATAATGAATATAGATTTCGGGAAGATAAAGGGCACATCTTGAAATTCACTAACAATATTCGAAGTCACATTTTGTGAAACAATTCGAAGCGCGAATCTTTATGCTATTTCTGGCATCTAAATGAACGAATTGGACAAGCCCAATATTATCAGTGAATTTTTCATGCCTGCATAATATGGGATAGCAATTTTCGTGGATTTCTGAGTATTGCTCAAATTATGGAGGGTGAGACCAATCGGTCTCTCACTTTCAAAAAAATATATTTCTGATATCTGAAACAATTGGTACAATATCCATCGCTAGCGTGTTTCTCAGATTCGTAAGACGAAGTTATTTCAATGAATTGCAATTAGTCAACAGGAACTTATGAAAATCTCCGTAATTATTCTGCCGAAAGGGAGTATTGCGAAATTCTCACAGGAATCTCGCAATTTATTACTTACCTTGTGCAACACAGGCAGCAAGTTCATGAGCATCCGTTGGAGAGCAAAGAAGTCTTCCATGCTGCAGATCACGCCGCAATTGCAGATAAAGGTAATATCTGAAAAAGATAGGAATTCTCGTAGACAAATTATTTATTTCAGCAGTCCTTGTCACGAAGAAATGTTTCAGGCGATTTCTAGTTATCATTTCTGATTTTGGAATCATGCAAAAATTATGAGCATGAAGATTCCAAAACGAAAGTAAAAGAGTTTGCAGTGAAAATTTATCTAAAGCTATAATATAGCTATTATAGGATATAGCTATCCTACTCCTCTACAACAACTTGGACCTCTAATTCAACCCACGGCTGACCTACTTTTGCTAAATTTGCCCGAAATACCTCTGATCGCCAATGATTCTGATTCAACCATTATCAAACTCTAGGTTACTATTCATTAGGTTATCACTAGCAATGCTATCAATTCATTCAAAAGTCAAGGAAGCGCCGATAACTAGGGTTCCCTGCTCTGAGCAAACAAACCCTCAAAACGACGATGCTAGTTGAAAGTCCTGAGAGGTGAGTATCAGCACAGGTGCCGGTATATCGTGATTATTAACACCCCAACTAATTATATTATCAATTTCCATTCCCTACCAGTCAATTCAGTCGCCTGTAAGTAATAATCGGTAGAAAAGTGTGAAATTGCTGTCGGGAAGAGGTAAACAAACGTGATGCGTCTTTCATTAATTTAAAGAAAACTGATTGTCCTTCATAATAAGTCTATGTTCGCCATGCCAAGAATGATAGAAAGTTATCCACGTCAAATGTCTTTACAAAGTTGAGCATTATAAAGCGATCGTCACTAGTTTTCACAACTTAAATCCTTTCTAAACATATGAGAATACATAATATATGAAGAAAGAACTTCTATGTAAATAGAATAATTGAATATTGAGTTGCATCCTCAGTTGAAAAATGGGAACAGACCTGAATAGCTGCTGTTTCATCTAATATCAGTGATCATCAGCAGGCCTAGTTTGCATCTCTTTACATCAACACAACTCCCTATTTAAAGTTGGAGCCATGCCAGGGTAAATTTGAGATTTTCAGTTAGCAAGTTAGTGAAATTTCGACGGTCATTCATTAAATACCTGTCGAAATCTCACTAACTTGCTAATTGCAAATCTCAAATATCTTCTACTCGTGATTCAATGCCAACCGGCCTACAATAGAGGCCGCGGGTTGCATTAACCGAGGCAATAACACACAAAATGTGACTGCTCTATTTTGACATGCAGTATCAAAAATCATCTAGAATACACAAGTAAGTAGCCAAGGACAATCACTCACACGGCATTACAAACCAAGGACGTTGAGTCAATTTCGACTCATGAGCATTTGATCCTCCGAGAAAGCTAGATTAGTATAATTAAATGCATAAAGTGAGTGATATGACATATGACTTGCAACATTCTAGGCATCCGCTCACACCGAGACTGGTGTAAAACCCTTGACCAACGGCAAAATGCCTCGTTTATTTCACACCAATGGCGGAGAAGCTCCACTTCATCACGGTAAGAGACATTAATAGAAAACTATCTCCTCGCTGCTCTGATTATTATTCCTGTATTCTTTCTGTGTGTAGTTTGAAAATTTTCTATTGTAACCCAATCAAGTCGAAGCTCATGCACATAAACTGTGAGCCAACCGACCCGCTGCCGACTTCATTTCATGATATGGAAGTAGTTCAGGATTTTAAGTACATGGGCTCAAGAATATCATCTAGCTACGAAGATTTCAAATAGCAAAGAGGAATTGCATGGAACGCATTTTAGAAGTTAAGGACCATTTGGAAGTCGAGATCAACTCCAAATGGCTTCGATTATTTGACTAACTGATCCTCTCAATATTGATGTACGGAGCTGAATCATGGGTACTTACCAAAAACATGAAGAAGTGAATTAACTCATTCGGAACCAGCTGTTACCGAGTGAAGCTTGGAATAAGAAGAACTGATCGAGTTACAAACTTGCATGTACTCCAGAGAACTGGCAGAGGCAGCCTTACAGACAAGTTGATGAAAACTGCGTGCTCTAGGTCACTGGCTTCGGAGGCCTGGTGATAGCACGGAAAACCGGTAGGCCCTGTATACCACCAACGAAGGATGCCGCCGGCGGGGGCGGCCGCGAGACACTATGTTCGCCATATCAACTCATTCACTAACATGAACGTGGAGGACTTCGAAGTGTTGCTGCGAATCATCGGGACAAATGGAGAAGGCTTGTAGTCGGGAGAGGCGACCCACGCGCTCCCGATTAAGTAAGTAAGTAATCTGATACCGCTCTGTATTAGGAAATAAAGTTGATTATTATTATCATCTCATTTGTCACATTTTGAAACATGCGCTGAGGAGATTTCTGATTTGTATGAAAAGAATAAAAATTAGATTGTCAATGCCATACAAATGACGTGCGACTATCCCACGATGATCCATGACCACCTGGTCATCTAAACCTCTTGTGTTAAGAAATTAGTTAAAGGTTGCATTCACTATCGAAGTCAATCGGTATACATACTCTGTATATCGTTTAGCCTTGTCAGGGAGAAAACACTGTTTTCTGTACTGTCTGTCAAAGAAAGGAAGCATTCAAACAGCGGAATAATACCTTCATATAAAAGATCAGCTGAAATACTTTTGCTATAACAACTAATGAAATGATTGAAAACGAGCAGCTCAAAATTCGAGTGCGCTAGCCAATTATTCATTTATGAATTGAAGAAGTTAAACCAAAATCACAGCATCTCTCCTATTGATCAATTTCGTTCGTAAATATCAAGTCAAAAAATAACTATCGTCAAGTAATTAACCAGAACATTTCCTGGCATATATTATTAGTCCTATTTATCATCAGTGACGAATTTGACATTTTCAGAACATCGAGTGAGCAATATGAGTGATAATTGGTGATTAATGTCAATCAAATTATCATTGTCACACATGTGCAAACGCTTCATAACGAATGGACGACTCCACTTTACATTTTACCCATATGGACTGTCAGTGTGGTATTGGTCAGGAGCTCAGACCTTCAAAACAACTTCCGAGGGTTTGGCAATCCGAAGAAATGTCCTATTTTCTTGTTCACTTAGAGTCAAGGGTATTTCACTTTCATTAGCAGCGCTAAGTGATAATGTTTTCATTACCACAAGCAAAGATCGGGGAGGGGATAGGAATAAATATGAACAAAGTCCACATGGCAGAGAGGAGACGCATACAATATGCAAAAAATTGCACTGTAATTAATGGCGAATTTTTGGGTCTACGCCCCGAGAGTGGCAGTGGAAGGACATCAGGGTTGAATGTATCTCAACGCTGCAGTAAAAGTCTGACTATATTAGCAGCGTCTAAGTCCCCGGTGGGTAAGTGTTGACGATAAAGCTTCATTTACGATGTTTAAGAGCTAAACTAACTAATGCATGTATATTGTACGAATATTGTAAGTAGCTTATATTGTGTGGTCTCTGTGGCACAGTGGTTAAGTGCTTGGCCTAGCGATCTTTCGGTCCAGAGGTCGAGCCCCGAAAGTGTCATTGGATGTCGTCAGGAAAGGCATCCGGACTGAAAGATCACAGCGCTCCAGATTATGTAAGATCACAACGCTCCACAGTATGACTCTTGTCAGCACCGTCCAAGTCCTCAGTAAGGGGAGTAGTTACGTTGTACCATCATTTTTTTCATTGTACGAAGTTTCTATGTAAAGCAATGTAGTGAAATTTCAAGGCCATGCTGCTATAGCAGGATAGAAATAGACAGATATAATAAAAAAAACTATTATGTAAGTGGAAGTAGCAGCATCATTTGAAAAAAACAAGCATTTTTGATGGTGAAATATCTCACGTTGAACGCCTACTATTTGCAAATTCAACTCGATATGCAGGGCTCCATTCAAGAAATCCAGAGGATGAATCTTCTTGAATCGCAATCTCTCAAGAAAAGCAACGAGACTAGTGCGAGAATCCATCATCCGTGATGAAGCGTTATTTTCTGTTGAGGATCATAACGATATCATGAAGCAAGACAAGAACAATATTTACATTAACAAAAGATGTAAAAAAAGCACTTTTTATGAAGTTTGTGATTCACTTCCACCACCAAGGTTTACTAGCCTCAAAAGGATGATTTAAGCAAAAAACTTCTCCGTGGTTGAATGCTATTCCGAATACTGCCAACCGTTTTGATTTAACAGCTGAACAGTTTCGAGATGGACTATCTGTCCGATATGACCATCAAATAAAAGGCCTACCTGCTATGGGTCATATGACATGAATCACGGATTGAACTGTAGAAAAGGTGGTCTTGTAATACAGGGAATAAACAAATCCGTCATGCGGAAGATCTGACAGCAATGGCATGGGGTAATCGAAATGTGATCAAGGAGCCGATAATTCGTGAACAAAACATGGAATTGAATGAAAATGGTCTTCGAGCAGATTTGCTGATAAGGGAAGTTTGGGAAGCACAGTTGTTATGTTAGACATAAAAGTATTGAATCTTGACGCCGTGTCTTATTCGAACCAAGTAATCGTGCAAACATTCAAATCTCCAGAAAAGATGAAAGAACATAAAAACATATGCTTGCGAACAGAGGCGAAGCGATTTCACGCCATTAATATGTTCGTGTGATGGGATCCTAGCTCCACAAGCAATCTTATTCATAAAACTTTTAGCAAGACGATCATGCGAGAAATGACAGCGATCATACATCATTGTCATCAACATTTTACTCGCAAAAGTTTCTTTTGCCATTATAAGAGCTGCATCCCATTGATTACATGGCTCTCGAATGGATTGGAGGAGTATCCTCACTTGATGGCGCTGGAATTCCAAACCAAAGTTGATGATCTTTCCTTTTCAGGTTTTTTTCTTTTGATTTTCTGATTTATCTTTTGATCTTGACTTTTTACTTCCTTTAATTCGTTTCTCTGTGTTCTTGTATATGCTCGTTCGAATTTCAATAAACAAAGCAACAATAAAATGAGAGAAACTGTTTCTTAGCAAAGCTGCTATTTGCTCCACCGAATCCTCAGAAGCAAGATGTCTCTGCAATCCATGAAAACTTTTTCTAAAGTTTTAAGCAGCAATAAATCACAGCACGCATAAAAGTGATGCATCCATTTTTAAATGAACAATCGGACACAGATGCAACATATCAAGATGTACAACATATAGAATAGTAATTGCTTTGTCGACAACAAATATATAATGTATATATATAAAAATATTTCTTAGAAAGTGCTAACTTGATTATTCACAGTGCTCGATATACTAAGATAGAGCCTTCACAATTAGAATGCAAGTTAGATCAAAGATTTATTGCCATTACTTCAAGTTTCACGATAACAAAATGGTCATCGATCATCAGATGTCAATAAATGAATGGACAGATACTTAGGTAGCTAAATCATGGTTACTTGATTAGAAAACAGCGAACTATGATGTTGGGGGTCTGAAACTAGACAACAGATATTTTCTGCGGTGTCTACACTTAGATATCATTTACATTAGATATCACGAAGACGCAGTATGTTAAACTTTTCATTCAGAAAGTTGAAAGCTTATTACGCAGAATGAGATGGAAATCATACTTTTTTGATAACAAAGACAATGAAGTAAACATTCCAATGAAAGACTTTGGATTCAAAACTGATTCATCGCCACCTTCAAATGAACTTTTGAATCCTTTTGAACAAGACATGTATGCAATGATACAAAAAATCGAATTCCGAAAATATTCAAATAGCTTCCAAAACAAATTAAAAGAAGACAAAAACGCCATCCAAAATTCTCAGAATATGTTTGTCTTTGCGGACAAAACCACAAATTTATATGAAATTTCGAAAGAAAAATATCGCAAAGTTCTAACAGAAAACATAACTAAATCTTACAAAAAAGCAAATCAGTCAACTGAATCAGATATCAACAATGAAGCGAAATGTATTGGAAATTTTTACAATCTTTCAAATAGAATCGAATGTTACGCACCTCGACAAGCCTTCATAACCTTGAAAGATCACAAAGAAAATTTTTCAAACAATGTGAACTGTCGATTAATAAACCCTGCAAAAAGTGAAATTGGAATAATTAGCAAGCAACTATTAGATGAACACAACAGCATAATACGTGATACAACAAATTTTCTACAGTGGAAAAATTCTATGGATGTGATACATTGGTTCAAAAATATTCCAGATAAGACTTCTTCAACATTTCTGAAATTCGATATAGTGGACTTCTATCCATCAATTACACACGAACTCTTGACGAAAAGCATAAATTTTGCAAAAACATTGACGAATATCCCTGAAAAAGATGTGAATGTAATAATGCATGCAAGAAAGTCCTTGTTGTTTGACCAAAACACTACATGGGTAAAAAAAGCCAATGATAATCTTTTTGATGTTACCATGGGAAGTTACGATGGTGCTGAGGTATGTGAACTGGTCGGCCTCTTTACTCTGCATGAACTCACAAACCGATTTGGATGAGAAAACATTGGATTGTACAGAGACGATGGATTGTGTATCATCCCAAACAGCACTGGCCCTCAAAGTGATCGCTGCAGAAAAGATCTAATCAGAATTTTTCAAAGCTTTAAATTGAAAGTCACAGTTGAATGCAACATAAAAGCAACTGATTTCCTAGATGTATACTTCAATTTGGAAAATAATACCTACCGACCATATATCAAGCCAAACAGCATTCCTCTGTATGTTCACAATCAATCAAACCATCCTCCTATGATACTTAAACAAATCCCAAGAATGATAGAAGATCGAGTGTCAAGGTTATCTTGCAACGAAGATGTATTCAATAGAGCAAAACCAATATACGAAACAGCATTGAAAGAAAGTAAACATCGACATGATTTATCTTACAAGCCAACAAATGCACAAAAACCAAAACGTCACAGAAATATAATATGGTTTAACCCCCCTTTCAGTGCTAATGTGAAAACCAATGTTGGTAAACAGTTTCTATTACTTACGAAAAAGCATTTCCCTCCTCACCACAAATATCACAGCCTATTCAATAGAAATAACATGAAGCTGAGCTACAGTTGTGTAACCAACATGGAAAATATCATCAAAAGTCATAACACGAAAATTCTTAACAAAACAACAAAAACAAGCGAAAATCAAGATACTGAAAAATCAACATGCAACTGCAGAAATAAAAGCGAATGTCCACTTTCAGGTAGTTGCTTGTCAAAATGTTTGGTTTATAAAGCGACAGTTTCATCTGGTTCAAGTGACTCAAAGGTATATTATGGTATGTGTGAAGGTGAATTCAAAGCAAGGTATAACAACCACAAAAAATCATTCAACAACGTCCGGTATAAGAACGAAACCTCATTGTCAACGTACATCTGGTCCCTCAAAAATCAAAGATCACCATACAGCATTAAATGGAGTATCGTACAACAGACCAAACCGTATTTTTGTGGCAGTCATTTCTGCAATCTGTGCTTAACAGAAAAATTCTACATCATAACATCAAAGTCAGACATTCTTATAAATAAAAAAAGTGAAATGATATCTAAGTGTAGACACCGCAGAAAATATCTGTTGTCTAGTTTCAGACCCCCAACATCATAGTTCGCTGTTTTCTAATCAAGTAACCATGATTTAGCTACCTAAGTATCTGTCCATTCATTTATTGACATCTGATGATCGATGACCATTTTGTTATCGTGAAACTTGAAGTAATGGCAACAAATCTTTGATCTAACTTGCATTCTAATTATATAAAAATATATATACTTATATCAAAATTCCAAAAACTCCGCATCTATTACAATTTACGATATCCAACTACGAAGCCAATTTGATCAATTTAAATTGAAACTTATAATTTCATTCTTTTTTTAAATAGCCAAAGACAAATTTGCTGTTTATCGGGCACCAAATGACCATCCAAATCACACATTGCTTTCAAAAAAAATTCTATGCTATAATGTTATATTGTGCAGGAAGGCATAGCCGCGGATGTCAACTGTGTACCTACATTAGACATCACACAGCGTACGGAATTTTATATTTTAGATCGTGGTAAACTTAACGCAATCAACAGGATTTCAATGCAATGTAATCAAGCTCATCACTTGAATGCCTTTGTCGTCAATCCAGTCAACGAAATCGAAGTATTTTTTAAGCAAGTCGCTCAGGAACTCAGATATTAGTAATAGTTTCGTAAAATTTTTCGTGGACGTAAAACAGTCATGAAGTGTGTTAATTCAATCGTAAACGCACCTCCTTCAGACTCGGGTTTCCGAAAGATATTCAGTTGTTTTGAAATCATCAATCTTCTGATGCTTCTTCGATTTCTTCTAATATTCTGATATTGTGTGAATTTCGTCAATACATTGAAAACAAAGCTTGTATCTTGCTTTACTATGTCATATCTGAAACGTTTCAGACTCCTTGTGGTCAAATGACAAAAATGATGAAATTGGAGAACGTGACAAAACATATTTTCAATGGGGTCTGATTCTTCAAGACTATTCAGACAACTTACTTAGAAATCGTGGTAATGATCACAAAAAAGAGTATTAAGTAAATAACAAAAGCATTAATTCATTATTCTTACACTCTGATTTCGTAATGAGAAGTTTAAATGTTTATTTAGTGAATATTTCAAATAGAATTCTGATAAAATAGCTGTCAATTCAAAATCTTCATTTCCCAATTAAGTGCTTAATGTTAAAGTCTAAATTAAAAACCAACAAATCGCAAAACATGTCGGTAGAAAGTGCAATTTCAGCAGGCCCATCAAACCTATATTGAAGATGTGTGACTTATCATTTTTTACTTTTTCGATTTATGTCCATTATCCGTTCTTCGCAGGGGAGCACGGGCTTTCCAATGGACAATTCACGGTTGGCAGTATCACTCTCCTTAAAGCCGTTTCGAGGCAAGACTTCTTAGTGCGGCCTCTCGACGTTGGCCACGGTAGGTCCATGCCATACGCCTTCTTAACACAGTTATCCTCTGGCTTCCGGAAAACATGCCCGAACCATCTAAGACGGTTCCTTTCTACGACGGTCTTGATGTCTTCTATTCCAAGCAGCTGGAGAAGCATGGCAGAAGTGACCCTGTCCTTCAAAGATACGCCCATCATGCAGCGGATCATTCTGCGTTTTGCTGTCACCATTCTTTGCTGATCTTCGACTTTCATGGGCCATGTTTCACTGCCGTATATCATGCACCTTCTCACACATGCGTCATACACTTGACCTTTCACCCATAAAGGAGTTGCCCTCGATGTTAGAAATGGTGATAACTCGCGAAACTTTCGCCAACCAGATTGAACTCGTGCAGATAATGCAGCCCTTGAACCACCACCGGATTCCATCATGTGTGAATCAATACAGATTTGCAACAACTTAAGACGCATGATTGTAGCCAGAAATGGTGCAGGTATTCAAGAGTGAGTAGTAAAATACTAGACAATAAAAACAAGCATCGGCAGAATTTTGTGGATTTTCCATTTTATGTCGACTATTGAATTCTTGATTTTTCATGGTGGGAAATCTGTGGTTTTCGCGATGCTGCGCCCAAACTTGGTTGCAAAATACTCGAGCTCATTCAAGTCAAACGCTTCTTTTAATGCTGTAATTTAACCAAATCAGTCCACAGTTAAGGAAATAGCGAATCTGACTAGTTTCGCGGAAAATTAAGATCATCGTCCCTTCACACTTCATCACTGGTGTCATAATAAACATAGAACTATCTGATGCACTTATGTTTCCTTTTCCGTGTACACGGAGGAAGTCCCCACGGATAGTTTCAGAGTAATAATGACCGAATAGGTGGTTGTACAGGGCTAGTCAAAACCACTTTGAATTGAAAATTATATGTCCATGACAATAACTGAACAAATGAACATTAAGATAGGACACCTGATCGGATTTCTATCAGTGACTTGTTTAAATTCAATGACCACTTTGATGTTATCCCTTGAGGTATATTATTATTGGCTTTTTGATATTATGCAGTGTTTCTTCTTAATTTCTATATTGTTTATTTCCCTTATTGTCCGGTTATATTCCATGCTATCGTGCTTCCCAGTTCATAAACTTTTCAATCTAAATCAGAGGTTCCCAACCTGTGGTACGCGTACCACTAGTGGTAAACGAAGGGTCATCAGATGATACGCAAGTACCTGCCCGAAATAGGCTACATGCATCATGATAATAATTTAATCTATTCACGTAACATACCTAATCGTTAGGAAAAGTGTTGGTCAGCTTAAGAAAATTAGATCGACGACAAAATTCGAAGTAATTTGTCATTTTTCATTGTCGCAATAGACGAAGATTTGTCTTGTGCATAGATTTCATATTGTCACACCAAACTTTGTATTATGTTGTTTAGATATCAATGCAACAGGCGATGCAATGACATATATTGAGCGACCGACAGGTCAAAATCAACAAAACAAAACCATGGATTTTAGATTATGAACCTCAGCAAGCCAAAATCATGTATTTTGAAGATGCTTGTGGCATACAAATTTACGTTCAACTTTGGCAAGCCAAAAATATTCACAAGTAATATAGTCTACGCTTCTTAAAAACGATACACAACCGTTTTTGGTCGTAGATATTTGACACAGTTTTTTGAAACAGCATTCATATAGATACATACGTTATCTTCCGAGATCGATCACTCGAAACATATATTTGAAATAAAAAAGAACATCTTTCCTGGCATAAAAATAATTTCTTTAAGACTGAGTGATACGCGGCGAACGTGTAAAATCTCAAGTGGTACTGAGACAAGGTTGGGAACCACTGATCTAACTTGTATTTTCCCATCAACGATATTGCCCTTGCAGAGAGATCATTACATACTACTTATTTTTAACTAAATAAAACTGAAAAAACTGAATCTGAATTTTGGCATTGATATAACTGCTAAACCGGGACATACTATCCCGACGGACACTGTCGGGACGCCGGAAAAAATGCTCCTAAACCGGAACGTCTGTTCAAACTGGATTGGCTACGAGTTTACAAAAAAGGAACCCTTCATTTCCAACAGGTGTTTGCTCAGCTTCGTAAAAACGTAATGCTCCCATGTACCCTTTTCAAAATCAAATTCTCAAAAATTCTTCTGTGTTGAACACTTTGCTTTCATCAATGACATTAAGATTCAACAAGTCAACACTCAACATCTGGTTTCTACCTGTACCACCTGCAAGTTCAGAAACATCTGTTGGAAAGATGGCTGAGGAACTGCACATTAATCGTTGGAACACTAAGGTCGACAAATTTTCCTTATCAACTGCCTCCGTCATGGTATGTCTGCAATGTTTGCATATTTCGATTACTCAAACAAACGGAATAGAAACCCATTTGCGCCGAATGAAACGAGCACGACTGACTTCTTCATTAAGGATATCATAAAACGTTTCCCTAGAGTCGTCTGTATGAAGACCTTAAATATCATTTCAATATGATATTGTCAGCTATTGTAGAGGAGACGTTGTATTCGTGACTGTAAGCACTTTGCTAGCGATGTAAATAAATTCATTTGATTATTCGAACTACGTAGCAGAATTGCACTTCAGTAAAACAGCAGAACACACACAATGAAAGTCATCAAACAGAAATGATGTGATAATAAATCGAGAGTCGTCATGTAATATAATGCTCAAAATTGAAGCATTGATAGAAAAAATCCCACACATTCCATCCTTAAAGTGCTTTTGACTTTATCTTGAAATGCACTGATACTCCCGATAGTAATCGAAAATGCTGCCACTATAGCTTGCAATCATGAGATCTTCAGTCAGAGGGTCCTACTCAGATATTTATGATTTAAAAACAGTTAATTGAAAAAGAAATGACAGAAGTTTGTGAATTTTGTGGGTTGCGGTTCATTTGCAAGTCAAGAATGACGTGGAAGAAATTTACCACAATCTTTCAACAATTTCTTCGTCCCGCAACATAAGGTTGTTTGATTAAATGATGAAATGCAGGGAGTGCTTCAAGTGAGGGTAGCACTTTTTTTAAACATCATGCCTATAATACGTGACCGATTTTAATACGTGTATAAATTTCGATTTCTTTCCTGCATGCATTTACCATTGACCATCTTCATTCATCTGCTAACATTGAACACATTTAAAGCAATGAAATGTGTCGTATAAATCTATAAGACAGTTCAGCAGCCGCATAAAAGCACATCACCATTGGGAAAACATTGGAATAATAAAAAATAATGCTCATGATTTTCAATAAGAAATAAGTGTATGAAGTATTTGATCGGTGCTAATTACCAGTGGGCAACATTGTGAAAGCTTTAACGTCACCGGGATTTTCTAGATAAACCCCTCCACTAATGAAAAAAATACACGTGCGATAAGTTATGCTCCGCCAGGAAGTGAAAAGATAATTAGCATGAATTATGCTCATCAAACGGTTAATCATACCGAAAACTTTGTGGATCCAACGACTGGAGTTCATACAAAAACCATCGAATCTTTCTGGCACTTCTGCATGATGCAGAATAAGAGCCAATGCGGCATACACCGATCTTTAGTGGACAGCTACTTGTGTAAGTTCGTTTGGAGGCGAAGGTGCCGAAATACGAACCTTTTCATGCAAATTACCGATGACATTTCCTAATTTCACCCTCTTCAATAAAAAAACAAAAAGTACAAGTTTCATATCATCATTTTCATAATCTTTTTTGGGTGGCAGGGGTTAACTTTTTGGCGGGACTTATCTGGAAAAGATCTCGTCACTACTCTCCAGCTGAGGCCTGTACGGTACTGACATAGTCAGACTTCATCTGGAACGTTGCGATACTTTCATCCCGTGATGCCCTTCCTACCAATGACACACTCAGAGATCGACCACACGACCAGAAGTCAAGCACTTAACCACCGTGCCACGGAGACCAACATTGTTGTTGATAAAACTATACACAGTAAACACATACTACTACCCATTAATCTATCAGATTTCAATTAAAGGCCAATTGAGGTTTCATTTACATTCAACAACTCGAGGATTTCTGCCTTGTCATGCGCATAAGGGGTCGCAGTAGAGATATTTTACATGTGCTAGGAGATCTTTCAATACTGACTTTCTATGCGATTGATTGCTCCAATTTTGATAATGTTCAGATCAATCCGCAACTGAAGTATTTATACAATGAGCTTATACAAGAAAATAGATTGCTCATGTGACAGTCAAGCAAGCTTGACATTTATCTGATTGATTCCCAACAGCTAAGAAGTAAATGTCATATTGGAGAAGTGACTGTAGTACGAGGTAAATGACAAAAGTTATTTGTTTTCTCTTCTCACATTGAGATTCCATAGAAGTTAATGATCTTTCCGAAATTCCGCTTTAGATACAAGAACTGATTGCGAGTTATAAGTGAAAGACAGCGGCAATTTGAGAGGAGGCTGAGCAAGAGCATGATTCAAAGTTCGATTACTTGAATCACAGAATAAGATTCATCTGCGAGCGCGTCTTCGGTTTCCTAAAAAGGAAGTTCCGTATCTGTCCTTCACCGAAATGGCACATCACATAATTAGACAACTTGCTCCTTCTCGAATGGATAATTCGTGTATCGCTTACTTTGGAAATTGCAAACAATAAGTTGTCAGTCGTGTTTGGACACCTGAGTGACTGAGTGAGTGGCGTGCGTGCTGTGATATCACTTCGCACACACCAAAACACGCATCGCTGTCTGGCTAACATTCAGTGCATGTACTATGCAGTGAGGAATGCTGAGAAGAGGATAGTGAAATCATCAAGTGAACTAATTTCAGTGCTCCTGCTTTTCTCTTTAATAATGATCGGATCGACCAACATCATGGAGAAAACTTGTGCGCAATGATGTGAATTCTTCGAATATGAAGGAATCGTAGCAATCGAAGCATTTTGATAGAATTCACAGCAATCCGCAAGCGACGCATTACATTTTTCCTATCTCTGTAATGTATTGGGAGTTCCTTTTTGTCCACTTATTAAGTTCCACCAAGTGTCATCGTTCTGAATTAGTCTTCACTTCTAGTAAGTTGAAAGAGAAAAATTTCTAATTCTGTGCTTTGAATAGAGGCAGTCTTCCTTTTGTCTAACTCTCGGAACTTTTCAATGCCAGCCTCTTCAAATTAAATGGATTTTTCGCTTTCTTAGTAAGTGGAACCACAGAGTTCGAAGAATAATGATGAATCTGTTGAAATTCATATTTAAGTTTCTTCAGAGAGTAGTATTCTTGAAACTATTCTTTCACCTAGCAATGGCTTGTCCTCTATTGGCGAGAAGATTGTCATTGTCAAAATGCTTCCTGACAACGTTCCTCTACAGACTTCCTAATGCTCGAATAGAGTCTACTTTGTGATTTATACTGAGCGAGCGAATTGCTTGAAATTGGTCGATTGCATTACTAAATGCGGCTCTTATCCTCTACAGATGAATGAGGTGATATCCATGTCTATAAAACTCACATGCATTATGCTAGGCCTTGAGTATTGTCGTCAAAAGATTCCATTAGCGGAAATCAAACGCCTTAAAATGCATGGCAATGAAATATTGTAAGAAGTCAGCTCTTCTATTCCTCCTGAGGTGTCGTGTTATGTAACCATTCTTCTTTCAAAGTCAACTTGAACATCGTGTACACAATGAGATGTATTCACTGTAACTGTGCATGTAGCCACTAGTGTTACTCTTACAAAAGGCCCGGCTGTTCTAGTTTCATGAATTTTTGGCATTGAGGTGAAACAAAATGCTTCCTGTTTGAAAATTTTCCGTGAGCTTTTCCCCATCCAGACGGACAAGGGCATCCCCTTGAACTCGTGTGCAAGCTTGCTGATTTGTGTCCGAAGCACAATGGTCTACCAGATCTTTCGCTGTCTTATAAAGGACGTTCATTATACAATTGTCCGCGGTACAAGAAAAAGTATATATCTCCTTCAATTTGTAGACGATATTTATTTATCAAAATAAAGATCCCCGACGCGTTTCGTCACGGTGGACAGTGTCAAGGGGTAAGTAAATGCAGAGGCATTTGGATTAATAATGATTGGGCAGTGACGACTCGTTTGATCAGTTTATGTTTGCGGTTCATTTGTGGCTTGTTCAACGCTGTGAAGCGTGATTGACGCGTCGTGGATCTTTATTTTGATAAACAAAAATCTTCTAGGGAGAGATATATTCTTTGGACATTGGTCTACGTCTGCGAAACTCGGCTGCTCACCAACGAGAATGTATATCGCTTCATCCGCAACGACGAAGTCATGGCGAAGTGAATCTCTTCGAGGAGACTTGCCGACTGTGTTCTCCAGGGATGATCTGCACATGAGGCTCAGCATTCAAATACGCTCGAGAAGACTTCGCTGACATGGTCACGTGCAACGAATGGATGAAGACTCGTGGTCAAAGAAGATCTTGTCGTTTGAAGCTTCTGGACACAGTCCACGAGATCGCCCCGAGAAGATATGGCATGATAGCGTGAAAGAGGATATGCGAAAGCCCACGAGACCGAACGGCACGGAGAAATGCCATCAAGATGGACCAGCATTTGACGGCGTCCAGCCATCGCAATACGGTGAAAAGAGGACGCTAGATGTTGAGTTCACAAACTTTTCGAAACATTTTTGAACAAAAATCAAATGTCTATAAACACACATGATCACACTGATATTTTGCAACCGCGACTCGTAGAGGCTTCAATTTCTTATCATTGTTATTGATGAATTCAAGTTAACCGCAGTGGTGTCATTGGAACAAAACTTCAAACATGTGATTATTGAGCAATGGAAACTATGGCAACTTAAACGCAGTAAATCAAATATTCGTCACCTGAACTGCAGATTTTGGGATGAACAAATATTGACTTAAGTCAATTCCAACAATCAGAGATGGTGTTTGAATCCAACGTCGTAATACATGTATGACGTGTTAGGTAGATAACGCAACGTTTATTGAATGAATCAGCTCAAAAAACAAGCAATTTCTATGAGCTTTCCAAATAAATGTCGAAGATAGTAAATATAAAAAGCAAATTAAAAATTGTTCCCAAATTTGCAAATGGGTGGAACTCCATTCCTCCATTTAGTCAAGTTTCCATTAGATAGCTCTTTTTCCTCGTTGATGTGAAAGCTTAGCGAGAATTCTGTATTCACACATGCTCACAGAAAGTACACCTCCGGGTACAGAAGGTCAGCAAGTTGATTAAGCTCACACTTGGCAGTCTTCAACTTTGTCTGAACATGCCATCAATCAGCAGTGATATCGAGCTATACAGGTACAGAGCAGGAAAACGTTTTTTGGTGAGGTCGAACGTGCACAAAGACATACAGATTTTCGGCCGAAGCATAGGTTTAATGGCAGGCCAGGAGAGAGACACTAAATCATTCCACCGTGGAGTGTTTCTCAGATTGACAGTGCTAAAAGACAAGAAAATAGACTGCTTAAGATAATAGAGATATGAATAGAGGTGGTCTCCGTGGCACAGTGGTAAGTGCTTGGCCTAGCGATCCTTTGGTCCAGAGGTCGAGCCCCGAAAGTGTCATTGGAAGTCGGCAGGAAGGGCATCCGAACTAAAAAGCACCACACAGCTCCAGAAAAGTCTGACTGTGTTAGCACCGTCCAAGCACCAGCATGGGGAGCATGGACGTTAAAGCTTAAAAAAATGGAGCTGCCAATGAAACTAATTTACAAATCGAGGATCAAAAGATTTTATAAGGGAATCAAATCGAATGAAATAAAATAAAAAGAAATCGATCAAGAAGGGTAATAAAATGAGGAACTTGCAAGAAGACAGGCAAAAAGGATCATTTATGCATCCAAATGACGTCCACAACAGCCATTCATAAGAATGCTACTGGTTTGACGAATATGCTGCCTTGACATAGGCTGTCAGCCACAAACTTTGCTAGACAAAATACACACACAGAAGTTCTTGCAACAAACAGCAAGACCTTTTTTATTTGCATTACAAAATTCTTCACTCGCGCAAAGAATAAATGAATAATATAATCAGTAAGGATCATATAAAACACCCTAGTAGGTTGTTTGAGAATAGTAGGAATATTAACAGAAATAAATTATACTTTCTAATGATTTTAATTCTTGACCAGTCTGACTATGAAGAGATTTGCGACATTTACGTAATGTATGTTCATAGAGTTGGTTACAAGAAATCATACGAGTGTGATAACCAACCTGGAGATTTCCTGTCGTAAATCGTCCAGAGGGATCGGTGGGTAGTGTTTCACTCGGAAGCTCACGACACACGGGACAGTGACTGCAAAGAAGACACGGGTACAAATAATTCAGTCTTGATAAATTTCAATCCAAGGATTATCGAAAAAAGTGTCATACAAATATATGTTCTAGCAGAAAGTGCAGATATCGAAATATATATATATTACTGTACTTGGGCGGCAATGCATTACTTTTGCAACAATCATTGAAAAGGTTGTTGGGGCTCACCCGAAATCTTAATGTAATTTAGATTATCTCAACTCTGCCTCCAGGATTTCTCAAAGTATGATGCTATATCTCTATCTAGATCATATCATAGTATTCCAGATGTAATCTCTCCTCTTGAATTTAGACTTTTTGACATGTATTTTTAATAAAATGGTATACCAAAATTGCATTAAATCATTTAACAACCGAATGAAAAGAAAAACAGAAAAATTCCTTCAAAAATACAATAAAATACAGAACGAAAACCTTTTCAATGATATTAATACATGTATGTATATCAGTGGCGTCTTCTCCGTACCTGCGAGGCCTTCGGCGCATCCTAAATAATAGTTTACCAAGATTTATAAAAATGAAAAGTGTCATCATTCATTATATTTCATTTAAATCCGATAGCTTCTCGTGGTAGCTGTCCGTCTCAAAATCAGACGCTCAACCTTAGAATGAACAGTTTTGCTGCGCGTGCACGAATGACAGCCGTTTTCTTCTAACCTTTAGACACACATGCCAGTCGTGTGTTCAGACGCAGCGAAAGAGAGTTGTGAGCGTGTGAGGCAGCAAGCGTACGCGCCCGCACCAATATTGGCTTTCCCGATAAACATCATTCTTTGCCTTCTCCAATTTTTACAATGAAATTCTTCTTTATTCTTGATCAAGGCTCGGCACCTAAATATAGAAGGGGAAGCGCAACCCAATTGTTCCTGTCCTTCGTTTCTTGTCGGAGAGGCCACTACGTCAACAATAGCAGCTGACAGACGTTCAGATAAGACTGTGATCAGATGATGAGCGTTCGCCAATGAGTGCAGAGTAATCTGACTCGAACACCCAGATTCGGTAGAATTCCATGATTTGTTTTTGCGTGATTGATGTGACGCTATGTTTAGTACTATATATGAGCTCATAATCACGCCTTTCGTCCGAAGGGAATATACTGAAAAGATGACAATCGTCAAGCAAGGTAGGCCAACACCTGATTTAAAAATTGAAAGTGCTCACAGAGAAAAAAAATAAGAAATACACAAGACATTTTAATGCATCAAAGTTCAAACACATGAGTGGCTGACCAGCCGTGAGAAAAACAAGAAACTGTTTCCCTTCATCCTTTTTTCTCGAGAAAATGTGGTCTGGACAGAGAGGGGATATAGTAATCTCAGCTCCTTGAGTAAGGCGGTTAGGCGACATGAGCAATCAACTTCTCATGTGCACATTCACTTGACATTAAGAAATGTTCGGGGCATTGTTATTAAAAATTCATCTTTTATGAAAATTAATGTTGTAGTATAAAGAAGTCTGGTATAGAAATAGTATTCCAATGCCGAGCGAAGGTCTGTGGTCTGGGAGCACGCGACGCCACTGGTGTATATATATATATCTATATATTTGTGATATTATTTTTAATTATGATTTATTATTATTATTATTATTTTATATCACCTATTTTTTTGTGAGCAAACACATCTCCTGAAGCTCTAAGAGTGAGCCGCCCTTCCTCATAGTCCCGATACTAAAATTACGACTAATTGTGATCGATCTTGCAGGGAGAAAAACGGTGCATTAGTGTTATAAGACCTTTACTTAATCGCAGCTACATGTAATAACGATTTAATTAATCACAGCTTAATCAATGATTCACTATTCCTTTGCTGAGATGTCTGTGTATCTTCTATTTTCATCCATGAAATTTTTGTAGTTCGCTTACTATGCATATTTAACTTATTTCATGATAATTTAAATTCATTACAGACATTAGCATTTGAAAAGCTTGTATGACCAATTGAAGCCGGTCAGGCATTCAAAATCAAAGTTTTTTTCTTGACGACTAACGGCATTTACTTTATTGTACAATAGCAATATTGCATAACAATAGAACTTTGTTATGATAGTTGATCATTCTATGTCGAGAAAACGTTTAGAGGTAGTGGCATGGGGTATGATTTTATGCAGTTTTGAACGATTTACGAGACGTGGTGACATTCGGCTGCCAGAGCGGAGAATTCTCTCACGTGGTTGCATTTGACCTTGTGCTACTTCAGTGCGGATTTCTTTGACGTTCTCGAGGGCACTCGATCATACGACATAAGATTTAAAGCCCAGGACTCCAGATATTGTGCCACGAACATAACAGTGCTAGCAACTTCGCGCGTTCTCTATCGGATAAAATTATGCCAGGAAGTTCAGCTTCATATCAATTTTCAATTTAGACGATTTTCGAAATAATTTATGCCGAATTCTACATGTCAAATGGTGTAATGAAGTTGAATTTCATTATATTTACTTTCTTCCTTTGTGTTGAAAATTGTGTTGCGTATTCGTTTTCGTTGACTTTTAATGACGAAGGGATGGTTAATCAATATCTTCATCGCAATATAAAACACGATTATTTCAATAACAATTTGTCTGAGTTTAATGATACACAAGCACTAAGACATCATGTTAAATTTGACTAATAATAGCTAGCATTGCCTTGAGAACATTCTACGAGTACTTGATTGCCGAACACGAGGTGTTTTGCCATGTTAATGAAACTGGTAGTTAACCAGCCTAGAATAGGCATGAGTGGCTAGGACATTTTCAGCTTCGCTTCGGTCGATGAAATAATTTTTGAATGTCTGCTTGGTTCGGTTCGGGTATCAGAAAAGACCACGCGGTTGCAGGTCTTCTCATTGTCTAGAACTTCTCGATGAGATTCGAGATTTCGTATGCTCTCCTGATTTGCAATTGTCTTAGCTGTCTGCTACACGTGAACACTGCTACACGTGAAGAGGGCCTATGATGTTCAGCAGACAAGAAATCAGAAAAATAGAAAGAGTGTAAAGAGAACGAGCCTTTAATTTACATATGAGAGTCGTGTAAAAACATGAAAACCTTTGCTAAGATTTTAGCGGCAACCATCTCTGAAGTCCCCCAAAATGCGGCACATGATTCCATTTATAGATGCTTGTGGGTATTCATTACTTTCTTTCCGTGTCATCATAAAAAAATAAGAAAGATATCGGACATTCTCCAGATATTGCAGCGAATTCAAGTTAAGGCACTGCACTCTTCGAGAATCGAATTTCTATTTGGCACCCACTCCTCGGATACGTTGATCCACATAGATAAATTGCCTTGTCTGTGTGTTTGGGTCCAGAGATGACATTCCTCAAAGCTTATGGTCACGGCCGAGTCAATTTTCCATTGAATGTTATATCAACCATACAAGCCAAAGGGAGACAAATATCTATGTCAATTGCTACCGCTTGCTACCGTTGCATTGTGTGAATGGGATAGGATTATGTCCGCTCCAGACTAGCCCACACGCAAATAAATCTATCTCTGTGACCCTAACCGACAAGACCGCGCCAAGGCATGTCGATATTTTTACCATGAACATCAAGCGTTTTAACTCGGTTCTGCTCGCCTGTATTTTCTGTGTTGTGAATAAACTAGATCTTGGACACAGCACTATCTCCCGCATTATATGATGCAGATATCTGACGATTTCTTCAGGAAATATATGATCATCAGTGAATTATCTGAATTTATTGTACATTCTCATTACGCTGAGATCGCAGAGATTGGACGGAACAACCAATCGTCATGATGGTCAGGGTGACGAATACTGACTTCTTACTGTGCTAACAAAACGAAAATAAGATAGTCATGATCAAGCTCTGGGAATCCTATGTCATCCAAATAGACAACAGTCAACAAATATCAGCAGCGCCTTTGTATCAACGTGATGTAATCCGTCAGAATGATTGCCACAAATATTGTGACTGAAAACAAGAGAAGACATTTCCACCGATCATCAGTTGAACTATAAATGTGAGATTGCAGGTGGCTACAATCGTCACAGACACTTGAGCTGAATTCAGACAAGCGAATTTACGTCAGTCAAAGCGTTGCGAATTTATCCTAACTTTGCTCCTCAGAAGGTTAATGAAAACAGTATTGCAAATTTCGAACGTCGACCACATTTCCGATAGAGCACCATGAGGGATAACAGTTTGCAGATCCTGAATCACTCATGTTGCTACAGATTGTTTCATAAAAAATGGATCACCCTTAAACATCGCCTTAACTTCAACTTTGCCTGACTCCGCCAAACTTGAACGAATTTCTCTGAAATTTGGAAGATATGTCAGTTGTGCTTACTAATATCATTGTTGGAAATTTCAAGCATGAATATTGAGTTGTTTTCCTGTTATATATAAAAAAGTAGTAGATAATTTGATCTTCATTTAGCAATGTTACACAAAATCATACCTCACTCTTATAAAATTACATTTGTTTCCTTTGTTATGTAATATGTTGTTCTACAAGCCAAAAGCTATCAAGCAAAACAAAAATAAAGAAAATCGGTCAATCAGAGCCAGTATAGCACCATTATTCATCAACAACAATGTAACTGCTACATGTGATTAACTGGACTTCATGTTCCATAGCTTCTTGACTTCGTTGCGGTGGTGTTGGCAGCACACCTGATTGCTTTCAGCTAGAAATCTATCTCTTACCGGTTGAAAACAATACAAAGCACAAATGAACAATAACGAGGTCGCATTCACAAAAGGCAAAGTGTCAGCCTTGCTAGAACTAGGATTTTCTTTGCGAGCTACAAGCAAGCGACTAAATGAATTTTGAGATTTGTTAAAGTTGATCCAAGTCTCTCGTTAACTGAGATGGCTGCACTAGACTCGTCTATTTCTAAGTCCACTATTCGTAGAAGACTTATTGAGTCGAATTTCAAGAGCTGTAAGAGGCCCTCTCAGATCGAATTATCAGATCAGCATACAAAAAGACGTCTGAGATGGGCAATGAGTCATTGTCACTGGCGAAATCAATGGGATCGGGTTGTCTGGTCTGATGAGGCATCAGTCCGTCTGAAGGATAGTGATGGTCGATTGAGATTATGGATAAAATCTGATCAGGAAATTCCGAGACATTTACATCGTCCCCGGGTACAAGGTGGTGCGACTCTACTGATTTGGGCTGGCATTTGGACCAATGGCCGCTCTGAACTTCACATACAGCAAGGAACCATGAATTCTGAACGCTATGTGAATGTTTTACGAATGAACATTGGCCAAATGACAGATCAACTTGGTGATCCATCGACTTGGTTATTTATGGATGATAATGCTACGTGTCACAGGAGTAGTAGAGTCAACTTAATGAAGTCTCAATTAGGGCTTAGGACATTATCTTGGCCAGCTCGTTCTCCTGATCTGAATCCCATAGAAAATGTATGGAGTATTCTAAAACTTAACGTTCGTCGTTCACTGCTACCTACAGATGGCGTATCACAACTTACGTCACTGTTAAAAAGAGAGTGGAGAAAGTTAGATCAGTCAAAAATCAACGATATCATCGAATCAATGCCTAGACGAATTGGTAATGTCATTGACAATAAGGGTAGGGTCACAAAATATTAGCTTCTTAAGAACCGTTACTGTATCATAGCTTATCAGATTATATAAGGACATTTAAATATATTAGGGACATGAAATAACATGAAAAATGCTTTCTGTATCATAATTATAAAAAATAATTAATAAATTATAATAAATTAGTTATTTATTAATTATTTATTAATTATAAATTAATAAATTAATAATCATTATTTAGTCAAATTTTAGGATGATCCACTTTTTATGAAACGGACTGTATTATCCTTTTTTTGACTGCATTGAGGTTGAAATAATACTCAAGTGAATCGGACACAGTAATGTCGATAGGCACAAGTTTTACCTTGGCAGCTGCGGACGCTGCGTTTCATCCTGCGAGGATTTCTGGTCAGTATGTTGCTACAGTGCCCAAACAAGCACATAAACAATCACTCCATTGCCTCCAAATGATGAGCAGCACAGCCAGGATAAAAACAGAGCAGTCCTTTTTCAGTCTATCAGCTTCCTCGTCCAATCTAGATGATATAACTTAGTTAGGGTCTCTGTCGCACTGGTGAGTCCTTGTAGGACGAAAACAGCATCTTTGGCTGCCAAGTAATTTTGTGTTATAATTGCTCAAGCTTGCTCATGATTTTCGAATTCAAATGCAATTATGCTTTCTGCTACCACATTTTCAAATGTGCCTTCACTACAATAGTCATATTCAAATATCATTCTGTTTGACAGCGTTCATCAATATACCTATGGAAAATGAACCGAGAGGAGTGATAGAGAAGAAACTAGTAGAGGCCTAACATTGCTGCATATGGATAAACAGTGAAAAAGACTCTGATCTTGGAGAGGAACGGAATGCCATGTCTAGGTGAAGAAAACATCCTTTAAATGAAGTATCTCGAACTGCTTGAAATTGACAGCTATAACATTCCTAAAATGGTGGAAGACATTTGTTGTCACAGTTATTGAAATCTTAGATCTTATATTTTGTCAATAAAATCAAGATTCCCCTTTAATGAAATGATGAAGGGTCTCTTTTAGAAATGCTGCAAAAGAATATGAATTATGGGCGCATCATGTTCTCAGTGCGAGGTCTCATCAGACAGTCCGATAATGCTACGAGAGTGTGAGTAGCTATCAGAGAGTTTTGCGGGAGTTATTGCGGTCAAGGAACTTTTTTCTGCTCTGTGACAGTCATAAAGAAAAACCTATCTTTCAAGTTGCAAAATAGTATGTTGTTCTCTTTGCTATCTTGCTTATGGTAATATGCACCCAATGCAAGTAATTCCTGTTCTCTCAAGACCAATTTCCATCGGAGAAGTCGCTGCACATCTGTAAAGCATGACTAAAAGTACAGGAATTGACAGTGATTGCCATTGCCTGTCTATTTGTAGAAACTTTCATCAACGCAACAAAAGTACTAATACATTTCATACATACAGGTCCCACAAGTAACCGCTGTAGTATTTCCCCCTCATTCTATTGTTCTAACCATGAATTTTATTTACTTTTCCTCAACACCGCGATGGCATCTTACTATTCAATGCTTGAATTACATACATGTGTACTTCAAAATTTCAAAAATCGTACAATTCTTCCGGGAAAATCGCACAAAAAACCCCCCTTAAAATCGTAAAATTCAAAATTCTCTATATTTTCAATAGAATTGTGTATTCCCTACTCAATTCCCTGCTCCTCATGTATTCTTGTACAAAAAACAAACGTAGTAATCTAAGAAGTGTATAATGCAGTAATAGCGATCATAGGGTATATAGCAATTTACAGGCATTATTTGCGTTGAAGTCTCAATCGGTGCACGTATACGAGCCAAGCTGCATCATTGGAAACGATCATAGTCACCAACAAGTACTTTCATTCCAAACAAATACGAGCTCAGTTAGGATCAATATCACACCTTTGTATGGCCTGGCTGTCTGGCTTCTAATGTGGATAGGCCTATATTGACGCCTCGGACGGCCACAACTTATGATTTCTGAGAAGCAACTGCATTGTTAAAATGCGTTTGACTGAAGCTCACACCTCAAGTGTGCAATAAGAAAGTGACTTATTCGATATCAAAAATTCCTAACCACAATCGAGCACATTAATTTCGAAAAATTTATACAGCTATATAAAATCGATGAAAAATCGTACGATTGGTTGAAAAATCAAAAAAATCATCGACAAATCGTACAACTTCCGGGATAATCGGAAGAGTACACAGGTATGGAATTATACATTTCAGTGTGGTTTATCATAAATCAACTATTCTGTGAGCATTCACTGGTTCTCAAATTTCCAAGAGGCTAGAATGGGGCAAATTTCAACCTGTCGCACAAGTAACCGCTCATTTGGTACAATATGTTTCATCCAAGAGCCACACATCGATTCGAACAGAGCTTCGCCTGTGAAGTACACTCGCCACCATTCTTCACCACTCCAGTCTTCATGAGCCCTAGCCCATCGGAATCGCTGTTGTTTATGTTGAGGAAATATACATTGACTGTTCCTGATAATTGAAAATGAGTTTGGAAGAGAGTCAAATTATTTGCAAATTTATCAAAGTCGCACAAAAAGTTGGTCAATATATATAATTATATACATTATATGGTCAAAAATTTAACATAAAGATATTAACAACAGAAGACAATGAACCAAATTTAAGACTCAAAGAATCCATCTTTATACGGAAGCTTAAGCCTTCGATAGGTAGTCGAGCTGAATGTGAAGGGCTGAAAGAATTTTTGTACATGCAATTTTTATATATTTCACAATGATTTTTTTGGTTGGGAGGTTGGGGAGAGATGGGTTAGCAGCACATTTCTACTGCCAGATGTCTTTCCATTCTACGCATAATAGATATCATTCATGTTTCTAAGTCAATACGGTGCTAATTATATGATTCTCTACATCAAATTTTAAGTCTTTTGTATATACCATGAATTTTGCTTATCTCATTCTTTTCTTGATAATGGCTATGGTGTAAATAGTCGAAATACATTGACCAATTTTTTGTACGACTTTGATAAATTTACAATAACTTGACTCTCTTCCAAACCTATTTTCAATCGCTGTTGTTTATGACATGAGATTCAGTTTTTCTGAAGCAACAAGGATCCTGGTGCCTTCAGCTTTCAGGCGACATTGAATCGTTGATTTGGACAAGCTATTCGCATATAATTCAAACATTGACTAATGAGAGAACATCGCGGAAAAGTCAATAAAATTTATAGTTAAAACAATAGAATGATGGAAAAATAACCAGGACGGTTACTTGTGAGACGGCCTGTACATCTGATTCATTTTAAGCCTAACTGTCGTGTCATTTGCAGAATGCAAGAAGGGTGCACTGTACAGGTGTCACTGTAGTTGTTGTACCAATGAAGCAAGTTGGAAATGAGAAACATGTGTGCAACATGCATCTGAGGGCATTTCTTAAATACAAGAAACTAAGCCTATTTTGGAGAAAGGAAACATCTAAAGAATACTGGGAGAAAATCGTCCAGATTTGATGGATTAGCATTGTAAGAATTTATGGCTGGTATTTACCCATGGATTACTTTTGGTTGTGGTCGAGATCGAGAAAGTAAGTTTATTACATTTTCCAATGAATCCCCAGACTTTGCAGAAATTTCACATGAACTAAAAATTCTACTTCAAAGCCATTTTCGAGCAACACCTTGCATTGGGGTTTATGAACCATTCGTCTTTTTTGTGACTACATTGTAAAGAAAGCATCTAAACGCATTTATTTGATGTACAATTTGGTCAGATCCGGTTGCCCAACGAATGTGCTGCTGCATGCCTACATATATTGCATTCGATCTGTTCTACTGCACAAATTTCCCGTCTTATCCAGTGTTCCCTCGTATCTAATGAACAAACTTTTACGTAAGAAAAAGCAAGATAATTGTCTTCGACCGAAAATTCTCTCTATTTGTAGAAATAAGTTACAATAGAATAAATTAAATAAAGTCACAAAACGTTTCGGCGTCGGCTTGTTCACTATTGAATAAACTTTTACGTATCATCGAAAAAAAATCAGCGAGTAAGAGAAAACGAATTTCATTTTATCCAGGCGTTTCGTTTGATACTACAAACATCTTCAGTGGAATGAGAAGTAAAGTTATAAGTTACTTTTCGCCTTTCTGTTCCTTAAAAGTCATTTTTAACTTTATTTTTCATTCCACTAAAGATGTTTGTAGTATCAAACGAACCGTCTGGATAAAATGAAATTCGTTTTCTATTACTCGCTATTATTTATTTCTAAGAAAAAGAATTGTCCGCATTATTGATGCAACTCCCACGTCCAACATTTTAAATGTTGCTGATGTTATTTGCAAGCACCTTTTCAACAGTTTTGGGAGAAATACTTACCATCCGCTACGTCTCATGTTTTGTGAAAAAATAGAAAGTCCCAGAGTCGCTGCAGCCTGAAGTCACTCTGTTCGAACCAGAGTTAAGTTAACTGAAGTCATAAGTGTTCGAACCAGTCGGTGTTGTGACTTATTTGTAAAGTTTGCACTTTCTTTTTAACTTTTGGTCACCTGATTCTATTTTCATTCATTCATTTACACATTCAATCATGTTGGTGTTCACGGAATTGTAACTAACATTGTGGACCAATAAAGATGCTATGAATATGTGACAATGACAACCAACCGAATATTGGAATGCGTTGAGAACTTTGAGTCCTGTATTGAGGAATTTGATGGCTTTATACTAAGACATACACACTATCATTCACGACTGAATACATAGCTGGTGATAAATAAGTCGCTATTTCCTTAATCACCGTTCATTATGGGTAGTATTCAATTGACTATGATATATCAATGGCAAGTATTTCTATAAGCAATTTATAATAGCGTAAATGCTATAAAAAAATAAAATTAAAAAACTTATAGCTAACTAACTGATGATAAAATCAAAATGATATAAAATTGTTCTCAAGTTTTAATTATCAACATTAGTATAATATTATAGCATCATGAAATTGCTAAAAATAGTTTCGAAGAATAGCTGACTCATTTTTCTACGACGTTTTCTCTGAAAAGTTAGGGATCGCAAATTGATCGTGTAAATTTAGTTTAGGCTGTGCGTGTTGTTCCAAAAAGACGTTGAATACATGCCCATTTTGTGGAGGATGCTTTGTGGTCCAGGAGAAAGAGTGATATATGTCGTATTTCCTCTTGAAAGTTCAATGGCATATTGCTAGCATGACGTCAGAGAAGTCAAAGAGATAAACGTACGACATCACTTATTAAGAAACGTTTACAGCAAATAATCAAACTTATTACCAATTACCAAGCATAACGCTATGCTAATGTATTGATATGATAAGATAACTCCAGAGCACCTTCAACCCAAACAGTAAAATATTTGCATTGGGAAGCGCGCGGTAGGGTCGACTCACGTGAACTAGGATTAGTGTCGTAACTTTTGCAGGAAAGTAGTTCGCAAGGATCAGACGATGTTATTAGTCAACCTGTCATGAGACATATTTCATCATTGTCCATGAAATCAACAGCGCTCATATCAAATATTCCTTCAGCTATGATTACAGTCTGATATCGTTAAGCTTGCCATATTCACAAAGTTGTGTCATCCAAGTGATGGCGTATCACGTTCTAACTTTGGCAAGTTTCGACCCTTCACCGCTTCCACTGTCATTTAGCCATGCATTACTAGGTGTTGGTTAGTATCCTATTTTGCAATCCCATCAACAATCTGAAATATGATTTAGTATTCCCAACGACAAGCCTGCCAACATGTCAAAGATTTATTGCTTATCTAATTTAATGAATACCCCCAAGCATAAAGACGTGTACAACAAACATGACAAACATGGGACAAATTCCAATTACATCATTTGCGAATATACGAGTATATCAAGAAGAACAGTAAGAATTCAATAAATGGCATTAAAGAAGACACTAAGACAAACGAAACAATTCCAACAAAGAGCATTAAATCAGGTGTAAAAATACTTCTTTGTTAACATGATTTCGGTTCATACTAAGGCTGAGTAGTATATAGTGTGACATCCGGCGCGACGCTTCGCTTCGCTTTGCTTCGCTTCGCTTGCGCCGGATGTCACACTTTTGCGGGGTTTTTTCAAAAAAATCAAAATTTCAAAATTTCAAAAATTTAGGTAGACTTCAAATTTCACGTGGCCGAAGGGGGGAAAATTTAGGTAGTGACAAATTTTCAAAAAAACAAAATTTCAAAAATTTAGCCGGTCTCAAAATATCACGTAATCTCAAATTTGAGAATTACAATTTTCTCGCTTAAATCATGACCGTTCCAGGACACCGAAAATCATAAAAGTTAAGAATCTCAAAATTTGAGAATTACAATCGGGCGAAGCCCTAGAACCTTCGGTTCGATTTTCATTGCTTAAATCATGACCGTTCTAGGACACCGAAAATCATAAAAGTTAAGAATTTCAAATTCATGAATTTTATCCATTTTTCAGGTTTTTAAAATATGTCATGTGACTAAAAATATTTGAAGGAATTGACATATTCTTAACAATAAGTTTAGGTACTTTTACAATTGTCATTCAAGGGTAGAGAACATCTGCTTCCCGCATTTATGAATAAAATGCATTTCAGTGTAAGGAGCTGTGTCCTCCAACTCAAACATTTGAAAGGAAACAATGTATGAAAGAACAAACAGCTGCTACACCCACTTATTCATTTGTAAAGACGTGGCATATAATTGCAGCATGTAGGAAGTAAGACTTCATTTACAATTCCATTAATCATAACTAGTGACTGTTTTCTTTCCTTATTGCAAAATGCCAAAACGTACTGCCGCAGAAGCTTTTTCGTTTTACATGGCGATTTTACTAAACTTAATTAAAGAAGAGCACAAGGAAACTGCGAATAAATACTTTGAAGAGTGGAAGTTAGAAATTCAATCGAGAAAGAAGAACAAATTGGACTCTCAAAAACAAGTGGAGGATATTACAGTAAAAATAGAACAGTATCTTAACACTACTACAATTCCTCAGTTCAATGTTACAAAAGAACATTTCATTACCATCGAAGATAGTGCTACTATGATTTCAAAACTGATTGCAAGTGATAAAGTGCACCATGGGTCGTTGCTGAGAAGTGCTGCTTATCAAGGTTATGGATTTAAAAGAATTCTGGAATTGAGTGACAATAAAAAAAACAGATTTGTGGCAAACTTGGAACTATTTAGAATTTCCTATAACGTAAGTTATTGTTATTTCTTGATGAACTTATCAGATCTAATTCTACCACACGTATCATTTTTAAATTCATCAATGCCCATTAGTTTTGTTAGAAAACATTTTAAAGAAATCAAAATTTATATAGAAAAATTGAATCAACCGACAACTATAGAAGAAATGAGGTTTGGTTCCCAAGATGAATGAACATTAACTGTGTTGTTTCACTTTTTAAGATATGTGCAATGTACATACATATTTGATGTATACATATTTATGAAGACTTCTTTATAAGTAGTAACGCATTTTGGATTATTTTGAAATGTAATTAAATTTTCTTTTGTTCTCCAGTCTAATGGTAGTAGACTGCTATTGTATAGATCTATATTTCAGTATGTAACATAATCTTTGGTATTTAAGAATGATTCATGGAACTTAGTAGTATTGCATTTTGGATTATTTTGAAATGTAATTAAATTTTCTTTTTTTCTCCAGTCTAATGGTAGTAGACTGACATTGTACAATTGTATGATAAGATTGATTGTTGTATTATTATATTTGATATTTAAGAATGATTCATGGAACTTAGTAGTATTGCATTTTGGATTATTTTGAAATGTAATTAAATTTTCTTTTGTTCTCCAGTCTAATGGTAGTAGACTGACATTGTACAATTGTGTGATAAGATTAATTGTTGTATTATTATATTTGATGCAAAATACACTGCCGTTGTTTTCATTTTCCTGTACAAGAAGTAGACATTATTACAGTTATTGGAATTTATTTCATTTAAAATGAATGATGAAAATCCGACAGTTATACTGAGTAATATAGGTGATATATTACCTCAGGTTAATAACATGACTGAGTTCTTAGAAATATACGACAAACAAACAACTACGTATTTCGATTTAAATAGCATTTCAGAAGATTGTATTCAAAATATTTATTCAAAATATTTCTTTAAAAAATGGAAGAAACAAAAATGGAAGAAACCGCAAGAATATATCCTTCAATATCATATGAACGTAGTTCTACTTTAATGGACATTGAAAAGATTAACATTGAAAAAATGAACATTGAAAAACACAAAGATAGAGTACGCTATATGAAAGATAAGGAATCTCAATTATTATTAAGATTAGAGCATTATAAAAAATTAAGAAAGAGATGGACTAAAGTTAAGAATGTAACACAAGGAATTGGCATATTCTTAACAATAAGTTTAGGTGCTTTGACAATTGTTATATCTTCTGGTGTTTTAGTAATTCCAGTAGTTGCTACAGCTTTAACAGGTACGGGCGTTTTTGCAACTTCACTTGTTACAATGTTAGATAAATCTTTAATAACTAAGAAACGAAAATCATTAAAAACTAAGCATTTACATATTAAAGAAGTCTATGATAAACTACATTACTACTTTCAAAGAGTATGTGATGATAATGTTATTACGTTAGATGAGATTGAAAAATTTGATCAAATAGCTAATAAAGCTAATAAAACGCCATTTCATTTAAAGTCCGAAAAAGTTGATGATAAGAATAAACAGGATGGCAAAATTTCTAGTGATGGCAAAATTTCTAATGAAGAAAATTACAAAATTTTTTTAGAAGAGCTAAAAACTTTAAGCGAAAATTTAAGCAAAACTTTATTAAACAAAACTTAAAACGAGAAAACTTTAAACGAAAAGATGTCAAACAACAAAGCAATAAAAAAATAATTTGTTCAGTAAAATGTTTTTGCTGTATTCCAATGTTACCACAAAATTCAAATATTATATTTTAAAAATGGATAAAATTAGAGCTGATAATTTTAAAAGAATAAAACAATTAGAAGAGTTAATAAAACAAAGAAATATTATGAAAGAAAATCATCTTCAACATAGAATGATAAAAGCTGGTATTCAATCTGATATGTTTGAAAAAATGCAGCAAACCGACCAAGTAAAAACTGATTTTGAAAAAACTATGGAACCATTTAAAACTCTTGAAAAAGAAAGTACAAATAATGATAAACAAATTGATATAACAGATCCAGAGCACAAAACTATATTAGATGACTATGGATTACTAGAATCAAACATTAATAAGAAATTACCAAAATCTATGCAATTTGAACATTCTATTTCATTTATAGATGGAAAAACAATACCTAGATTTTATCTCGGTCAAAAAGAAATATTTCCACAACCTTTTCGAGGTATAATTTTTTCACCAGATAAATCTCCTTTTAATTTAGATAGAAATTTTGTTGATCTTTTAAGAGGAGCAGATTTAAAAAATTATGCTGTAGAAGATCTCATAAAATATAAAGCTATGTTAGACAGAGTTGGTGCAGTAAAATCTCTTAGACGTTATAAACAATTAGAAAATTTATTATCAATGGGAGTTAAAGTAGGGAAAGGTTTATCTGAAAAACAGAAAACAGAAACAACCATATTTTTACCAGATGATCCACAAGAATTACTAAATAGATTAAATATTTTAATATCTGCAATAAAAGAAGAACATAATTCTAGTTTCAATGAAATTCATGCTATATTGAAAAGACTGTTAGAAAAGAAGATTCTAAATGAAGAGGATTATAAAAGTATAACCGGACATCTCTGATGTCCTCCAGGGCTTCGCCCGTAGCTGAAATATGTTGTTGTTTTTAATTTTTTATAAAAAAAATATTTCATAAAAAAATATTTATTTAATTTTTTTAGTTTAAAAATGTGTTCAGCAGATTTAGACAAAATTAATAATCATTTAGAAAATTTGATAGAGATTTTGGGTTCATCAAAATTTAGTACGACGTTAAAAATTATAACAACTACTTCATCACACACTTGTAATTTAGAACCCATTCTACATTTGGAACAAAATAAAAATTATCAAATTGCATTGACTAGTTTCTCCACATTTAACACTATTCAAAATGTTATAAAAGATGTGAATGATCAATTTAGATATTCTACTGATAAAGGCAAAACATGGAAAATACTAACTTTTCTTCCTGGTTCTTACGAAGTTGAAACAATATCAAATGAAATTAAGAGACATTTAGGTATACCATTTAAAGATAAGAAACAATTACATTTTGCAGTTGAACCGGCAGTTAATAAATTTTCTCTTACTTTAGACGAAAATCATCAAGTTGATTTTAATCATGATAGATCATTGTCAAAGCTATTAGGATTTAATAAACAAACCTATAGTCAAGGTTATCATTTAGGTGAGAAGATTCCAAAAATAACTGAAATAAATTCAATTGTTGTACATTGTGACATTATTGAAGGAGGATATATAAATGGTAAATTATCAAATTTAATATTCAGTTTTCCAGCTTTTACTGTACCCATTGGTTATAGACTAAATGTATTTCCACAAACATTAATGTATTTTCCTATTACAAGAAAAACTATTAACAACATTAACATTAGAATCACTGATGAAAAAGGACAAGAAATAAATTTTGGAGGTGAAGAGATTATGATAGATCTTTTGGTTCGGGAGGTATAAACTCCCGTTCGAGAGGTATAAACTCCCGTTCGAGAGGTATAAACTCCTACGCGAAGCTAGAGAAGTTTAATTTTCTTCTTCTTCTTTAGAAACAAAAAATAAAAAAATAAAAATAAAATTTTTTTATTAAAAAATGAGTGAACTACCTCCATTTAATAAAAAAAAACTTAAATTTAATCATCATCCAAATTTATCTAATAAAGTTTTGTCAGTTATTTGTGGAAGATCAGGTTGTGGAAAAACGTATCTATTGTTTAAAATTTTAACGACTCCAAATTTTTTGGATTATAACAATCTTATAATTTATACAACAACGGCAGAACAACCCGTCTATCAATTTTTAAAATATGGATTTGAAAATAATCTTAAAAAAACAGCAATTGCTTCATTATTCAAAGAATATGAAAAATCTGAAGATGAAGAAGAAATAAGTTCGTGGTGTGAAGAAGCAACAAAAAATAATCAGTTAGTTGAAACCAATAAAAATAAGCATATAAAGATACAACTAATAGATGATAGTGGTAATATGCAAGATCCTAGTAAACTAGATAAAACAATGAAACATTGTGTAATTTTTGATGATTGTGTTAATGATAGAAATCAGTCAGTTCAGAGAAATTATTTCACAAGAGGTAGACATAATAACTGTAGTGTATTTTATTTAACACAAAGTATGTATTCATTAGACGGAAGTGTTATTAGAAAGAATGCAAATATATTTATACTATTTGAAATAAATGCAAGAAACTTAAGTGATTTGTTAAGAGATTTATGTGTAAGAAATAAGGATGAATTTAAACAATCGTGTAACAATGCTTGGTCAAAAGATTATGGATTTATCACAATTAATATTGATAAAAAAATTCATGAAAGAGTTATAGAAAATATTTTCGAGGAGTGATCGAACGGAGTGACCGAACGGAGTGACCGAACAATTTTTTCTTATAAATTTTTTGTTAATAAAAATAAAAAAAAATATGTTGAATGATTATAAGATAGAGCATGTACCAGTTTTAAAAGATTATCGTCATCCTACAAATCCTGTAAATTCGAAGAAAGAAGTTAGATTTTATTATCATCATAAATACGTAGCGCTCGTTACAGATTATAAAACAAAACATGGTATTAAACCGTGTGTTAAAACAAAAGACTTTCCACTTTGTTTAAGAAGTTTCCGAGTATTTTTGGCGTATAATAATTTATGGTGGTTGGTTAAGAAAGAACATTTAACAGCACATGAATTAGAAACATTACATCAATTACATATTCCTGTGTATATGCAAAAACGGAACCGAGGTTCTATGTAAAAATTCATTTTTTCTTTTAAAAAATATGAATCGTGAAATGTCTCTCGGACAAACCTCTAGGATTGATGAATTAATCAAGAAACAAATTGCTGAGTTTGATGCGCAAATTAAACATAGTAAACGTAGTAAACGTATTAGAAAACAGAAACGTACTAGGCGTAGTATTAGACGTAATACTAAAAAACAGAAAAGTGGAACAAAAGAAATATTAGAAACTCCTATTACTGATATCTTTTTCGATGATAGAATTAAGGATGAACTTGGTGATGATTTATGTAATTTATTTAATCCAAATGAAATTAAATATGAAAATGTATCTTTTATTAATGTAGTAATGATACCATAGTAATGTAGTATGATATCAAGTATGATATGCGGAAACTTTTAGCAAATGGTAAAATTATTAATTTACTTGGAAAAGTTATTAAAGATCAGGAAAATATAATTCAAAATTTTTACGTAACCTTCTATAATAAAAAATCATTTGAAACATGGTTTTCGAATCTGGATGAGAAATCCGATGCTAACGAATGGATTTTTACAGGTAATATTAAATATGAAGATTTTGGAATGAAGTTAGTACAAAGATCGCATAGAGGGGCAGGGATTAATATGAAATATAGAATCAAAGAATATTTCGGTGAATATTGTTATATTCCTTCTGAAGATTTTTGTTTTATTAAATGTTATAATGTTTTACGAGGTTTTAATGAACAACAAGGAGAAATGATGAAAGAAATGTTTAATAATTTTTTATTTAAAGAGAAAGCCACATCTAGAACAGGAGTAATGTCAAACTGCAAATTTTCTCAATTCAATAAATATTTTGGAGAATGTGTTCAATATTATAGTCCTGCCAATCGTCATTTAAATCCTAGAGGAATTGAAACGTTTAATAATTATGTTTATTACAATTATTTTCACGCAGGTTCAACAATTGGTCACTATTGTTTAATTAATAAATCTCATAAATTAAAAGCTATTAGAGAAATTGAAAATAATTTCAAACCCATATATAAAACAGTTACTGATGAAAATCTAACAACGCGTCCATATAAAATCATAACAAAGAAAAAAATTGACTATGGTTCAACATATATTTGGGATCTCGAAACTTTTCCCGATCCTAACTGTTCAACAGCTCATCCTATTCCTTATGCTGTAGGAGCTATTAATTTTAATAAATTTATATGTTGTTTACCGAAACAAAGATTGAAAGAATTAGAAACACGTTTGTTAAGTGATATGATTAAAATTAAACGATCAAAAGATGAAGATGAAATTAAAAAACTTAAAAAACAGATTAATGAGTATAATAATTTAACTGAATTAGAATTTAATAAACTTCAAAATTGTATGAAAATATTTACGAGAACTGAGGATGATGAATGTTCGATCGGGGGAAACCCAGAGGACGTATGTCCGATCCATCAATTTTTTAAAACTCTTGGAAAATTTAATTATTCTAGAGTAACTTTAATAGCTCACCATTCATCAGGTTTTGATTCCTATTTTCCGATAAAAGCTAATTTTAAATTATCTAAACCGCCTCTTAAAACTTCAAGAGGAATATTGACTGCTTCATTACAAAATCCTTATACAACTGAATGTGTTAGTAGATATATTCAAAAATCTCTTAGATTTAAAAACAATATGAAAAAAGATTCACCGTCAGGTAAATTAGCACTTCAAACTATTATAATGAAATGTAGTTATCAACATGTAAAAACAAGTCTTTCTAAATGGTGTGAGAATTTTAAAATTCCTACGAATGTGTGTAAATTAAATTATGAAATTGGAGACATAACACATGAAAATTATAAAGAAAAAGAAAATGAATGGAGACCATATTTAGTTAACGATATTCTTTCTTTAGCTTTTTGTATCTACAAATATAATAATGTTATGCGAGATTTAGTTGGTGAAGATATAACTACTAATTTAACATCCTCTGCTTTAACATTTAACGGTTGGATGAAAAGCGTACAAAATGACAATATAAATATTCATTCTCATATAGATTTATGGGCTAGAAATTATATTAGAAAATCTGTTAAAGGTGGAAGAGTTTCAGCAAATATAAGAAAATACATATCGCCATTTTGTAGCATCTTGTTACCAATATTAAAACAGTATTTACCTGGTCGCTGCGCTGGGGGGACTTTGTCCCTTGGTCGCTGCGCTGGGGGGACTTTGTCCCTTGGTCGCTACGCTGGTGGGACTTTGTCCCCGGGAAGTAATTTAATAGATTTAATGAAACAGTATCGAGATTTAGGAGATAAAACTGAAATTTGTAAGAAAATTTCAAATCAACTACTTGAACAAAAAAATGAATTTCTAATGGCTTTTGATGCAACATCTTTATATCCATCAGCTATGTATGATGAAAATTCAGAATACCCTAAAGCTGAATCAGCTAGAAAATTTCGTCAAGAAGAAGAGTGGGAAATAGTATATAAATTTAATACTCAAACATTTAGACCTAAAACTGGAATATTCTCTGTTGTGTTTCAATATCCGAATGATATGTTTTTCCAACCAGTTCCTATAAAAGATAAAGTTAAAAATCAAAATAATAATTCTCATGTAAAAGTAATCAGGTTTAGAAATGGTATATGTTATGATGTATTAACTTCTGTAGACATACAAGAAATTGTTAGATGTGGGGGAAAAATCTTACATATTACTGATGGTATAATTTATGAAAAAAATTATCAAGTTTCACCATTTCGAAATTATATTGAAAAACTTTTTAATTTGAGAAAAAGATATAAAACAGAAGGAAATACTGTAGGTGATGAGTTAATTAAATTATTGATGAATTCGCTATATGGCAAAACTGTGCAAAAAGATATAACCACTAAATATCATTTATGGAATGAGAATACATTGAGAAAAAATTTCACTCAAGAAGTAAAAGATTATGAAAAATTAAATGATGAACAATATTTAGCGAAAGTAGAAATGGAAGATGATGAATTTCTCAAAACTAATATTGTAAAAGATGGGAAGACGTCATTCATGCCATCACACTTAGGTTCTTTCATTCTTTCTCACTCTAGAAGAATCATGAATAACTTTATTTTAGAAATTAATGGTTTCAAAGAAAAATACATTCATTATACAGATACTGATTCAATATATATTTCCAATGAGCTCTTTAATAAATTAGACGCTGCTGGATATGTTGGAGGAGAATTGTGTCAAGGGAAAAATGATTATGGAAATGGTGGAATTATTTTTGCAATGTTTATTGCTCCTAAAATAAAATATTGTATTACTGTAGATGAACAAGGGAGACTTAGTGAAAAGAAAACATTCAAAGGATATTCACAAGATAAAGTAAAAGTAGAAGATTTTCTAAAATTATATTCGGGGAAAACATTATCGACTACAGTTAATAAACCATGGAAAAGATCTTTAGAAACTGGAATTAGTATTCCTGATAAAAATAATAATACTGAAGAAAAAAAATTTTCTGGTCAAATAAATATTCTTAAACGTCAAGCACCTGACGAAAATGAAATTATGTTACCTTATAACGGAGAAGATATTCAAGCTGAAATATTTCAAACAATAATCTGTGAGAGTAATTTAAGTGATGATGATGACACGTGGGAATAATATTTTTTTTATTACATCTAAAAATTTCATAACATCTAAAAATTTTATAACATCTAAAAAATTTATAACATCTAAAAAATTTATAACATCTAAAAAATTTATATCATCTAAAAAATTTATTACATCTAAAAACTTATTACATCTAAAAACTTATTACATCTAAAAATTTTATTACATATGAAAATATATTTATCGAATATTTTGGTATTTTCTATTAAGTTTTATCATATTAAGTTTCATCATATAATGTTTTATCAAAAGATAATTTAAATTTATTTTCACTAACTATTGATTCTTCATCATCATCATCAATTGATTCTTCATCATCATCATAAATTGTTTCTTCATCATCATAAATTACACTTTTTGGTATAGGATGCCCTTCCGTGATAGGATACCATTCTATTATTGGAATATCTAATTCTAAATTACATCTTTTATCTGATAATAATATAATAGAGAAAAATATTGGTCTTTGATCTCTTTTGGAAAATTTAATAACACCACCATAATCTGAATCACTTTTAGTTTTTGTTAAAGATGATAAAATTTTAAATTGATTAGATGTAAATCCTAATTTAAATTTTGTAGACCCGACACATAGTTGTCTAACAGTATCTTCAACTATGCCATCATTGTTATTTTCAATTGTAAGAAAATGAAATTTAGATAAATTTTTATAATTACTAATATTTTTATAATCTTTTTTACCATTTACACCTTTTTCAGATGTTACAGAATCATCATTATTATCATAAGATTCTTTAAGATCGGGCAAAGCCCTAGAATCTTCGGTTCGTTTATTATGATTATGATTATGGTCATTGTTAATAGTATAAGGTGTTGACCACATATAAATTTTCTCTTGTTGAGCTAAACCATTTATATAAGATTTTAATAAATTAATATTTAAGTTTGAATATAATCCTATATACGTATCATCATCATATCTTTGCGGCATTTCTAATGTTTCTTGTTTATAAATTGTATCTCTATAATAAACTTGACATAATAATTCTTCATTATGTTTTTTACTCTCTATGTGAATGTTATATTGATTTTGTTCATCAACAAATAATCTAATTTTTTCTTTCGAAAAAGATTTTAATTTTTTAACTAATTCTTTAATATTGATATAATTAATAATTTTAGTTTCTATCCAATCAGTATTACTAATTGGTAACACTGCTCTAATAAATCCATAAACATTATTATGACCTATTATAACCATATTTTCTTTATTTAATTCAACATAAGCTACATCATTATATTTACTTACTATATCCATAAATTTAATAAATGGATCACCTGGAAATAAACAATAATTAGTTTCTATAGAAGGTAAACCTTTAGTCTGTTCTCTAAATATTTCGGATTGTAATTGAAACAAAAGATTAACATCTATACATGGATTATTATTATTATTATTATCAAAACATTTATTTTCAAATCCCGTTGATCTCGTCGAATAAGAAGAACAGGATGATGCGGGCGAATATAATTTTTTTAAATTTGGATTTTCCATTTTTTTATTTTTATTAGAAAAAATTTTATTTTTTTATTGTTAAAAAATGATGTTACCAAATGTTGGTGGAGGTGCATATATCCCGAATAATCGTGAATTAGAAATAGAGATAGAAAATTATATCATGAAAACTGGAGACGTTTTATCTGGTCCATTGCATCTTTCTATTCTTCCACAACAAAATACAGAGTTAACAAATAAACAATATGTTGATACACAAATCAATGATTTAAAGGAAAAATATATAAACGATGTTTTGGTTCCACTGATGAATGAATTAAAGTTGCTTAAACTTAATGACAAATCATTAAACGAAAAATTATTAAAACTTGATAAAAAGGATAGAGAGCTAGAAGGAGATATAGGAAAACTTTTTAAAAAGATTTCTGAACAATCAAAAATTTTAATATTACTTTCTTTAAATTTAAAATCTGCTGTCATTAAAAAAAAACATCAGATAAAAATGTTAAAAGAACAATTAGAAGATGAAATAGAAAATCTACCTGAAAGAATTAAAAAAAATTTAAAGCAGTTACAAACTACATTCCAAAAAAGTGTTGATGAATTAAGTTCTAAAATTACTCAACAAATGAAAAAGATGAATAGAATAATAAATGAAGTAAACTCACTTAATGAAAAAGTTGATAAAATGAAAAATCTGAAAATCAATTTAGAAAATGAATTAAAGAAAAATTTACAAGAAAACTCTAAAGAAAATAAAGAACAGTTAGATTCTGTTAAAAGACAATTAGATGTTCTTAAAATTAAGTTAAATGCTCTTAAAACGGCGTTGAAGATTAATCAGCAGAAAATGCAAGTTAATAGAAAAGAAATTAAAGTACATCACACGCTGCTTGACGCAATAGATAAAGTGCAACAGGCAATTAATAAAGTTATCTCGAAGTTGTTGTCCATTCACAAACGTAAATCTTAGCGTAAATATTAACGTAAATATTTTTTCTCAAAAGTCAAATTTAATCCTAAAAAATGCCTATAATTTATAAACACAATCTTAAACATTTTGCTTCAAATCAAAAAATTGCTCATGAACCACGTATGAATCCTGTTTATCATTATGATAATAGAGAAACAGTCGGAACACAAAAGTTCCTAAGCACCGCAGGTGCCGTTCACACGGAAGGAGCTGGGATCTTTTCTGGTATTGGTAGTATCGTTAACTTAATTAAAAATAATAAAGATTTGATTACATCTGCCGCAAAAGGAGCAGCTGCTATAGGTAGTACAGCTAGTGCAATATCAAATGCTGTCAAGTCTCAAAACGAATTAAAACAACTAGAAGCTATTCGTAAACTTAGGAATGATTCTGAAGAACTAAAAAATTTAAAAAAACTTTCAGAGGAAACAAAAAATAAAATTGCTAACATTGCTGTTGGGGAAACCTTGAGGAGCGGAGCTGCGTCTGATAGTAAACATAATGAAAAAACAATTGAAGAGATAAGAGGTAATGGTCTAGCAAAATTCTAAAATTATATTTTAATAAAATTTTTTAGTAAAATTTTTTAGTAATTTTTTTAGTAAAATTTTTTAGTAATTTTTTTAGTAAAATTTTTTTCTGTCTGTGAGAAAAACAAAAAGTCAAATTATTTTTTATAAAAATGTCTTCGCTTATCGAAAATAAATTTAGATTAGACGATCCTCCGTTCGTCAGTAATAATCAAAAAAAGAATGACTATATAAGAATTGCTATGAATCCCGGATCTTCCAGTAGAGTAAATACTGGAGGTGATTTAATTTTTGAAGTTGATAATCAGCAGAGTTATATATATTTACCTGATTCGTTTTTACATTGTGAATATTCTTTATATAGTGATGCCAATTTTACAACGCCATTACCAGAAACCGATAATATTGCACTAGAGAATAATTTTTTCCAAGATTATTTACACAAATGCGTTTAGATGTTGCAACTCAAAATATAGAAACAATAAGTGATTCTCCAGGTGTAATTGATACAATGCTTAGATTTATAACAATTGGTGAAAATAATAAAAAGCATGAAATCGAAGGTTGGTTTCCTGATACTAATGATGGTATAATTGTTGATGATTTAACTCACGCTGGAACAGATGCAGCAGGAATTGCGAAAGATGTAGAAAATATTGCAAAACATTTAAATAAAACAAATAATGATGCATATAAAGAAAGACGTGAATTTAACAAGAAAAGTAAACAGACAGTTAATTGGTCATTGTCTCCATTATTCGGATATTTAGATTATGACAAAATATCATATCAATTAAAATTTAAATTAATAATTCATCGTACAGCAAATAATGAATTAATCTTTTTTGGTAAGACTGGAAAAAAAGCATATTTAAAAATTGATAGACTTGAATGGTGGATTAAGCATATTACTCCTAGTTTAGAGATTGAAACAGCTATTGCAAAAAGATTAAATACTAACAAACCAATTCCAGTAAATTTTCTAAAGAGAACTGCTAGTTCAGTAACTTTTTCCGAACAAAGATTTAACTGGCATTTTACTAGAACTGCGAATACCCCAAGATATTTATTACTAACATTTCAAAGAAATAATTCTCCAAGTTTTGATAAGAACAATAATATTTTTCATATTAATACAATTCGAAGTTTACAAGTTTCATTAAATCAAACTCGATATCCAATTGATCCATTAAGATTCGATGATACCAATAATCAATTTATGGAAAGATATGATTCTTATCGAAATCTTTGTATAGAATTTGGAGTTGAACCACAATTAACTCCTGGGGATTGGAGACATTTATATCCAATTTTCTGTTTCGATTTAAGTGCACAATCTGAAGATATTATTAAAAATGGTTGTGATGTAACAATTAATATTGAAAAGAAAGATTCCACAACTTCATTGATAGCTTATGGTTTATTGCTAGAAGATGTAAAATATTCTATTGAAATTCTTAATGGAAAGATGACTAGGATAAGTTAATTAAAATTTTTTTCATAACTAGAATAGATTAAAAATTCTTAACTTAAAATTTTTTCATAACTAGAATAGATTAAAATTTTTTCATAACTAGAATAGATTTAAATTTTTGATAACTTAAAATTTTTTTATTAAAAATGTCGCAAGCGAAAAGTAATAATAATAATAAAACTGTTGAATTAAAATTACGTAATATTGTTGACAAAAATACACCTAAAACTATTACGATTAACAAAAAAAGTATTACATAAGTAAACCAATGATAGAGAATATTCAATTACAAGAAGAAAAGAATGGCGGGATTCTCCCATTAATTCCACTAATAATAGGTGGCATAGCAGCTGCAGGAAGTGTTGCAGGTGGGACAGCTGGTATTGTCCAAGCAGTAAATAAAAATAAATCAGAGAAGGCAGCATTAGAAGAACAAAAACGTCATAATAGAGAGTTAGAGAAAGTTGCTAGGGGTGAAGGAGTAGTAGATAATTTTATTAGTAAATTAAAATTAGTTGATGAAGGAAAACGAGTTCTTAAAAATATTCTCCACAATGTTGATGATTTAATTGAAATTAAAGAAACTAAAGATGGTTCTGGAATATATCTAAGTCCTAGTATGATTCGGTAATAACCTCAGGACCTTTGGTCCGATCGGCTAAATCCTCTGAACAAAGTTCTATCGGCTAAAGCCTCAGGACCTTTGGTCCGATCGGCTAAAGCCTCTGAACAAAGTTCCATTAGGTACAACATTTATTTTATCTTTTAAATTTTTTTTATCTTTTAAATTTTTTTTTATCTTTTAAAATGAATTCTACAAATTCCGAAAATTTAATTAAATTAAAAATTTCTAATTTAGATTTATTGAATTATCTATTAAACAAAAATAAAAACTCAAATTGTCAGCATATTGGAGGTGACATACAAAAAACATTAGAAAACTGTCCTGGATTTATTTGGAGTAAATATTCAAAAGAAAAACATCTTCCTGGTCATTCATATACCGGTCCAGGAACTCGATTAGATATAAGACTAGATGAGAATAATAATCCGAAACCAGGTGAAGAACCAATAAATAGAGTAGATGCCGCAGCTTACAGGCATGATTTAGCTTATCGAAATCATGATCTAAGTTCTCGACATGCAGCTGATAAGAAGATGATTCAAGAATTAGATAGTATTCAAAATCCTACATTTAGAGAAAAAATTGAAAGAATGTTTGTTAAGAAAGCTTTACAAGCTAAAATATTATTCGGACAGGGTTTAAATGAAACGACAGCAAAGCTGTCTGAGAGCAACGCTCGAACTAATAACTCTGAGAGCAACGCTGGAACCTACGCGTCCGAAATCCACAAGGAATATAGAAGGCCTAAATATTTATTGAAAGTAAAAGTATTTAATAAAGATGATATTTGGAGTGCTGATCTTATTCATATGCCGAATGAAAGGGACTACAAATACGCATTGACCGTTATAGATTTATATACACGATACGCTTGGGTAAAGCCTTTAAAAAATAAAAGTGGTCTATCAGTTAAATATGCGTTTGAAGGAATCTTTAAAGAAAGTAATAGAAAGCCAAGGAAATTGTTTGTTGATAAAGGATCGGAATTTTATAACCGAAACGTTCAGCCACTATTTGAAACTGTTTATTCAACTGAAAATGCAGGGAAGGCCGTAGTGATAGAAAGATTCAATCGGACGTTGAAAAATATAATTTTCAAAAAGTTTACTCAGCAAGGAAATCAGAAATGGTTGAAGATATTACCAGGAGTTGTAGAAGAGTACAATAATAAAGTTCATTCTGGTATTGAAGAAACTCCAAAGAATGCTTCTGTCGACCCTGATTTGATAAGAAAAAAAATATTCGAGAATAATAATTTGAATGAGAGTAATCCGAATTTGCAGAAACTTAAGCCGAAATTTAAAATTGGAGATAGAGTTAGAATATTTAAATATAAGAATAAATTTGAAAAAGGCTTCGTCGGATACTGGACGAAAGAGATATTTGAAATTTCTAAAATAAATCAAAGTTATCCGTTTACTTATGAAATTAAAGATTTAGATAATGAGGATATCAGAGGCCGTTTTTATCAAAATGAATTACAACGAACTGATTTTTAATTATCATTATTATTATTATTGGAACTAACGTTTCGGGAATGAAATTCCCTTGTTAGGCGTAGCCATAGAACCTACGGTTCGTTCAATTCTAACATTATATCTAGAAATGGTACTCCTTTTTGTAATTTGTACAAAACGTATAAACATAATTGTCCACAATAGGTAGTGTCTGGTGTTTGAATTTGAAACGTATTGTATGTTCCCGTTCCAAGTAATTCTGTTACTTCATTTGTAGGGGGCAAACCGTATGAATCAAAATAATAGTTCTGCTGATGATTTTTAACGCCTGCTGACCAATGTACGCCTTTTTGGTCTGAAGTGTGAAGATTGGTTACGAAATTTACAGTTATTGATGGAACTTTGTTCCGGGAACTGAAGGTTCCTGTTGGCTTATTTATTAGGAATTGTAATTCGTCTGTCATTAGAACATGAAAATTCTTTATTCCTAATTCATTTGCGATTTTCTTTAGGTCGAAATTTGTCGTAGTTTGCGTTCCATATAATTTTAAAAACTCATTTATGTTGTTCATTTTATAATAAAAAAATTTCTTAAGGGACCCCTAGAAGTCAGAAGGGACCCCTAAAAGTTAGAAGGGAGGGGGTAGTAGAACTACGTTCATATGATATTGAAGGATATATTCTTGCGGCTTCTTCCACTTTTGTTTCTTCCACTTTTAAAGAAATATTTTTAGTCACATGACATATTTTAAAAACCTGAAAAATGGATAAAATTCATGAATTTGAAATTCTCAACTTTTATGATTTTTGGTGTCCTTGAACGGTCATGATTTAAGCAATGAAAATCGAACCGAAGGTTCTAGGGCTTCGCCCGATTGTAATTCTCAAATTTTGAGATTCTTAACTTTATGATTTTTTCGGTGTCCTTGAACGGTCATGATTTAAGCGGTGAAAATTGTAATTCTCAAATTTGAGATTACGTGATATTTCGGGACCGGCTAAATTTTTGAAATTTTGTTTTTTTTGAAAATTTGTCACTACCTAAATTTTCCCCCCTTCGGCCACGTGAAATTTGAAGTCTACCTAAATTTTTGAAATTTTGAAATTTTGATTTTTTTGAAAAAACCCCGCAAAAGTGTGACATCCGGCGCAAGCGAAGCGAAGCAAAGCGAAGCGAAGCGTCGCGCCGGATGTCACACTATATACTACTAGGCTGTGAGCGACGCAACGGTGCACATGCAGAGGTTATTTCTGCTCGAACCGTTTCTTGAGCCCGTGTACCGAAATCTGTGAATTTCGACTAATATGATATTTTGCAGCATTATTATAATTGTCACAACTCACTTCATCTCCAATCGTTTCTATCTCATGTCTTCGTCACAGATAACATGACGAGAAAGGTTTCAAACACACAGTATAACTTATCCGACTAACAGAGCATCTATCCAGAACTTTAATGACGAACTTCTATCTAGAAAATAAAGGTTGGTGAAAATCTCGGCCATGTCAGAAAGGAACTGATGCATTTCCTAATGCTGAGAAAAAGTGCCTAGATGAGATCCTTCAGTGACGAAAATTCAATAATTCAAGTTCTCAATTAATCATTTTGGGCCACAAGATCTCAATTCCATCGACTTGGGAATCTCATAGCAAATTTCGAACTCCAGAAATGTGTTCCATAGTGCAGTATCATTAGGTATTGTGACTTTCATTGGAAAAGTAGTCACATATTTGTGTTCAAATGCTCTGTTCAATGTCTATGGTACAATGGATGATCATGATATGACTTATATTATTACATTTATGCGACACTGCACTCTTATTGAAAATCCACGTACTTCGTTGAAAATTATTACAAAACACTTGCAATAAGTGGAGAAATTCAGACTTTCAAAAGCCACTTTCAAAATGCGACGATATTTGTGAAAAGGTTGAAAAAGCACTAAAGCTAAGTCAGAAAGTCGCAGGTCAACAACAAAAATGGGACAGGGGAAGCCGAATTCACCCCACCCAATTTCTATAAGGTTGAAGATTTGTGAGGGTGCATATGACATATGTGAGGTTATTCACATGGGTAGTGAAAGGATGCCACCCTTAGCCAAGCATTATTTGCATAACAAATAAGAAAATTGATAAAAGGAATTCGAATATGGGAAAAATCATATGCCTGATGAACTGCCGCTTTGAAGCATAAGTGATGTGATTCAATTGTGTTCCGAGGGCTTTAAGAGTCTCGCCAGGTATTATTTTGTGCTCTACGAGTTCAGTGACGGTTGGTCAACTTCAAAATTGCATAATGTTTCCTCATTTCCGATACGTGGAGATTTCTATCACTGTGACATTCCACATGGCATTGCAGCTTTCCAGCAATTTGGTATTGATGCGTTTCATAGAATATTCATTACCCAATGACATTTACAACAACTCCAGAATTCCATCTTGTCGAGACGTCAGAATAACTTGAGCATCATCAATTGTTTTCTAAGATGACAGCAGATGAGACATGGAAGGAGAATTCAGAATAGAAGGTTGAAACTGCTATTCTATGGTCTGACCAGCAATGTCTTCTTGAAGCAAGAACGAAAGAATCTTGATCTGTCTGAGGTGCACAAAATGTGAGTGTATGAGGTCAGCCTGCAAAATGCAGTTTCCAGTCAAGACACTGATGTGAAGATCCTTCTTTGCGGCTTTTTCACAGAGATTATTAAATTCAATTCAAGAAAGTAAATAGAATAATTAAATATTGAGTTGCATCCTCAGGATGGGAGCATACCTGAATAGCTGTCATTTCATCCAATGCCAGGAATCATCGGCAGGCCTAATTCACATCTCTCAACATCGACACAACTCCACATTTAAAGCTGCAGCCATGCCCTGGTCAATTTGAGATTTGAAATTAGCAAGTCAGTGAAGTATTGCAGGCGCACTAACTTAGGCGATTTGGCAGTAGTGTGTCTAAAGTGATATTTAATGAATGCCCGTCGAAATTTCACGTGCTAACTTGCTAATTGCAAATCTTAATTCTAGAAGTTTATTGTTACAATCAGCAAATTTGTTAACGTCATGTCTGAACGAAGACGTTTCTAAGTAAAGCAAATGATGTTAATTCATAAAAATGCACCATCTCTTCATCGCAGCACATGCCCAGCACTAACAAGAAATGCGGCTAAGTCAGAAGTAAACTGAAGTTTGACATAGCTAAGGTGAATTTTAAGTGGTCAAAATAGGCGGCTTGAGAAGGAATGCAAGAAATATTCTCTGTCACGCAGGCAAGTAACGTGGATAAGTTTCTTAGAGTAAAAGATCAACACAGGGTGTCCAATTCGCCCCACATGAATTTACGGAACCAAAAAATAGCGACGCATTCTGCAATGGTAGTGCTCCATTATGTACGCTTCGCTCTGCGTCCGGGATACCTTGGTTCAAACCTTGGTCGGGTGAAACCTAAGACATTTAAAATAGGTACACTCTGCATTCTTGCTAAACACTCAGCACAAAAAAGAATGAAAGCGGATAAATGACAGCTCGGCCACATGGAAGAAAGGCTCCGTGTCTGATGTGCTTCCGAGTATAAACAAGATTTATTTGGGTATCTGTCATTCATCTATCAACCTATGATCGCTAATCCCTCCATAATCGCTAATTTTTGTTTCAAAGGAGCGCATCATTGCACATTTGAAATAATATTGCTTAAGAATGATCAGCTACAATACACCATAATTTCTCTGATATCAAAATGTGCACTTGCAGCCATCACATCCATGCTTGATATCAGCCATGCTCTTCATATGAATCAATTCATCACTATAATACAGCAAATATCTAAATCCACTTCTCCAATGCTTTATAACTTGAAATTCATCTCACTTTTAGCAATTCTGAAGCGTCCAATAAGTGAAAGTGTAAATTAAGTAGGCATTCGTCAAATCATGGCTTCATTGAAAAAACCTATTCCCACCATTGTCTTTGATTCATCAAGTTTCCATAGAAATTAATCATGATTTCATTTTAACATTTCGTTTTTAGTATGATGTCGAACAATAGAATACGATGCACACGAGTGATTCTGTTGTTAAGTTGTCTGAGTCTGTCGCCACTAGCGAAATATTACAAAAAAGAAATTGAAACTAGGAAATGTAGATCTTTGTGCGCAATAACATTGCTCCTTAGGCAATGAAGTGTGTTTTTTGGACAGCTAGATTCCAAATTCCCTGCATTCGAAATCTCCGTTATGGTTCCTCAATAACTTCGAGAGCCGGATGTAAGTCACCGGGCGTATTTTAGACACCCCTGTTCTATGAGTACTTCAGGCGATAAACTACACACCATGAAGCCCTAAGGTGGGATCAGGAGTGAACGCTGTCAGTGAGTGGAAAATGAAAGTCAATTATTGGATTGCCTAGTCCAAGTTACTATTCAAATGTGCATGTAGCTGTACTTTTTTGAAATTTAATAATTCAAGCTTTTCAATTTACTGGTTCAATTATTAATGCAATGAAATTGCTTTTCTGATAATCAATACAGTAGTTCACTATACTATTTTTTCCCTGTTAAGCTGTCAACTTTTCAGGTTTTAGATAAGGTTTTAGTTAAGTCTAAGTAAACTCAAAAGGTCAGAAATTTCTTGACATTTTAGATTGAACGGATTTCAAGCATTGGGAATAATTGAGCATAAGTAACCTAGAAATGCTACAATTTACTTTTCTTCTACGATCATGATAATGTATGCTTCAGATTAAGCTGGTTTGATTTATATTTCATTAATTCCAAATTGATATTCTATGCGTCTCCTGTAGAATTATAGATTGATAGGACAGGTTATAAGCTGCTCACTAAGATAAAACTGAGTCCCAGTACATTAAAAGTTGAGAAACACTGCTATGCAGATTTACAGTTAACTCAGCTAAGTTAATGACTATGTAATGCACTGTAAATTGCTCAGCTGTTGATGTTGAAGTTAGGGATGAATATGTGAATGCTGATTGTGGTAAACCGTGAACATCGCTGAAAAATAATTGTTGCAATAATGAAAGAAATTTATTGGCTCACTAAATCAGTTCGACTTCACATGTAACTTCAAATTGCGAATCAATTTAGTTTCCTTTCAAAAAACCAGCAACATTCATGCATCAAGAACATTTCAAAAAACTTCCTCAAAATAGATCACTCCTTCACACAAACGAGTTATGAAGTGCCAACATTCATCATTACAGATATCCGAGATCATCACAACAACCAATGTGTCATTCTTGATTCCGTTAGTTTCCTTCATGTTTCACTTCCTCCTACAGAAGTTCAAATCAATAATGCGTCAGCCGCTCAGACTTCGATCTTCTCTGTGAGTGTAAGTAATACTAAATGAAGGGAAGAGTTATGGCTTACAGATCAATCAGAAGCACAACAATAGCTTGAATGGCTTTCATTCATTAAATAAGTGACACGGAACACTATGTTATAATAAATGCAAAATTTATTAATCCTCTCAATTGTTAGTGATCTGCAAAGATATTTGCACAAGAAAACATTCTTTTTCTCTCCATTGCAATTCTTTGATCAGACAGATTTGAAATAAATAATGTTAGCATGTCAGTACTTCGGTTTTAGTACCTTCCTCGGATGATGCAACATTTATTTCATATCTAATCACAAGTGTAATAGAACAACAGAAAACTTAGTGTTCTCTATTGGAAACACTATTCTCACGAACAAATTGGTCAAATACGTTCGAAATGTCTACGAAATGTAAAGAACTAAAACTAAAAGAGCAATAATAAAGCAAAAGCGTATATGAGTATGAACTGACATAATTTTTGAACTTTTCTTAAATGTTTCTGGTCGTTTTCGCGGATTGTGATACGTTGATTTCAAGAATTTCGGATTAAAAAATTGAAAACCTTCATCCTTTGAACCAGAATCCTCAACTGTCTCAGAATTCCTATATAAATGTGATAGAAAATTCTAGATATCTTTATGAAACATCTCCATTTGCATGTATTGGTCTCATAGAAAAAGTGACAGTATTGCTTAGGACGTTGCACTTAAAACATCAACGATTAATAGAAGACCTGGTAAGCATTTAAGAATATTCAGCTATCCCAAATTCTCTCACAATTTCATTTTGCAGATGATAAATAAATTATTTTCTGATATGCTTTCTGATGCCTTAATTGACAAGAAGATTAATGTATCAATAAAGCCAATTATTCATGATAATTATGTTCGAAGAAAAAATGAATAAAGGAAGCGCTGACATCAGTTAAGCCACATTTGTTATACACATTTGAAGCTGAATTAACTACAGAAGCAGCGCAATATCTTCATTAATTATCAACCGGAATTTCATTTATTTTCTAATTATCAGCAGGATTATTCCCGAATTGGTACATAATATTGAATTGAATAAGACATTGGAGTGACTCTTCTCAACTGCGTTTAATAACAGAGCAATTATTAATGGTCGTCTGACACTAGTCGTCCACCGTCGCCCTCCACATCACCCAACACAGACACAATAATGGAAACACAAGAAAGTAAATTCTCTATTTGCATCATTCATGTCTTCTTGTAGTTTTTCATTTGATATTTCATAAAATAGCTACAACTGATGAACCTTCTAGGTCATCCATTCTTGAGCCTCCAGGATTGCACCGCGGAGATGGCAACCGTCCAAATGGCCTGACTCTCTTTCTTTTCAAGAGAGGTAGATGCATGGTATGGGATGCCACATGTTCCGATACGTTCTCTCACACAAACTTGTCGGTATCTGCCACTGGAGCTGGAGCTGCTGCGAATGCGGCTGAAGCGAGGAAGCTAGCTAAATACATCGTTCTCGCTGGTCGCTTTGTAGTCCAACCAGTGGCCGTTGAGACGTGCGGTGTCATGAGGGATTCGACCAAGACCTTTTTGGAATCAGTCGGCAGGCGTCTCACAATGACAACAGGAGACAGGAGGGAGGCTGTGTATCTGATGCAGAGCATTAGCCTCGACATCAAGCGAGGGAATGCGGCCTGTTTGCTAGTAGCAGGGAAGTAGGACATTTTTAAAAACTTTTTATTACTTATGGTGTACATCCTTTTGTAAAACGTTTTTTTCTGGACATAAAAAAGTTAAAAACTATTGACCCTTAGCAGTAAACATGATTTTGAAATAGACAAGGTGAGTGAACATAATCAGCAGAAAAGCGTCATTGGACTATCCCTTACGACTAATTTCATAACTTATCCGTGAGTTTTATTCAAAGAAATCACTTGTTCAACTCGATAACAATTACAAAACCATCAGTCATCCATTCATGTCACTCACAGAGATAAATTGCTTTGTCTGCGTTGTTTGGTCTAGAGATGACATTTCTTCATACTGATGGTCATGCCAAGAACTAGTCCCGAGGGGCAGAAAGATTAATTTTCCATTGAACGTAATGCAAATCCAAGCCTGAATTCTAACGAATTCAATCATTGACAACACACTGAACGTATGCATTCAGTAAATTTAGATCGTGCGGAGTCGAACGATGTGAATAATATTTCCATTTGATGAATTTATCACGGAGAAGCATTGAGTCAAAGATATGTACTGTTCACCTTGGCAGATGTGCAGTCTTCAATAATGCAACATTCCTTACGCATTGCGCGCGCTTGGCCAATCACGCAAGCCAAAGGAAGACGCATCTCTCCACATCTCTCTACCATTGAATACAATGGATAAGATAGAATCGCGTCACCTGTAGAGTAATAGCAACAGACGAATGCATCTCTGTGATGTCACTATAAATAGCTGCATACATTATGATTTTTGCCGTGAGATAACCTATTCCTACAAATCGAAATAATCTTTCTTTATATTCTCATACGATGATGAAAGTCATCCCAGTAGCCATTTATAATAGAATATAATGCTTACTAATTTAAATTATTAGTGAAAGTAGTCCTAAGGAGGACTGATGGCGTTCTCCAATCCGGCGTTCATGGCGGCGGTTCATGATGGCGTTCATCAATCAGCCATCATCGGAAATGCAGGGAAATGGATTATAGCGTCAGTATTCAAGCTGCCTTGAAACAACTTTATGATGCGTCCCAAAATGTGTAAATTTAGCAGGAATTTGTCAAATAATGCAATCCTACACCCTTAGCCACCTTTTATTCTATTGCATTCTTGCACCAATTACGAGATCCGGTGAAATATTTGATCGGTTAACGGAATTCGCGAGAGAGTGGACCTTGGACCATCCTCCAAGATTTCTCATGAGAGCAGAAAACGACTTCTCACGGGTGAGGAACCTAGTCCTATTGCTAAGTACAGGGTCGATCATATTCAAAAATTCGGCATGGAATATAAAAGATTTTTTGTTGAAAATATTATTAGCTATTATTTGTCATCACTAAATTCGTATTTTTACATTGTTTCATGTCAGCCCAGCCGAACTTGCAACTTATAATCGAAATCTCTCCATGATAAACGACAGCAAAGCTTGGATGAATAAAAATGGAATAACCTACTGTGTATTCCATCAACTTGTCCCCTAGGTATTATAAGATGCTGCCTTCCCGAGTCGCAATGAAGAGCCCTTGTCGGAAAAAATGCAGGGTCTACTCTACAGTGGCCGAGAATTTGCTGAACATTTTCCTGCGAATGTTTTTCTTAACAATTTTTTCTCAGGTAAACAATGCAATTCGACCAAAAACTGTGTCATTGTGGATTCGACAGAATGTCTAAATCTGACTTCGTTCTTACATGATTCACTGCACTGCATGCAACAACTGTAATATCCGAAACGGTAAGTATAACGTCTTATTCAATGAAAATGTTGTCAAAGTGTCAGCCGATCGAGCAATGTCGTTCAATAAAATAACTCTTATGATCATCAAACACCTCGATAGAGCTATTCGTTGTCAATCTGCATTTCTATATTGAAGCATGACTACCAGGTAAGGTCTTCTTATTGGTACGATCTTAATGATGGAACGAAAATCTATCATTGGAAGAACATGGAATGCTCATCAAAGCAATTATCAGACATCGAAAAATTGAAAAGTCGTCTTACATTTGCTTCTTTTAGTTCGAAAAAATTGAACTTCACCTTTACGCTCTACCTCCTCCAGCTTTTGGTGCTCACCAATGTCTTCTAAGCCTGCCTGACTTTGATTAGGGGATGAGCATATCCACTCTAAATACCAAACCAAGGGATTCCAATCGAGATTCGAACTCGGTACCCTGAACTGTGAAGGTAACCGTTCATAATCCCTCGGCCACGGGATTATATAACGGTTGGTTTAGTCGTTTCAGGTATTGGAGGACGACATCAACTAATGGAAGGCAGCAGCCTTGCTAGCACATCTGTACTGAGTTAACAAGAAAGAACGTCATTTCATTCGAATGCACTGCACTCTCCACGATTCGTCAATAACTCAACGGCTTCTCTCAATGATCGATATTACTAGAAAACCTTCAAACAACGAGTTGTAAACAGAAGCGTTCTACAATTCGATTTCAAATTTGTGATACTTACATCTGAGTTGATGAAAAATGTTCGTCCGAAGATCTAACCATTGCTGAAAGATAAATGCAAAATAGTCATAAATAAAACAGGAGAAACAGAAAATGACACTAACATTGTTCTCTTTTGAATCACGTGCTTACAGTTCCCCTCTTCACCCAGAGATCCCTTCCTCACTAGATTGATCTGATCTACACAAATTCCCAAGACGCGCACAGAACTGAGATATTTTATACACTAAGGATGTAGCAGATCTTAAGAAAGAGAGAGAGAGAGAGAGAGAGAGAGAGAGAGCAAAAATCTGTGCAGAAGCAATTGTTACAGTTCCTATGTAGATCATATTTAGGGATACTTCACTGGGATCGCCTCAAGATTGGTAATCTGTCTTGGGAAATAAAATAGTTCAAGAAATCGATGTCTCGATGTATGAAACTGTAGTTCTGTAAGCACAGTCATGGGATTGTACGACACAATTCTATAATTCACAAAGAAAGTTTTCTCATCCTTTTATCTGTTTCTAACTGAGAAACAACTAATAGACATCTATTTATGTCATTGTGCCAATCAAATAACTGATGCATCCTTCCGTAATTAGCAAACATTCGGTGGGGATGAAAATAAACATTAAGGTCACAGAACTCATGTCTAGGGACACAGGTAGACTCAATATTGTGACTTAATATAGGGCCAATGCTGTTGTATGCAGCATGTGTCCGTCAAGCAATTATTTATGGCTGTGAGTTTTGACCCCTGCTCTCTAATCATGAAATGATGCTGCAGTATGCGGAGATGCGCATGATACGGTGGGTGGCTGGAGTGAGAAGATCAGAGAGTGGGTCTACTGAAGAGCTCCGACAGGAAATTGTGTTAGAGAACATCTTTGATTCCATCAGAAGACAGAGGTTGTGGCGGTTCGGTCACGTACAGAGAAAGAGCGAGTCAGAATGGGTCAAGAAAGTCACGGAGATCAAAGTTGCTGGCAAGCGTGCAGCAGGACATCAAAGAAAGACCTGGCGCAATGTGATAGACGTAGATCTGAGAAGTGTTGCTGCTCAAGAAGCTGATGTATACGATCGCCAGAAGTGGAGGAGAATCATTAAGCTGAAACCTGGACCACAAGGACGTAAAAAATAGATGAGTGAGACAAAAAGGTGAATAATCATTTCAAACAGCACCATTGCATGGCAAGAGAGTAAACTCTGACAGTTACCGGCATGTCATCTGAAATTTTCGCATTTAATTTAAAATAAAGTGTTGTATAAGCAAAGTGATTTGGGATGTAGCGAACCTTCTGAGAATCAATACAAATATATTCTTGTCCCAAAAATAAGTCTGTCTCAACATAGGCCTACTATTAATACCAGTGTTACACCAGTACTTTCAATGAATCTGTGTTACGTTGCGCATAAATAGCTTATACTCAATAGATTTAATTAATTTAGATTTACTTTTAAAAATCCCGAAAATCGATTCACATTTGCTTGTGAAGACGTGAAAGTCAACAAATCTGCGTATGACTATTATATATTGCAAATCACATCGTAAATAGAATAATTACATATTGAGTTGTATCCTCAGTTGAAAAATGGGAACAGACCTGAATAGCTGCCATTTCATCCAATATCAGGAATCATCAGCTATCCTAGTTCACATCTCTCAACATCAACACAACTAGCTATCATTGACCTATTATTGACCCAGGCATGGCTGAACCTCTAAATAGGGAATAGATTAGCCAGCAGTGCATTTAAAGTAATATTTAATGAATGTCTATCAAAATATCACTAACTTGTTAATCACAAATCACATCGTGTTCAGGCTGATGGGCATACACACATCCCAACTGACCACTTCAACACATGCCGTAAAATCATGCGAAACAAAAGCAGCCAGAAAATCTAACTCAGTTCACCACATTTACATATACTGAGAAAAATCAACCAAACCTCGCAATCGCTAGTATATTTACATAATTTGACCCCAGAACGTCAATGGGGGTACCGTAATGGGGTTTGGGTAATAGAAAACTCATAAGACAGAGATAGGCTGAAAATGAGGTGAGGACAAATTATTGGAATTAAGTGACTGGTCATCAGAGTTGATGGGTGCACTATGTAGATGCGACCCGTGTAACTTAATCCACATCCAACCTGGGGTCAATTCTTCAACTTGACCAGTCCGCTATGACCAGTGACTAGTAATGAGTGACCAGTGATTTCTGTCTTTCAACTTGACCAGTAGTCAAAATGACAAGTTAATTTTGATTAGTAGCTTTTGACCAGTGAACAGTGCTATGATCAGTGATTGAATATTTCAACTTGACTATGATTTGTTCATTTCCAGTCATAATCACTCGATTCTTGACGGAAGAAAATCGACCCATCATTCAGTAGAATCATTAAGATGATCGAAGCACGACAGCGGAACCGGAGGGTTTATAGAGAAAAAATTAATTTTGATCTCAGTGGCAAAGGGTTTACTGAAAGATTTCGACTGTCACCGGCTCAAGTTGAGGAAATACTAAAAGATCTTGGACCACACCTACAAGCAAAAAATAATTCGGTATTGAACATCACACCACACGAGAAAGTTCTGCTGACTCTGAGATACTATGCATCAGGAGATTTCTGCTATTCGGTAGGTGACTCGCATGGTATTTCAAAAGCTGTCGTCCATGGGTCCATCAATCAAGTAACCGAACTTTTGAATTCACTATATTTTACTGAGGTGGTTTCTTGGCCGGAGGATCGTAACAGTATCGCAACTGACTTTTTTCAGAAATTCGGATTTCCATGTGTTTGCGGGGCGATCGATGGAACTCATGTTGACATATTGACACCAAGTGTTGATGAGTGGCAATTTGTTAATCGAAAAGGTGACCACACTATTAATGTCATGGCAGTTGCTGGACCAGACTATAGATTTTATGCTGTCAACAGTAATTGGCCAGGATCTGTCCACGACTCTCGCGTTTTAAAGGAGAGTATCATGTTTGATCGCTTCAGCTCTGGTTGGCGTCCTTTTCCAGAAGCTGTCCTACTTGGTGATGCCGCATACCCTTTATTGGAATGGTTGATGACGGCATTTACAGTTGCAACTCTTACTACTGAAATGGTGCAATTTAATTATGCATTGCGTAAGACACGCTTTATTGTGGAAAATGCCTTTGGAATCTTGAAAAACAGATTTCAATGTTTGAAATATATTCGAGTTCGGAAGCCAGAAAAAGCGAGCAAAATCATAAATGCATGCGTAATTTTGCATAATTTAATCGTCAATTTGAATAATCCGACAATCCATGAAATCTTGGAAGAATCCCTATCAAATGCTATCGAAGAAACCGCATCAGACGACGGTAGTGATCCACCAGCAGCTGACAGTAATGCAGAAACGAATCAAAATTCAAACCATCTTCCGTTACCCTCGAACCTAAACCGTATCTCAAGAGAACGACGCCTTGGGATCCAAATAAAAGAAACCGTATTCTTATGACTTTCCGTGAATCGTGAAGGTGATTAGTTTTAACGATATGACTATGATTATTGTTTGTAACTATATTGTGTGTGAATATAGCCTATTGGATTAAATTCTCTTAACTGATTTTGGAGGATTTCGGTAAATAATTAATGACTTAACAATACTTATCAATATACTCTTTAGTTCTTTGAAGTATTGAATATTGATTATTAATTATTATATTCAATATTAAATATTGAAGTATAATACGAAAATGAATAATTGGTAAGTAATACAATACTTACCAATGTAATTATAGTAAATAATACGAAATCTCTATTTCCATTATTTATGGGATATACATCAGGGTTGGGCGAGAATCCGAAATTCAGGGATGCACAAGGGGCTACATGTATGCATACTGATACAGTGACTACGACAAATTTGCTTTATTTTGTATGGGTACAATGCGTCATGATAAACCCATCTCTCAACCAATGAAAACAATTTCTGAGAAACACATCTTTATTCTAGTTCTTTTTCCAGTTTCCTAATTTTCAATCGCAAGTATTTGTTCGTCAATTTCTGACCTTCGATTTGAAGGTCTCTTAACTCTAAATCTCGGGAGATCAATTCCTCACTCGGTCGTTTCTTTCCTTCCTTTTTACTCATAAGTATATCTGATGATAGACCCAAAGTCAGGCCTTCATCAGAAGCTGACCCTTGAGCAGCTTCGACAGACGTTGTCGGATCTTCTAGCGGGTTTGAAGCAGCTGCAAACCGCAGTACTATATCTGAAACCAACAAACATATATGTCTTATTGCATATTCATTAAAATGACAGTTAATAAATAACAATAAATTAATTGATAATGAGTAATAGTTAGTAACAGTATGACTACTAGTTCATTAATATTTCAAAATCATTCATCAAAAATCATAATTCAATTCAATAGTGAAAAGGTATATACCTGTTTTTTCACGCGGGTTTTCTTCAATTGGTGCTCTTTCAATGAGTTGTGGATCCGTTTCTGGAACCCCGAGTCCAACAACAGCTGGAGATTCTTTTCCCAATATGTCGAGAACTAAATTGTCAATCTCAGTTAATACCACTCGTCCCTCTCCGGATGTATCTCTCTTCTTCTTTTTTTCCTGCAAGTAAGAAACATAAAATGTGAAACGGATATTGTAGACATAGACATGTATAGGAGAATTCTCAACTTACCAATGTCCTTTTTCGAATATTTCCAAATGTTGTATCTCTCAAATAGTCACCATTTTTTCCTACTGGATAGCCCAATGCAGCTAAGTCCCCATGGATGTCATTCCAGGCTTTTTTTCTCGATTCTTTTGTACGACCCTTTGATTCGTCAAACTTTCCAAATAGTATATCTTTATTCTCCAAAATTTTCCTTAGTAACATTAACTTTCCATTAAATTCGAACTTAGGACCCATTCTTTCTTGAAAAAGCAAAACCACAGCTTACAAAACACGTCGAACTAATGTATCAGTAATTCATTTACGGACTTCCAAATGTACATGTATCTTCGAATCCACGTTGTCTGCGCCATAATTTGATGCTCTTCATTTGTGACTTTTCTCATTTAAAAGCTTAATATCATATTTATTTAATGCCATAATAACAAGTAATTCCTTATTTCATAAAATATAAATGCTACATTTGTATACTATCAAAATTAAAATGTATGACGGTAAGTATTTGAGCCGAAATTCCTTTTTATTTTCTCTTTGATGCATTTTACGATGAGTGACCAATCAGAATAGCTGATTTCGTGACTGTCAACAAATCCATCAACTTGTCATATTTTGACTAGTCTTCGCTAGTCAAGTCGAAAGACAGAAATCATGGTCACTGGTCAAGCTACTTGTCACAATTCACTCATTACTGGTCATTATGACTAGAAGTTGAAGAATTGGCCCCCTGGAGATAAAGGTCATGATTTCTACAAGTTTTCTTGTTTCTGTGGTTATTTTTAGCTGTTGAAACTTTGTGTTGATCGTAATATTCAGGATGAAAGCAACTATTCTTTAGCATTAATTAAGTTATATCTTGGAAAGGTTAGATTAGATTACATCAAGATAAAACTTAATTAATGTGCAATGTTGGTTCATCTGTGTATGTTTGTCAATCGTTATCGCTTCTTTTTAATAAGCAGAGCGGTTTCTCATAATCAGATCAACATATGCATTAAGAAGTACCCTTCATCAGCGGACTCGTCTGAGCAGTTATAACTTCGTGGTGTAGACAGACTGCCACGATTAATAGATAAATCACTTGGAGTTTCAAATTTAATGATATCCTGATAAGTATAGACACCTAGGATTGTTCTCTTTTGATCTCCAAACAAAAATAACAACGAGGTTAGCATATCTGACTGTCTACTAAATTGAATCAGACATGCAAGATCTCGTACAGCTCCCTGTCGGACAATAAAAATTCCTTTCATTGGGATGAAAGCATATTTTGAACCTTAAGCTGGATTCACACTTGAGCGTCAATTTCTAATCGAGATTGAAATTCAATCTAGATGTAATTTCAATCTAGAATGAAACTTCAGCAAGATTATGTTTTGACGCTAATTCAATTAGCGTTCATACTTCAACCATTTATGCCTCGAGCTGCGCGAATATGTCGCTGATGTCAGAAAGAGGCTTCATTGAACTAGCCTTGTTGTTCAGATTGCGTCAAAATTCACTGAGAAGATGGTCCGTGCATCCGGTGAATACCAAACGCCTACTGTATGGACACTACCATCGCCTAGTGCCCGAATATCTCCAAACAGATCATGACAAAATTTTCAGCTTCACACGAATGTCTCCACCGATGTTTAAACATCTTCTGGGCTTAGTGACACATTTACTTCTGAAGAAGGGTAAAGCTATTTCCCCTGTTTCTCCGGGTGAGAGGCTGATGGCAAACATATATTACCTCTCCCAGTGATATAACCCGCTTTAAATGAAACTGCGAGGATGCACAGATGCTCATATTTTTTTAATTTATTTAACAAACAATTCCACTTCATACGGGCATTGCCTCGGAGAGGCCATTTTCTATCGATTGACAAGTAATGGCTAACAATGATTTAATTAGCGAACGGCTAATCTCGAGCAATCGATGCATACAGCCCTATTATCTGCTCTGCACTTGCGTACTTCATTGTGATGATGTCAAATTAGCGCTGCCTATTCGCTTATTCATTCATCCAATCACTGGTAGCGATCACTGCGATAACTGAAAATAACTGAAATCTCGTGAGACTCAATTTTCATATAAAGATAATGAAGGCTGGCAGAAAGTTATTTTCTCATATTATGATGAAGGGATAGTATTTTTTCGCTGCGCCTGGTTGGAAGGGCTCTCACAGGGTTGGAACCGGTCCATAGCTAGCCAAGGCCCGGATTCTTCGGCCCTCTTCCTCTTTCATTCTTCGGTCCGGGCCCGACCAATGAGTTTTAGTTACTAGGCCTGAATCATAGCCTGTGGAGGTTTTCCTTCAAATTTCAATAAACTCATGGAAACGTACCCGCTCTCCTTTCCGATCCAAGTAACGGAGACCAAAATAATCGCTCTCAGCTAAACCTCCAACCAATCGACAAACTTCATCGAAAAGTTGCCGACCAATCCATTCACGCTGCAGAATAAGAGGACATATGTTCAATTTCCATGCACGTCATAATCGTTTAGATATTCAAGCAAGTCGTTCTGTATTTATCATGTTTGCTTTAATGTGAATAGGAATTGGCTAAAAATAAATTTTAACAGAGAGAAATAGGAAAATTGTGTTTGAATTTTCTTGTTATTAATTAGATTCAGCATCAATCATGTTCAATTTCCATGCACGTCATAATCGTTTAGATATTCAAGCAAGTCGTTCTGTATTTATCATGTTTGCTTTAATGTGAGTAGGAATTGGCTAAAAATAAATTTTAACAGAGAGAAATAGGAAAATTGTGTTTGAATTTTCTTGTTATTAATTAGATTCAGCATCAATCGTTATTTTTAATCAGACAGAAGAAATTCATGGAAGTTAACAAACAATGCGAAATTCCGTGGAAAAATTGAAATTTTTATTCGGCATAATATTGCCGATTCCGTGCCGCAGGCTGAATCGTCAGTATTCCATTAGTATTGCCAGTACATAATCACCACACAGAGCATTTCATAAGATATTATCTCGATACCCTAGGCCATAGAGTTAGTATATTTAGGTAGAGTGGTAACTCAGCATTTATTAAATCCCCAATTTGTATACACCTTTGATTTCATAAAATGAACTCGACACGAAATCCAGCACCACATGTGAGATATACGAATTTACATAAATCAATACGATACATGAATCAATATACGACAACATAAATCGTTCTATCAAGACCATCATGAATTGATTCATAAACATTCCAATCATGAATCTTGAATTTTGGATCTCCTCGGATTTCTCTTCCACCAATTTTACAAATAAAACGTCCACGAGCGCAGGTTTTGTCGAAATATTCAGTAAACTTGGGTTCCTTTAATAGCTTTGACACTTCGAGAAATCCTTTAACAAAATCCTCTTTTTTCAAAAACGCAATAGCAAACATCATTCTTGCATGTGATTTGATGTTATTGTCTTCTTTATACTTTTTCCACAATCCAAGCTTTTGAATATTCCGGTAGACTGCTTGTGAAAGATAAAAAAAGCATGCTTTTATGATGTCTTAATGAAAAAAATAACGAAAGACATTCATTGGTGCTAATTCAAAATCCACATGTAGAATTATTATTTCAGGTGGGCCAATTTCAAGCTTTTGGGTTAGATGTATAATCTTCTCCCACCTTTTCTTATAATCCGACTATGATTTTCCACTCATGAACATTCACAAAAGAGGAAACCATTTTCCACATCGTTCACCTAGAATAGTGACCAATTGAAAAAAATTAGTATTTGGGTCAACAAGTTTGCATTTTCAGCGATCTTGTCTAGCTATTTGTGAAGCTGTATTTAATGATGGTGACACTTCATCAGTTTTATTCTCAATATGGATCTTATGAACGATTTAAGATGGTTTTGCGAAAGCCTCAATTTCTGCCATGTCTTTTATTGCATTCATGAATATTCTTCCTTCATTATCTGGTCTTGCGTGGATGTGTTGTTCTAAAACAGGTGGATGAACTGTTGTCAATCTGAGCTGATGACATCTGTTGTCAATCGCACCTTGCATTTTTTTAATTTACCTCTCTGCATTTCCAACAATTATTATCGCTTTGCTTTTTATCAATAATTTATGCACATTCATTGCAAATAAGAAGAGGATTATCCTTTTTTAGTGCTCTAGTGATTTGAAATTCCATCTTATCAAGCAACAGTAGCAAACTAATAAATTGTGTAAAGTATGCTATTTAGAGGATCTCATTCAAATTTTGATGAGCATTTTCATCCATGGTATTCGAGTTTCCTGTCCCTGTGACTTTATAAAATAGCAAGGCGTCCCTGCATTGATCTCGGGATTAGGAATTTATGCCACACATGATCAAGCAATGCATGATATCCGATGATCAATTTTTTCGAACAAGTGAACTTATCAGCGAAATGGACCATAGAATTCTGCGTATGAGTTGCGTGCGAATGTCTAAATTTAACATGCACCAGAATTATTTTACAGACTGGTCAATAAATCGAAGGAAAGATAAATTTGGAATTCCACTATTTCAGTCTGGGCATACGTGATCATGCATAAGTTTTCACCCACTGGCTTCCATTCAGTTCTTACAAAAGGAACAGCATCGTGACTAAATCTATCAAATCTTCGGCAAACATGACACAGCAAATAAAAAATAACGACTTTTCTAGTTTTCCAGCAATTATTCCGACACCGTCCAAGTTTCTGTTTCAACATATCTCCCAAAATAAACTAATGCCTGCTATTGTCCATAAGCGCACAAGCACAAAAGAAAATATCGTGAACCATAACTTCTAATGAGACAGAACAGGAAGAGTTCTAATTAGTCTCACAGAACACCACCTTCAAACAAGAATTCAAGTTGGCGAACAATGCATCGCATACAATCACTTCTTGTGATGATTACACACAAGGGACAGACTAATTCTGATTATGAACTGCATGCCTCGCTAACCTTCACGCGTGCTCCAACGCTTCATCGTGGATGATATTCTCCAAGGATATCTCGTAGTTAGGTAGAATTAGATCCGGACTACTTCATTTTAAGCGTGAGAGGAACTATCGGAAGGCAATGAATATTGGTTGAAAATTGTATTATGTATGAACTTGATCATATAAGGTGTCTTCATCGATTAATTCAAATTGAATACCCTGATCCATTAAAGACCAACAATGCACTATCATTATAGATAACACGCAATTTAGAACAATTACGGGTCATAAATTTTTGAAGGTGAAACTCTAATGCAGTCTACTGTTGACAGACATTTTCCGATATTACAAAGTTATATACCGTGTACGATACTGCAATATGTAAAAGATTGATGACTTATCGGGAGAAGCAAGAAAAATATCAAAAACTTCATTTGTTGAATGCTTTTCAGTTCTATTTCGTGGAACGGGTTTTCGATTTGAAATTTCGCAATTTCCTTTAAAAGTGCGATGCAGCAATGCTCCGCCATAAGCAAATGATGCGTTCTAAGAAAATCTTGCGTTAAGCTTGTCGATATAGGCCCTATACCGTGGGAAGCATTGTGAAATTAGGGGATGAATTCATAACCTAAATGATTTTATTGATCAATTACGTATTCCTCTTCTTTTAAAAATCGATATTTCAAACTTCAGATTAAGAAAAAAACATGTAACTATTTGTGATCTTATACATTCTACAGTGCCATCATTACAAATTACATAAAATGGACACATTGTCGCTTGACATTTAGATTGAATATCTAAATGGGAAAACAATGACTCTTTACATCACAAACCCTGCCATATTACACATAGTGGGGAATTTACAAATCTATCATCAAGAAATGAATATTTGTTTATTTAGCAGCCTAAAATTTACACTATACACAATACACATTCAGTCAATTTTTAACATGCAATTGCAGTTTTCAAGATAATGCAAGTGTGGCGTGTTGCGGCAGACGCATGTTTAAAATAGTAATTAAAAAAAAGAATTATCTGCCGTAAATCGTCTATTGAATTTTCACGACGGTCGCAGGTCCTGCTGCGATATTTAACTTAGCTACATCGATATTTGCCATCTGACTTTCAACTATTGCCTGACGACGCAACAGGACCTGCGACACGTCGTAAAAATTCAATAGACGATTTACGGCAGATAGGTCTTTTTTATTACAGTTTTTAGTGAATTCATTTCAGTTTCAATTAGTGCCTAAATCAATTACTGTATTGTCAATTGTCAACAAACTTTGCACAGGTGACCTTTGAAATTGATAGCAATAAAACCTCTAGAATGGGAGTAGTGCTTCATGCTATAGACAATAGTGGCACAAACATCGCACGCATTTTGACTTAGATACACTTGTCAACGACAGCATCATTGGGTTAGAATCAGTCACATGTGCAATTCTAAGCTTTTCATTGGTGTCTCATCCCCCAACTTAGTTCTCCCGGCTGTGCCGCGACCTTGAGTCAATTTCCATTCCAGTCAACTTCAAATAGCCAATGTATATGCAGTATAGACAATGACTATGCAGGAGATAGAGCTTAAAATATTCACTTATTAAATTCTATGAAACTGTCATCACCTGCCATGACGACAGGCTTTGTCATTGATTGATTCATTTTGTACCATCTTCAATTGAGAATACCAGATTAATCAATATTCGTGGTAAAGAAAATCCATATCCCATATAGATGACGTGATGTTTTTGGTAACCATGGTATGTTCGAAATCTTTCAGTGAAGTCTTACGATCGTTGTCAATCTTTTCCATAATGTATCTTCAGACTCAAATAGAGACAATTCAGTGCTTTTATGCTTCCAATAGAAGTGCCACATGTTGCTCTTCGAATGTTGACTCAAAAATGCATTCATAAAGATATTTTTTCAACAACATCGAATACAAATGTCATTGAAGAAATATCTCAAAATATTTAGGACTGATATTCACTCTATTCATCCCATGTGAGATGCTAAGATTTCTTTTGTGTAGGAGCTGAGTGAGTAGAAGCCTCTTGAAACATGCTATGATAATGCATTCACGTCTTAAGCTTTCATTATAGCTTCAGATTTCGATGACATGAATTTCCGACTACGAGAAGAAATCACACTGTCAACCTCGAGGACGAATGAAGCGAATACATCGCTTGTCTTGAGAATTTCACTTCATTGCAACTGCATGATATCTAGGCCGTCTTAATTCTGCCTATAACTTGAATCTATCAATTATGTGTTAGCAATTAAGTTGGGCCAAAACTTGGGGTCAAAACCCAAACCCAAGTTCAAATAAATTAATGAAATCAAGTGAACGAAGTGCATTCTTTGTATTTTGTGTTGACATACAGATTCTTCTATAGGCCAAAATTTCTATTGGGCCCATGAGAAGTGTGGTATTAGTGGGAAACGATTTATTATTGCAATAATTGTAATTAGTAGCCTAAGTACATGTATTACGTCATAAAGTTTTCTTTTAATATAACTATACACTGACATACTGACTAATTGAAGATCTTTGATTTAATTATGATCGAGTTACGCATTGCTGATAGCAAAGCAATTGTTTTCATTTTATCATTTATAAATATAAACTAACTTGATAAATGTTATAGCTGCGCAGTAAGTGCATGGTTAAGCATGTCTAGAATACGAAATCGGAATGAATTTATTTTTGGATAAATGTTGGCTATCGCAGAAAGTTAAGGGTGCGCAGATAACTGCGAATATGTAAAATATACGGAATATATGCACAAATGCAACAAAATACATGTAAGCTTACAGTAGATACAATATGTATTTATAATTTCATTTTTGAAATATTCTGTGAATCCAGTGGAAATTTGACAAAATATCATAACTTTGTGCTCTTATCCTGTAGCTCTCCTACGATTCAAATCAAAATATTAATTTTTGTAACTTGATCTGTATATATTCAGCATTAATAGAAAACCCAAGTTTTGTATCACTTACCCAAGGTCGACCCAAAGCCCAAGGTCCAACCTTGTCAGCATTGAGATCTTTTAAACACATTTAAAGAGGGAGCCATGTCGTTGGAAATTTGTTTACTTGAATTCATTATGTCCAGTAGGTTGGTTGAATGAAACGAATTGCATTAAAAATGCACTTCCGCGAATATTCTTCGTAACTATAAGACTTATGCAAAAAATAGAACATCAAGCAGCCTCTAACATTCGAAGTTCGGTTCATAGGTTCCAGAGAATATTGCCGCAGCGAAATAATGCAGCAATTAAGATCTAATTCTTTACCTTTTTTACTGGGGAATTGACTACTGTCTGCTAGTGTAACTGAGATTTTGAACGTACAGCAGGAATGTACTCCCAAGATCACTCACACGAGAGATCTTTTTCTCCAGGCATACGCTACCCACTGCTGTTAGTTATACAGAAGTAGGTAGTCGATTCAAAAAGTCTGATTATCCGAACATAAGGAACCTCATTTTCCAATTGGATTAAAACTCGCCAAACGACTGATAATCGCAACAGGAAAATTAATGCAATTCGGCCAGGTCGACATCATCCCTGTCTATCCCAATGTTCGTTCAAAGTGATAGTTTGACATTGAGCACGTTAAAGCAATGTCAAAAAGGAAATTAGGATAAACTAGTATGAGGGATTTCGGTAATATGCTTACTATTTATTACTTCTTTAGAAAATTCGATGCAACCGTCAAACATTTCAGATTCTAAAAGCTTGTTAATCGGAAATAACTGTTGTATAGTTGTCCGATCGACAATCGTATAACTATTTCATTTTGAAGTAAATAATCATTAATGCAAATCCCCTGTACTGTAAATGCAGTAGTCGAAACTATCTAATTTGCTTACCATTATGCAACGATTTATAACTGTCTCAGTTTCACAGATTTGTCGACTGCAAAATTCCTGATCTGGTAAGGTTGTGACGCTTCAAATCAACGATAATTTTATGCAATGTGTTATATAGTCACCTGGTTTCGAAAGACTCGAAGTATCCGTAATATTACTAACATGATTGTGTAAATTAGCATCCATCTATTTAACAATCTCTTAATTAAGCGAGTTCTTTCAATCTGTTGATAATTTGAGGTAAATTTATTAAGAACACCACTAAATGTACATTGACTGAAAACCTATCCTTCATGATTTCGTTTTCATCCATTTATTACAACACACAAACTTCGAGACTGACAAAATTGATTGATTTTACAGTCAAAAAACGCCGCTAAGTGTGCGACCACTGGATCCACAAAAGTGTTGAGGTGTGAGGGAAAGTTTGAACGCAGCTGCGCCTAATTTCGTGTGCTGAAGGCAGATGACCTGAGGTAGTTTGCAAACGCCCTGAGCCTGAGGAGCTAGGTGTGGATGGTGACAGTTGGAGATCAGGTCGGACTTTCTGCCACCTTGGTGATATGTTGAGCGACGCAGGTGGATCCGACCCCTGCTGCGACATCCAGAGGTGTGGATGGAGGAGATTCCACGAACTTGCAGCTTCCCTGACATGAAAAGATCCACCTTGAAAATGGGAGGTTGGGTGTATTCTGCGTGTGTCTGTAGCGCGATATTCCACGGGAGTGAGTCAGTCGTGAAGGATGATCAGATCATGAAGATGAAAAGAGCAGAAGAGGCAGTAATGGTAAGAAGAGCGTGTGGTGTGAGACTGATCGATAAACACAGGAGTGAAGATCCAAGAAAGAGGATGAACCTGGAATGCATTTCCGATATTCTGCGGAGAAATGGCCACATTCTGAGATCACCGGACGAAAAGATCATTCTAGCTGAAGGTCGAAGACAGAAGTACAAGAGGTGGCAAGTCGTCTCGATAACCCTTGTGCTCTGTACCTGAATCCAACAATGGTCTACGATCGACAGAAGTGGAGGCGAGCCATCCGAAAGCAAGAGCTGTCTGACCCCGTTCACCGTGGACAAGGACGAAAAACGGGGAAGTAAAGTAAGCAAGAATGATAAGATAGGTAAGCGATGGATCAAAATGTCATTCAAAGTATGTACGCCGGTTTGAACTTGAACCCACAACCGCTCAGGTTATCTAGAACTGCTGTTCTTGAAGGATCAATGTCTGAAAGACTGACGAAAGATGATAGCACATGATAGGAAGAATTTTGGGAAAGAGATTGAAAACCGAATTGAATGCAGCAAGAGACACGCGATAGCAGATTGGTTAGAAAAGGAATTATGCATGTCTGGCGAGACTAGAACCCACGACCACTCAGGATACTCTGCCACTGAATCACAGACACTTAAAAACCAAGCAGCAGATTGACAACAATCCGCTGTCATCAAAGAACAAATATTTCGTCATAATTACAACTGATGACCAAAACCGGGAAATGAACATTCTGTGAAGTTGTAATGCATCAGCATTCGCGAACGACTCAATTTCAAAAGTCTCATGAAAACGTACATTTTTGTCTGTATTCCTTTCTAACTTTTAGTCACGATTTCATATAGACCTACTTTTATCTCACGATTTGCAAACACTTTCTTTTCATGTACCAACACAAAATTGCATCATTTGTATTGACCGCAATCATGCCAGAGGATGAAAAGTTGGGTTTAGGGAGTCAATAAGGCCTTCAATTCTTTAAATTGGTGTTTTGTGAAAAATGACTACTTAACCCAAAACTTGATAATTCTATTGACTAATTTTGATTAGCGGAAGGACCCAGGTGCAAGTGATCTTTCCTTTTATTTTGCAAAATGACAACATCTACATTATTTTGCAAAAGAAAAAGAAAGATCACTTACACCTGAGTAGTTCCGCTTATCAAAGCTTACTACATATGACTCAGTCTTTGTTCGGAGTTAACCAATTTATTCACTCCTTGACTTGTAACTTGATCAATAAACAGATTAACAAATAATGACAATATTTTTCTAGAGCCAGTTTTCTTTGCTTTAATAGAAAATGAGTGCACAAAGGAAATACTAGTGCACTATCTCAGTTGAAGTCGTCCAAAATTTGTTTTTCAAACAAGTATTGAATATAGCATGATAATCACTTTTTTACATATTTGCTATGAAACTGGCAAAACTCTTTACATGTGTAATTAACTCCACTACTTATAGATGAATTTAAAGTGCATTACCATTAAAATGGTGCGAATTTGTCGTAAGAATTCTTCATATCAAATATTGGACGATATTTGACATTTTTCATTAACATCAACAGGACATTCAATTCGACGCCATTCGATAATTGGCACTTTAACTAATGGCATTTTGAAGATCTGCATTACTCTGCATTGCGCAATATCTCAGATTGATGCATTTGAAGTGTAATTAAGTTAAACTATAACTTTCAGAGATATTTAGAAATTGTGCAAAACTGGCGCAATCACGAGAACTATAGAAAATCTTTACTTATAAATTTCCACTTGCATTAGAGCTGGATATCCTAAGTCATTTTCGTACTACTGAATCATGGAGAAACTTGTATTAATAAGAAGTTTATGGGTAGTGTAATCAATCTTTGATGCTCTAACATTAGTAAGACGCATAAGGGTAGTGCAATCAATCTTTGATGCTCTATTTTTATAGAATCATGCTAAATAACTTTTGGCTAAATCACGATTGATGGATAGAAATTGCATTTCAATAAGTCTGATATCTTGAATTTCACCATTGGAAATACATAAGATTCAAACTTATACTCGTCTTTCTCGAAGACTAATCAGACTTCCAACTTTACAGACAAAAACTGATGGGTATTTTGCATTTGTATACGAAAAGTCAGCTGAATCGAGTGGAAAATGACCAAGTTGTTAGCGTTTAGTTTCCGGCACTATTTCTGGGACACCTGGTATATTCTATCACAGATCAAAGAAGTCGTATTGTTCATGAATTACCAAGTAGGCATGTTTTTACTTGAAAATGAAAATCAATGCGAGCGAACTTAAAGTAGTCTTCTATATATTTCAACCATTTACTAAGATCAATCCACATTAGTATTTGCACAAATAGGCCTACAATGGTAAATAATATCCTTATACTTCACAGTATAATCTATATGATTATTGCTTCCATAATGTAGCATTATATCATGGATTTTTAGGGGAGTAATATCAGACATAGACGAGGCTGCGTTAGCAGCCGAGACTGTCTGATATTTCTGCCCGCAAAATCCATGATATAATGCTATTGTGTGTAACTCTTAAGAAGTCTATGAATATTGCAATTATTGATCACTGTTACTCGCAGATAATGGTGAGATGAAGAAATCTTTGATTGACTTTTGTTGAATTCCATGAAAGTTTGCAAATGTGAATGGATTTGAAATTCAGATTTCTATCTAAAAATGATTTGAAATAGGAGTTTACCAATTCATTCATTAATGGATTCTGAAGCAGGAGTGACGGACGACGGTTCATGGCTATCTGGTGCGGTGAGAATTCTATGTGAAATTCGCGGGCGTATAATGGTGCATTATATACCCTCCAATGCCGGGCAATAATGCATTTCAAACTCATTTTAATCATTTCTATGACCTCCAAAGCCATCGAGAGTGGAATACAATAATGTTTATGTTTTCCAAAGAGTACATGAACTTCAAGGAGTGCAATACTTAATAGTTATTTACGCAACAGGTGCAAAGCATCCATCTTTATTGCTTTTTCGAGATCAACATGTCTATGCACGAGCCCGAAGGGTGATGGCATAGTTTGTTGATCGAGAATAATGCAATTGAGATTGATATCTTTGCAGGAGTTGCGTAAGTAACCTTATTTTTCACAGGATCGTCAGAATCCATGACCATCAGAATTTTGAAGCTTTCAAAAATCTGCCTCTTTTTGTCATGGAATTGTAGATATCAGCGGTACATTTCTTGATATTTCCATGTAGAAATTACCATTTTAGAAGATGAAAAACTTTCTATGTGCTAATGCATTTCAATGAAGGAGTGCAATAAAGACTGTTTATTGCACTCCTTGAAATTTATGCACATTTTGGAAAGCACAAACTTTATTATGGAAGCAATAATCATAGAGATTTTTTCACCATGAAATATAAAGTCTTTACTGCACTCTTTCATTGAAATACAATTAGCATCGCCCTTCGGGCTCGTGCACAGACATGTTGATCTAGAAAACTGCAGATGGATACTTTTCAATTTTAGCGTAAATAACTATTATCAACTGCAACAACAAATAGCCATGGGTGACTCAGATATGAAAGAAGAATAAGTTTTTACATAGCTCCTTATCGAGCTGTTTGAAGACAAATAGGTCGAATGGCTCACTGGTAAATTACATAGACTGCCAATCAAGATGGACAGACCAACACCTCCAACAACATTGAAGCATGACATTTCCAAGAAACTGGACATCATTCTGCTCTGTCCAGTCAGCCTTGACGCTAAAAACTACAAAAATGTTCAAGTATGGGACCAGCATGATCGATAAGTACCAATAACTTTAACCCGCCCTGATCATTATTAGTTCTTTAAATTCGCGATTCAAAACCGCGATCAATTTTCGAAAATGACAAAAGGTTGCAGCCACATAATTAGATTCATCTGCGCGCGCTTCGGTTTCTTAGTAAGGAAGAATCATATCCAACCTTAATATGGAAATGGCGCATCACAGAATTAGACAACTTGCTCTTTATCGAATGGATAATTCGTGTATCGCTTGCTATTGGAAATGGAAAACAATAAGCTGTCAGCAGAGGACACCAGAGCCAGTGAGAGATGCGTGCGTGCTGTGATATCACTTCGCACACACCAAAATATACACCGTCTAGCTAACATTCGATTCAGTGTATGAACTATGCAGTAAGGAATAGTGAGAAGACGATGGTGAAAACATCAAGTGAACTAATCTTCGTACACCTGCTACTTTTTTAATAATGATCGGAAGGGACAATATTGTGGAGAAAACTTGTGCGCAATGATCTGAATTCTTCCAATCTGAAGGAATTTTGACAATAGAAGCACTTTGCTGGAACCCACATTAATCCGCAAGCGACGCACGACTTTTTTCCTGTCTCTGTAAGGTATTAGGAATTCCTTTTTGCCCACTTAATAAGTTCCTCGATGTGCCGTCGATTTCGAATCAATCACACTTCTAGCAAACCGAAGCAGATAAACAAAATATTTAATTCTGTGGTTGCAGCCCATGTTAATGCAGGCTGTAACTTCTTGTCATTTTCGGAAATTGATTGTGGCTTTTAAACGTTTGAGGAACTTACTAAAACAAAGACTGCCATCCTCATACTCACCCTAACTCTGATAATCAGCGGCTTTTGATCTTCGTCCAGCAGTCGAACTTTGCAATTGAAATCCTTAGCTGGATCTGGCACATTTTTATGATTGGATAAAACTCCGTTTGCACCAACCATAACGTAATGTGAGTCTACTGACGTTGTTCAAACAACGTCTTCTAAACGATTTGCGGCAGTAGAATGTCTTGTCGTTTTTCAATCTAAAAAAAAACGTCTAGTGAATTTCAAGCAGCATTAACTGAAGCAAGATAAAAATAGAACTAATGGCAACTGATACATGGAAGCTTAATTCGAAGAATCAATCGTGCTACATTGAAATCCTTTCCGTTCTACTTTGATTAACAGCAAGGAAGTGTCGGGAATGTCCTCCCATAAGAGTAAGAATAACCGCATATTCTTTTACGGACGTTCACTAAATAAGAATGTTTCTGACTATTTTAAGATTTCTGACTATATTTTTGAGACTGTAAAAGTCAAAGGATCTAAGCCAGCAAGACTGCATGGACTGACAAAAGTCCATAAGGTCCTAAAAATCCACCATGATGTTGTCCTATTAAAAACAGGAAAAATTCCTATCTTTCGAACGTGTCTACGTGGCTTGATTCGATTTTAACATACCACATTCCACAGTATTTTAACGTCAAGGACACATTTGAGTTCATCGAGGTCCTGAAAATCGTAGAAATCAATGATAAAACGATTTTTACGTGTAGCCTTGACGTTTGCTTGTTTACTAATATCTCGGTCGGTCAATCTATTGACTACATCATTTTTATCATTAATGAAGACAGTCTTCAAATCGCTCTTTGAGACTTGCTGACCATTGCTTATAGAATGCTTTTCTTTTGATAGAACTCTACCGTATACAGTCAGATACATGATATGTCACAGGGATCAACATTTGGCACAACGATGGCTGCTTTTATTATCAATGTAATGGAGTAGCAGCTTAAATAAAAGGCTCAGTGGAAATAGCTTTGTCTTCCATAAAATACATGCATATGTAGACGACTGTTTTGTAATATTCATGAATAATGAAGATGCTCAGGACGAAACCTCACCCTTGCTTTGGCGGTGTCTCCTCAATTTGGACTAGTACAGTGCTCCTAGCGACACTTGACCTCTCATTTCGCGTCACGCGAAAAATTTCGCGTCAACGCCAAATCGGTTGATTTAGCTATAAAGTAGCCTATACATCATAGTCACGCTTATCAATCAGCACAAAACATCTATTACATCATCATTTACATGATAATTACTTTTAATAAGAACTCGTTATTTCATCGATCTAATAGATGTACTATATATCAGACTATCACGATAAGAAATTGCTGTCAAAAATGCACGTGCATGATCATCAAATTCATTGCTAGAAAATCACACGTTTTTCAGTCCTGAACCTGACCGGCATGCATGCAGTTTCATCTGTGAATATGAATTTTGTTTTGTCTGCTTCAATAACTGATGTCTATCACGTTTGTTTGGTTAATTGGTACTTCTTTCTACGAGCGTGTCATGCAAACTTTGGATTGATAAGTATAATAACATCTCTAAAAATATGATACATTGTCATACATGTTTAATGTTCAATTCACACACACTTCCACCACCAGGATGCACTTTTTTACACAGACATACAGCTATAAAAGTCCATAATATTGACAAATCATCCTCTGATTTCGCATCGAAGGCTCTCATTTCGCATAATTCGCTTAATTCGCGTCAAACGCGAATTCGCGTCGTCGCTAGGAGCACTGGACTAGTACACCATGTCTTTGTGACAGGAGGGATGACTAAGGAGGGATACGCAGCGTTTCTGAGGTTTCCTTAATTACTGAGAATTCTTTAAGCTAGGACACTGATATCAGCTCTACTATGGAACTGAACAAAATGACACTAACTGTTTTTGGATGCAAAAATTGAAAAGCTCAACAATGTGTGGCACCAAAACGATGGTAACGCAGAAGTGTACAATCCTAACTGTGCTTATGAGCCTAAGAAATTTAAACTGGGAGCTCCCGAGCTACACAAGCTAAACGGATTCTTCCGATTCTGAAGCTTATGAGCAGCCCTGTAAAAAATCGATTGATGTTTATTAACAACGGCTGCAAGGAGGAGTCTATCAACGACGTAGAGGATAAAATTGAACACATGTTTCGAAGAGAATATTTGCCTACTTCTGATATGAAATTTATGAACTGGAGTTTCCCCCACATTCGTGAAAATTGTCAATTTCTGAAACGAAAATGACTTAAGCCAAATTTACCAAACATTTCTAATGTCAGACCAAATTTTCATACTTTGAAAGCTGGTATGTTGTTTTCACAATAAATATGCCGTTCCCTCTGATCTTTAAGATAAATTTACTTATTAGTACATTAGCGGACGGTGCAATAGCGTCTATTTCGGAATGATTTACCGGCATTTATGGACATTTAAGTTCCAATTACTCCTGAAATTTCAACGCATCCTTGCATTGAAGACAAGACAATTTTATAACAATAACTTGCACTAACAACTACAAATTCTTCGAATCAATTTTAATCAGAGAACCACAAAATGTAATGAAAAACAAAGATGGATCTATTCCTTTAATTCTTGAATTTATACCATCGGCGGTGTGGCCTTGTGGTAGAGTGCTCGCATTGCGTCCGGGAGACCTTGGTTCAGACATTGTTAGGGTTAAACCTAACACTTCAAAAATAGGTACAGTACGCATTCTTGCTAAACACTCAGCACAAAAAGAATGAGAGTGGGATAAGTAACAACTCAGCCACATTGAAGTAAGGCTCCGTGCTAATGTACTTCCGAGTATAAACAAAGTTTTTTGCAGCTTTTGTCCTTCACATAGCAACGTGTGATGACCTTGTCAGGACAATTTAATCCATTTACGTTGCTGTTGACTTTTAAATTAGCATATATCATGCCATTTCATAACTGCAATAGAGTTAACTATCTCATATAAGCATTGCTCTGCTATAGACCTACAACATATTGACAAGCTACGGACTATTAATTCCATTTCGAACCAAATCTAATTCAATTCGCATGCTGTAGAAACATTGCTGTAGATTATTTCAACTTCAGTTCCCGAAGTTTAATAGTGGACAGCTTTGGCGACCTATTATTCAGCATCATTTTACATCATTAATATAATTACTTGTTATTTTCTTTCAAACCCCGGTTGCCTTTTATTATGATTTGAACATGTACGACTTTATAACCTGCGTGTTGAATCGGTGCAAAATCCACAAAATCCAGGATTTACCGAACAACGGTTTACAGGGAAGTAGGCGAAGACAATGACGAAGTTGCCATTGGTAATCGAGTTTCATTCTCAAACATGTTGCTCGATCGACGTGTTGAATCAGTTTTGGCACATTGAAATGCATTATTTATCTACCCCTTTACCATCGTTCGCTTTGGAAATTGAGATCTTTTCAAAGATTATGCCTTGATCATGCTGAAAATTGTCGCAATTTTGTTTGATATCAATGTCATATGAAGCAATTGGTCCTGCTAAGCTCGGAGGACATACAATGTAATGAACTCCATACCATTAATCAGCATTGCCAATATAAAAACACCAGTCTAGATACTTTCCCGCAATGATTTGTCGCTTTCACTTAGAATCTGTCGCTGTGTGAATCATGCGCTTAACATTTGTCGCGAAAAAATGTGAAACTTCATTTTTGAGTCAACGAAAAAATACAAAATTTCTAGATTTATCGTGATAAGAAGATAGTCGTGTGCATAGGCGTAGATAACTCGATAATAGGATGCTGTAGTGCGCACGCATAAATGCATGAGATTCTACACCCATAACATGCAAACATCAAGCCTAGAACATAATCATCATTTTGTAATCATATCTTATTGTGACGATAATTCAAATGTCACTCTTCGATGCGCATTTTTAGATGAATTTTACATCAAAAAATGTAATATGTAAAATATCGTCTGCCTCTAATAACATCACCATGCTCATCAGAAGAGCAATATACAACAGTAGGACAAACACAAAATATCTTTATGTCATCAATGACACCAGATGTTAGCTTGTATACAGAGGTTGAAAATGAAAAAATCACGGTTGCACGCAACTGATTAAGTTTCACAACAATCTGATTACGTTACAACCTCATAATTTGTACTAATTAGAGCAAAAAAGGCTTATTAGCATAAAGAATTTAGAAAATAATTACATAGGTCGACATTTTTTCGTCATAGCTCGTTTACTCTTGTCATGATCCTTGACAAGCACTGTCTGATGAATACACTACGGTATCGACGAAATTAAAACTGAATTATGCTTAAAATTAAGCACCTTGTGTGTTGGAGGCACACATGAGAATTCCGAAGCCTGCGACAATGGGTTGATATGCATGCATGTATTGATCTGTCGGATGGTCTGACCTTTTCATGCGCTGCACAATGCGTCTGAAATAAGTCAGCACATTTCACCGATTATTTGAAAAACACGATGTATCAAGAATTGCGAAGATTCTGGTGCGAAGAAATATAAAATTAAACAAATAATATTTATGCTCTAATGGAAATCGCTAGACGAAAGAATTTGAAAAGTCCAAGACGCATCATCAATGTCATAATCATAATTTATTTTTGTCAGAATTTTCCCTCTTACTGACGTTCGCAAAGGGATGACACACCATTCCTTCATCGCACTCGATTATTCGCAACCTCCACTTTCAAATGTGAATGCCTTTCTCGTCTTTCCTCTTTTTCTAAGTTCCATACTTTCTTAATTGTGCGGTTGTCATCTCTTCTCAAGCTATATAGCACCATCTGAAGCCATATTGATTGCGCTACCGAGAAAGCAATATCGATCCATTCTCTCATCATCCTTCATGTACTCATTATTTTCGTTGTTCATAATCTTGTCTTCTTCTGGAAAATTCGATGACACGACATACATACAACCACAAGCCATCTTTGGTCTTCGTTGATGCGAAAAGTACGGTTTCGCGACTAACCTCAAACTTATAGATTCTACATGGAAGGTACAAACCGACCAAATCGAATGGACGGTTGTGATGAATTCGTCAAACCAGAAGAAGCGTGGCTAAGAAATGAAAAAAAGATAAAATGTCAATTATTCAGGAGTCTGACGAGGTAAAAATCGAATTACATATCGGCCAAAATTGGTCCATCTATTTCTTGGAATGTAGCCTACGGCAAATTTGCTGTGAGACTAATTGAACTGTTTTGATTTCATTCATTTTCCCAGATACACTGAACGTCATAAATTTTGCAACAACTGAAAGTATTAAATATGATGAGATTCAACTTGTATATGTATCATTCAGGATACCATGATCTCGTTAACCCCCGCTGCTGACAACTTAGAAAGACGAATATCTAGACAGTCTAAATGAGTAAATGAATACATGTTATCGAGTGACGTAATGTATAAAAGTAGCCACATTACCGCTCTTATTTTCCTTCGCGCAATTGCTTGCACAGCGACGGTTGAAGGACACAACTTTCAGTCTGTTTCCGAGCAAAGTCTATCATGAATAGCCGCAAAATCTGGAAACAAGGAATCATTTTCTGTGTTAGTTATCTCTTTTTTATCGCAGCCAAAAGGGAACAAAATTTACAAATTCACCCTAAGAAGTCACAGAATACAACCGATCGTCCAAAAATGTCAAACTTGAGCTTTTGCCATCGTCACCAACATGGTCAGTTTCATGCCAATGGCTATTGAAACGACTCCCTCAAATCCTTTCAAATTCTCTATAAGCCAATCCCTTTTAGCAATTTAATTACATAAAGTAGCAAGAATTTTGCGTTATTGAGCAAGTCATCTCGAATGACAAGCTTAAACTCTACATCTCCACCTCAGTTTTCTAATCAACCAACGAAACTCCCGATCAATTCAAATCCACCTAAAAAATACACTATTCGACTGAAAATACAAAAAGCATTAAAAGCTTTTGCACCGTTGAACAGATCACACAAGAATTCCAAACTCGTGGAATGGCTTCGATATTTGCTGATAGGAAAGGAATGATGCAGACAGCTCACGATTTTTGGATGATGTACCGTTCTCCAACGGGCGAAAATCCTAGCTGCTTTCGGCAGTTTGGTTGCTGAGGGACCAAATTGATGTGGAGGCGTGCAAAGATTTACTTTTGAAAAACATACGTATGACATTTTTGTAGATCGGTCGGTTTCTGTGACTTCTGTGAAAAGAGACAACTAACCCAGATAACTAACCCGACAATTACAGATCCTAATCTCGTGACGATTCATTACTACGGACGAAGCAGACTGCACGGTTGTATCCTTTAACGGTCGTCGTGCAGCAAGTGAGAGCAGGAAACCAAGAATGGAAGTGCGGCTACTTATAGACATTGTGTCATTCGGCAACATTCACCTTAGACAGCTTCTAGATATTCGTCTCACAAAGTTGTGATAGACAATAGAAACGGTTAACAATCCTGGATGCTATAGATATAACTTGAATTTCATAAAATGCAGTAGATTTTTAGTTGTTGCAAAATTTATGATGTTCAGAGCACATGTGAAGTATAATTGAGCAACTTCACTACAATGCATGCAGTAGAAATCACAAAATTGCCTTGTATAATCTTGAGTTCAAATCATCAACATATTTATGCTGTCAGTCGCCGTCAACCGCTATCATTTCAAAAACAAATCTGATGATCAAAACTATGAAAAGTGCATAATTCGTTCCGTGATTCGATTTCTGACGACAATTAAACATTGATCCTGTGTTTCTCAGATTGCTGGGAGAATTCTTCATATTACTTCTTATTACTTGGAGTTCTACAGTTAATGTTGTGTTAAATGTGTCAAATGCAATGAAATAGATTCCCTTGTATAATCCATCTATGCATGAATGAATACTTTGAATTTTGATGTTGTCATGTCACATGCCATTTACGATCTCAATTGAAATATGCCTTGAGCGAATAGACTTGCGAAGCTCATGTGTTTTCAATCCGAACCCGGAACAGGAGTTCACCAACTGTTGCTCCTGAAGATCCTATAAGGTGAATTGACAAAACAATTGCGGCAAACCGTCGCGATTACAGATCTTCCTGAAAACTTCCATAACATTTCTAAGCTCATCTTTTCGAAATTGTGACACAAATTGCAATAGCGCAAAGCTTGCGCATGATGGGTAGCAATGCTGAAATAGGTACGCATGAAGTGCTGTAATAGACTTTTTATGCAGAGCTACGAGTTTGAGGCAGATGGTTTCCTTTCTCACATCGTCACCGCCGATGCCCCATGGATTCTCTATCCGAGCGTCAAGATGAAGATACAGTCAATGCGATGGTGTCACTCCAATGCCCACAAATCGAGAAAATTCCCAAATGATGCATAAAATAAAGCAAATGGACTTTTTTGGGATGAGAAAGTTCTTCCTGAAAAGCTTTTGGATCAGCGACAGACGATCACATGAGAAATATTGCCAAAAAGATGAGAACTCCTCGAAGAGCAATTCGAAACAAACTTCGTACAATTTTTTCAACTGGCTTTCTCCCTCATGACAACATCCGTCAGAACACAGCACAGCGCACCAGGGATGCGGAGTCCTATCATTTTGATAGGATTCTGACTCCGGGGGTTGATAGGACTCCGGCTTTTGATAGGACTCCGACTCCGGTTGGCAAGTATATAAAGCCCAGTTTTTTGAAAAACAAACCGGCAACCTACATCATAGATCATTATAAGCTTCGCTGAACCTATTTTTAGTGATCATTGCTGCATCAATTATCAATCATTGTCGATTAAAGTTTATCAAATGTCGCTTTAAGTTGGATGCAAATGACGGCTCCTCCCATCTTTTTGATGTGTGCTTCACATGGTTTTTCTCCAGTCTCTACCAGGCAGGAAAATCCCCCATCCTTCTCCAAAAAATGAATACACCTTCGATTTTAATATACGCTTTAGAGGAGCCATCACACACGATTAACGTGAGGGTGTGAGGTAATGTTTTATAACAAACTAGCATTTCATTTTTGTCTTTGATGTAACCTTTGACGCGTATGTGTGATCAAGGCTAGGAAGGTTTGTCTTCTCTACTAAATCACCGACTGAAAAGACAATCTTTTTTTCAAAATCACGGTTCACTCCCTCAACTATTACAATCTTTGCATCCAGCAGTGTCTCTGTACTTTTGTTTGTCGGAAAAGTTGACATCAAGACAGTGACAGCTATGCACGAGGATAAATAATATGTTTTTGTATTATATTTCGGGTCTAGTAATAGGCCGGAGTCCTATCATTTGATAGGACTCCGACTCCAGGAAAATGAAAGGACTCCGGGATTACGACTCCACATCCCTGCAGCGCAAAGTAGAGCCCATCGAACAGTTGAGTGGGAAATGTTGTATCATCCACCTCATAGCTTCGATTTTGCACAAAGTTTTGTCACATCTTTCCTTGTTCGAATAATTTGCATGGCTTTGATCAAAACGTTTCGTGGAAGACATTGGGCTCCGGTCAGCAGTGAAGAGCAGAATTTCTAGGTAGGCGGCTGATTTCACAAGATAAGCATTAAAAATTATTTCTCGGTCGGCTGAGTGAGTCGTTGACTGCGTCAAAAACCATGAAGTACCAACTACATTGTGAAAACTTCCTCTTGACTTCGAAGTAAAATGACACACATCATACCTCAATGAATTACGATGCAAACTATTGAAGAAATTGGGATATGTAAACAAAGGATAAAAATTCTCTGCCAAGCACAAAGATTTCTGTGAAGGAGGGTGGTGCATTGCTAAAGAAGCTTCTTAATTTACAACAAACACTAATGAAAATCAACAAATTACAAATATGTTTCAGTCGTAGAAGGTTCAGCTTAGATTATAACATCATGGAATTTCGCACGCTTCGAAAAATTTGAATGCAAAAAAAGTTCATGATAAAATTATATTAGGTGATACAAAGCTGTGTCAAAATAACTAATTTGCGCGTCCAATAAATGTGAATAATAGTAATATCCAATGTGTGTATTAATAATAAATGTCCGATAAACATTTTTTTGTTTGAAGACATCAATAATTTAATACATGTAGTTGACCAGGTGACGGATCATCTTACTGAGAAAGTTATACAAAGTAATCAAAACTCCCCTTCTCAGGTTATAAGCCGATATAATAAAGTAGGTTAAAAGTATCAAAGAAAGGCCTTCGGCGTCCAGCGCCTTCAACGGTCGATGTTTGGCTGACCAATCTAAACATCGACCGTGAATGTTCATTCTAATGACTGCTCTGCAAACCGCAAGAACAATGCATATACCAAAAATTCAGAAACTGATAGCTTCCCTACGAAGATGGTCTTCCATGTCTCTGCATGTTTAACTCCGGAAAATATTTAACTTGTTCCCAACAAAGATATCGGACGATCGAATTCCGCAAATTAGAACATAGGAGCTACCATTGACAATTTTTACACTCATCACAGATGTCTTCAGTTTTCCAGCTTCATACGTTTTTTTGGGTCATAACTCATAATGTCTTCTGTCATTAATTGATGGCGGCTTCCGAGTGGCTGACAACTACACAGATCGAGCAGCCTGTGTTGATACCTCCCATATATGTAGGCCTACTTATTTCAAATATGACTTATTGTATCACTTCGAGCCATGCCTCTAGCTGTTTATTAAAACATTAATGTTTAACATCAAAAGAAAGAATCAATATGCTGCAGTAAGACGACGCACAATATTGTGCGTCGTCTTACTGCAGCATATTGATTCTTCTTTTGATCTAACGGATATTGACCAAAGATCGGAACTTGGAAAATTTGAATTTCCACGGTTCTAAAAATTCCTTCATTTTGCAAGGTCATCATATTATTGCAATATCTTCATGAAGACGCAATATATGACAGGCAAAATCCCGTTTCAGTTTTCCCATCATCACAATGCTGTACTCGTTTTGGTTTCCGATCTGCATATCGCTGTCAATAGAGGCGTCGATGACCACGGGCTCATCAAATCATGGAGAAGCACCGCTCCTATGTGGATCTTTGCATGCATCGTAAGTGCAATTGAACCACAAATGCGTGGACCACTATTAAAACAATTCACAACATGAATTCCATACACTGAACTTGATTATCTCTACCCAGTCCTGAGTGTTCAATTCCTGTCGCCTCTGCAGTTTTTTGAACATCGCGCTTCAACTCATGGACCATTATCAATGTTCGATCAGGATTCTATGTGCAGTGCTCAAAACCGACGAAACAAATACACCATTATATCCAATTAGTTCCTCGCCCGCCACCCCTTACTACCCACAAACCAAAAGACTTCACTTGTTCAAAACACGCGATTTATCCAAACCGAAATATTTATTTCTAGCGGAAAGTGTGTGAACGATTAGCACTTCACGCCGACAGCGATGTAGGAATGAGGAAATAGTGTGCATATGAAATATGTCGATTTATTCGTATGGAATCAGAATGACAGACAATGCATTGGAAGATTGCTAACGCTTTTCGATGATCAAATGGGACTAATGCATCGACTGACAATGGTTAATAAGCGACAGCATTTTCCGATATTTTGTCGAAAATAAAGTAAAGATTAGAAAAATCACAATATCAAACACACACAGTCAGTTGAAATACTGTTCATTACTTCATCATGAACAGAAAAATAAACAATGTGATCAGCTTGGCTGAAGAACTACTGGATAATACGATAATAATGATATTCAATTACATCTCTAATACAGTTCATATTAATAGTCTTTTCCATTAACAGGCATTATCAAAAAAATCTTCAGTAGTTGATCAAGGACTTGGCGGCTGTTATCTTCAATGTTCTTCACAACTAACATCAAATATTTAAATCATCATTAGTGAATATCAAATTAACAAGACGTAATTTTTCTACACGGGAATGCCAGCCATACCAGTTCCGTGCAAGCTACGCATATTCTTTTGAATCATATCTTGCACTGACATGCCCAGCCGAACACACACTCGCTCTTGAGCCAAGACTGCTTCTCTTAGGGATATGAGATGGGCCATTTCATTTTGGGACCGACAAAGTTCAATACCTCTTGCAAAAAGTGTCAGTGCGTCGTCAAAGTTGCCACGTTGGACATACACAGTAGCTAAAGTTTCATGTGCAAATTCGCAAAGTGGATCCATCTGAAAAAAGTAGCAAACTAATCAACAAACATTTTGTCACTAGTGAGATCAATGATAATCCTAAATGATGATAAATGCAAAATTGAAGAATAAAATTATTTTAGGTGGCATGTCAGCTAAAATTTGAATTATTTAATGCTGGTGTTCTTGACTCAAGGTTGATCTTATTATCATAAGATAAAGCAAATTAACGTTAGTTAATACCGGTATATCATCAAAATAAAGAGTTTTGACCCTAACATGCCTACATATTGACAGTAAAATTACTATGTAGCTAAAAATAATTGAAACTTCGTTGGTATACAAGTCGGCGATCGTGAAGATAGATTAAAATTCGAATTCTATTTCCAGTAGCTACCCACGGATAAACCTTTCATCACAAAGCATCGATTCATGAAGTATATATCCAGTAAAAAAATAAAATTATGCTTCCAAACAAATTGATCACTGAATGATAAAATACAAAATCGAAATTTGCTAATCGACGAGGCCACATTAAAGTTTAGCACGCAGGAATTTTCGTGCAGCAGAAAAAGAACAACGATTTTGTTACGAAGCCTGTTAGAATTATGAAAATACTTTTTCTTACAAAGCAATACTAAAGTATATTTTGTTTGGGCGGAATATGACATATTCAAGAATAATATTCCACATGCACATGAATGATATATAAAAACACGCATGTAATTCCATGAATAGCAGTCCAACAAATGACGGAACAAATAACCCATTTCCTATGCGATATCTTTTTATAACAATCGAAAATCAAAAAAAATGTCAGCAGCGATATCTCAGGCAATGAGTTTACAATTGAGGACTTTAACTGAATAAGAATTCGGCAGAATGAGAAGACAGAATCAAGGAACATGTCCCAAAACGGCAAGAAGAAAGCAGGAGTGTCAGCAACTATAAGACATTTAGTTTCCTGCTCCATTTCGCCTATTGAACCCAGACTATCATTTAAAGTTGTCGAACGAGTGAGAACCTTATGAGAACTTCAGATATTGGAGGCTTTGGTCATCAAGAGAAAAGCCTAGACTGTGCACCCAGAAGGATTATGTTATTTCTTTGTGCCTTGACTTTTAGCTTTCATTGTCTTTATTTTATTTATTTCTATATTTTCTAAGTTTTCGATAACTTATTAATTTTTGTCTTTTAAGATTGCATGATATTGATACTTCAATATCAATGACTGGAGTACTAGACACCGCTCGAATGTAGAGCTTCACAAGTCTTCATAACAAGACATTGAAATTCTGTCTCTCAATTCCGACTATATCAGCTCAGCAAATTTCGCTAGTAGCTTATTTTTCCAAAATGCTGATTGGATCTGTTAATAACACACGCGTATTTAATATTAAGCAACAGAATAAATTTTAGGTCAATAATCATTGTGTAGAGTTGAATCATAAATTGCTAGAATCACTATGTTCTATGCTGTTTGAACTCAACCATACTTATACATGAGGATTAATTCAATTTTCTTAGGTATGATTTCTTTTGTCACTAAATTAAGCTGCATTTTTTGTCTTAATATTATTGAGGAATCATTTACATGAATACATGCACAAATATCTTTATCACAATGATTGTTAGTGCCAGCTCAAATCATTTTCTATTCAATACATGTATGCTTATTACCATCATTGTCTTTGCATCTTTCAGAATCAGGTAATTTGTGACAGGAATCTCAATAAGAAGGCTGAGTCTTAAAGTAAACTTCCATCGAAGTTGATTAAAAACATTGACCCCTCCAAGGAAATCAATAAATCGAAGATTTGTAGAATATATTTTTTCTGATAAAACAGCTTTGCCCCAACCATGTCGCCATGCGGTAAAATGAAATGAATGAAGCTTTCACTACTCCCAATACTTGGGGCTTGTACGGTGCTAACATAGTCAGACTTGTGGAGCGTTGTTGTACTTTAGTCCGGATGCCCTTCCTGCCGACTTCCAATGACACCTTCGGGACTCGACCTCAGGACCAAAAGATCGCTAGGCCAAGCACTTAACCGTTGTGGCACGGAGACTACAAGGGTAATTTGTTTTGTAAAACACAAGTCGCCCCAATTAGCGGGATTGACTTACATGCATTATATATACCAAAGATATTTAAAAAGACAAGTCAAGTTTCTAGATTGGCCTCATCAAAAAGAGCGAAAGGAGGGTGGAAACGGGAGAGAACGTGATTTGTCAGGTATTATTTTCCTGTATTGCTATCATGATAGTCAATTCCTTGGTAATTTCTCGAAAACAGTAAAAATGCACACATGATAAAAAATGAGATTTTATAACAAAATTGTTTTGCTGGTAAGCAATGTTATTAATTCTGAGCTTCTACTCTACCTATGCATATTTATTCTAAGGCCTTTCAAATTTTTGATTTTCCACCGAGACGTTTCAATGGAATATTCTGAATGCTAGCCAATTTGATACATAGAAGTTAGCTAAATAAATACTAACTTCGATGCCTTTCGATTTCCTAAGTAAGTCTTTCATTGTTTACCATTTTCTCATATGACTTTTTGCATCTCCCTCCAATATAGCAAGAGCTTTCAACAAAAAAGCGTAATTGACAACATATTATGGTCTAAGCCCTTGAATGTCCATGCAACTTAAGACAACGCCTATATTAGAATTTTAAATGTCTTGATGTAAGAGTTGGATAATCGTAATTTATTTTGCACATTTGAAGAACATTCATACAAAGTTTCCAATTTATCGACAATGTGTGCTCAATATTCGATTATTCTTTACATTTACCCAATTATTCGAAATTGATGACACAAGAAGATCGCAATATTCACGAATTTCACCCGCTGCTGATCAAACTATATAAATCACTGCACTGAATTCATGTAAAGAAACGACCACCCTAAGTTACTAGAATTGTTAAAAGTGGATATCACTGTCTCTGATGATTGCAATATAACTGCTTAACATTAACAACATGCTACATTTAATGGGTTCATTATCACTATATAAGTAACTGATCTTTAATTTGCTGACATCACAGCATAATGATAACGACCATCACTGGATAATGTGAGTATAATATCACGTTGGTTGAATACATGCATATGCCATTATTTTGCATTGAACATCATCGGCAAATATTCAGATATTGATGGGCCATATAAAAGCATGGCAACGGAACTTCAAAAAGGTCAAAATTATGCAGTTCAAAATGAACTACCCTATATAGCATATCAACATCTTTCATGAGACTTCAACAGAGATTACTGCAGTTGATTTTATGATGAAAATTTATCTCACAGCTTTTAGTCCGAACATCGAATACGAGACCAGAGTTCAACTGACTTTTGGATGATAACACGACTGAAGTATAGCATGATTTTGCTCATAAAGATTGCAGTGTGCCAGTTCACCTGGGCATAGAATAGAAGGATGTCATCAGACTTGAACAAATTAAACACGAATTATCCTTGGAAGCCGTAGACGCTGCGTCGAGCCCCACAAGCTATTATCGGCTATGATATCATCTTATTATTAAAATGATATCATTTTACTTTTTATGATGAAAACATACCATTTTTAGTGAAATATGCGTAGGCCTAGACCGTAAATAGATCTAGTCATACGAATTTTTCGATTTTTATACTGCCTCTTTGCTACTCCTACTGCTCTTAGCAGTGAAATTATAATTAGATTGCTTGCAGCATCGATATACTGTATTCCAAATAATGGAAGACCGAAGAAAACAGTTTAGTCATACAAGGCTTCTTGTATATCAAAACTTAAGTAGGACATATGGCCTATACATTAGACATCGCAAGTTTTGATTTAAGCTTTATACACTCGAATTACAAATATGCATACACTATGCAGTTGGTTAGGCCAACAGTATAAAGTGCGAAAAAAGGCTAAAAATATTTAGATTACGGTCAAGACTTCAAAAACATCAAGACAGTTTATTAATGAGTCCAATGTTCAATCATAGACCTACTGGAAGTCTGAACGAAACAGCAATATATGAGATATACAATGTACATGTAGAGCTAATCCCAGAAAACGGCTGTCTTTATTAACCATAATCTTAATTATCCAAGTGCTTCAATAGAAAATACGAATACTTTATGATTAGAAAATATAATGGAACAAAAATGTTTCATGATATCATTTTTCCTCAGAATGAAAGATATCATTTTATGATTGCCAATCTTTGCCTCCAAGGGCCCGTCAGCACGGCTCGGAATGGCTCAAACTAGCCTGAAATATCTAGAATGGCTGAACAAGCTGAAGGACTGTTGTGCAGTATACGTTGAATTAATTATATAAGTAACAATTCATTAATAATAATTGAATCAACTTACTCATCTTACTTCATCAGTCAATTCGCTCAATTTCTCTCCAACACGTTTAATGCAACTTAAAATCAACTTAGATTCGAAATAAGACAGTATCCAGTCGGAAGTACTTACGTCAATTCCCTTTTTCATTAACTGTATGGCGCCATCAACATCCTGCTTCCACTGTAAGAGCAACAATCCTCTATGTACATATGCTGTTCCTGAGTGAGGCTCTGTTTCGGTGATGATTCGGAAATGCTTATCGGCTTCGTCATAGCGACCTAAATCCACCAGAACTTGGCTGTACAAGGAATGTGTTTCAATGCATTTAGGATAATTCTGTGTAAGTTGTTCGAAATCTTGCACCCTAGCTTGCATTTTACCAATATCTTGCTTCATTTGGGCAGCACGATATCCAGCATAAGCCTTTTGTGCCTGTATATATGAATCATTTTCAAATTATTCACAGATTACAGTACTATGTCAATAATTACCTGAGCGATTGAGAATTCTGGTGATAATGAAGCTGCTCTATTCAAATCTGCAAGTGCCTCATCGATTCGATTACAAATGAGGTATAATTGGCCTCGATGATGGAAAATGTCTGAATTTTCCCTGCTCAAGTTAAGAGCACGATTGAACTCGTTTAATGATTCTTCGACATTAGACCGAGTCGTCATCACCAAACTTCCCTTTCTAATCAAGGCACTGATTCGCGCTTCATTCGAAGCATCTTTACAACTTGCCACCCTTTCCAAGTCTTCCTCAGCCATGTCAGACTGTCCATGAAGGAGACGGAATGTACCTCGAAGGAGCAATGCATCACTAAGTCGTGTATCACCGGACTTTTCCAAATACTGAACAGCTTTGTCAGCCAATGCAAGGACCTGAAAATATACTTGACTGAGAAAAAAAAGTAAAATAACATTTTGCATGGTTACAAATATTTAATGCCAATGGCTTCATGTTTTCACAACTTAAAACTAACAACGAAATTCTTAATAACCTTCAGAGAAACGGTCATCATTTACTTGTCGAGGAAATCTTGTCCGATGAGATTCCTCCTATAGTTGATCCATACAGAAAATTGTAGCTGCGATATCTCGATATCTCAAACGAGGCATGCCAACGGCAAGATCCATATTCTAAGAACAGCATCTGATAGCGGACATCTTCACTTCTTCACTTTTCTAGATCGGTCACATAACTAACTTCATCTCTGTTATTGAATAGAACATTATCAATCTGTGGATAGTCTATTTATGCTTCTAACTGCAACCTGATGTATTATTAATGTAAAGAGTACCTCACGGACACGATATTCTATTTTTACATTTCTGATGCAAGAAACATCTACAATTCCATATTACAGCTTGCCATATTCTGTGCATTTGACAGCAGACATATTTTTGAGCGACTGATCAGGTTAGTCAACAAGGTGGTAAACAGGACAATAACTGAGCTGTGATTGACCAAAGTATATAGTATTTAGAGTAGTGACGCCTCGAACTTTTCAGTTCGACAACGAATATTGAAAAAGCTAGCTCAACGGTCTGGATTTATTACCAGATGTAAGTGAAGGAAATCTTTTATCTTGCTGACAATGTAATACGACAATGTTACGACAATAATACTGACAATGTAATACTCGTACACCTAACTGAAGCAGTTCCTGTTCTCTCGAGACTCCCTTTTCATGATACTTAGTGGGAGGGACCCACGCGAAAACCGCGGAGACTTTGAAAATTAAGCTGAACACGCCTGACTAAAGCATGCGGGAAACTTCTGACCACACATCCTTGGTGATATTCTTAAAATCTGTGGCGCGAGTATGTGACTCTTAACAAAGTCTGATAATTGGTCTAAGACACCCTAAATGTGATGCAGCAAGTTCGAGGATGTAGACACTCCTTTACTTTTCATGTTCTGAATTCACAGCTTTAATCGAATGAAATAATGATTTCGGCGTGTAGAATGTGTACAGAATCAAGTCAATGCTCACATGGAGCGCAGACAGCACACAATGTAAAAAGAATTAAATATTGAGTTGCATCCTCAGTTGAAAAATGGGAACAGACAGGAATTGCTGTCATTTCATTCAATATTAGGAATCGTCAGAAGTCCTGGTTCACATCTCTCAACACCGACACAACTCCCTATTTAAAGTTGCAATTAAGACCGGGTTAATTTGTGATTTGCAATTAGCAAGCTAGTGAAATTTCGACGGGCATTCATAAAAATAATTTTAAACACACTACTGACAATTGGCTAAGTTAGTGTGCCTGTGATAATTAATAACTGAGGCTTTCTGCAAATACGATGTAAACAGAATAATTAAATATTGAGTTGCATTGTTCAGTTGAAAAATGGGAACCAACCTGAATTGCTGTCATTTCATTCAATATCAGGAATCGTCAACAGGCCATGTTCACATCTCTCAACATCGACATTGGCGCTTTCTGACATGTGTACATGTAATTTGATATAGCCGACGACACAAAGTTTACACGGAAGTGATTTTAAGAGTATTTTTTTAAATATGAATTGCATTTTTTGCAACATAAAAATAATACCACTTTAATATTGAGAATTACATATTCCATGCATCTGCGTGCGTATTGACGCGTTCAGATACAATAAATATGCTGAATGCTTTGTCTGGAGCCCTTCGCAGCGATGATGGTCCGGTCCGATGCGATTAGACATTGATTCCACCAAATCTCGACAATTTCTGAACTTCAAAATTAGAATGAAATTTGAATTTAATGTCAGCTGGCACAAGATCTCACTACCCCCCCTCTCAGACGACATTTCACAATGCTCCATCGTGCTCTCCGTGGAACAGTGGCTAAGTGTTTGGCTTAGGGATCTTTCGATACAGAGGTCGAGCCCCGAAAGTGTAATTGAAAGTCGGCAGGAAGGGCATCCAGACTAAAAGATCACAACACTCCAGGTAGAAGTCTGACTACGTCAGCACCGTCGAAGCCACCAGTATGAAGGAGTAGTGATGTCAAACCATCACTTCATTTATCATACTAGGGATCAAGGAAGAATGCCGATGCCCTCAGGGGCTATAAATTCCCCTTTCCTCATATTTTTTGTGGCAAGGCGCGTTTTCTTGCTGAAATAATCACTTTCAGGTGGATATAGGCCCTATCCAATTCAAAACACTGTTGCCGACCCTTTGTCTTCAAAAATCAAGCCAAGTAGCGTCTTCAGTGGTCCCGTCACTATCGTCATTGGACAGTGGGGAACTGGACGGACGTTATATACAGTAACTAAGCTGATAACTAAGCTAACGTTGATAACTAAGCTGCTGTCCTTGGTTCAGCGTTAGTTGCCGGCTTTAAAACATACAGACCACGAAACCGTGGGCCGTCCAAAAAAGATAAATGCTGATGTTTTGGCATTTTATCACAAGCATGAAAATTGGACATACAGCGAGTGGAATCAAGTTATGCTCTCAGAGAAACGCTAAAGACGTAGCTCTACGCATTTGATGGACATGTCTGAAGACCACCAAGAAAGAAAAGTGAATCTCGATACACCGTCTCAGCTGTGAAAGGAGCTCCCCAGGTTATGCTGTGGAGGGCAATTCATGCTAGTGAAAAGTTTGGATTATGGTTTTTGTCAGAAGGCACAAATATAAAAGTGCCCCATGAAGAAATTCTGAAAACGAAAGTGCTGCCTTTCACGACACCCTTGTAATTTGAAGCAATATGGCTAAGGAATTCAAGGATTAAGGTGTTTGGTCCATAATCGAACATTTACCAGACCTCAATCCTACCGAAAATTGCTGGGTTCTGCTGAAGCAAAAAAGTTGCTCTTCGAAACCCGACATATTTATTGGCATTGGAGAAAACTATCACGGAAGCCTGGACGAAACAGATAGCTGGAAATTCATGCCAAAAAGTGAATTTCTCGATGCCTGATAGCATTTGTGGGGGGGGGGGGATTCAGAAAAATGGACTGTACATTAGATGATGATTTATGGTCACCATTGTAGTATTTAAATCTATAGATTGCTTGGATTATCATTTGACTTCAATTCACAATTCGCTTTATTGAAATTTATGTGCGCTCACAAGCATCACACCGAATCTGTCATCCAAAAAACATAAAATATATACATCTGAGTCATCCATTCTGGCCAATACTGTACACAGAATAAGTAATATTCAGTTTCAAAATGGCATTTTTTGCTGTTGCAAAAATGCTATCCAAAGAAAGTTACACTTGAAGTAATTTCCTTGCAAACTTAATGTCGTCGACTGTAAATGGTAGCACTAGATTTAGACATTAAATTCGAAACAACTAGGCCAAAGATGCTAAATTTGTAAGTCTAATGTACAATGCATTAAGTTCAACTGAATTGCTATGATTTGAGTTCTATCAATAAAGTCGATGCAGAGGAGGCTGGGAAATCGAATGAGAATTACAACTATTAAGTCAATAAAAGACACCAACACCTTTGATTCTACGACCGAACTCACCCGCCCCAGGAATCGAACCGAAGGCCTGCGGGAGAGACGAGCCCGCACCTTCTTCACTAGGCCACGCTGACATCAATAGATTGAAATTAATTTTATACAATAAGATAAGCCACTCAACCAATAGTTTTATTATGGAAAGCATCTAACTAAATATGACATTCCTGAGACCGTAATCGAATTCCTAGTCTCTTGAACAAGAAATATAAATGAGATTCTTCATTTTTTTGCACGAAAATGCCCCATTCTACCTAACAATGAATTGAAAATTTCATTTAACTGCTATGATTATTTTATGGATTAACAACATCACTGTCCATGCACTGATAGTTCTTGATAGAACTTAAGGGGAAGCGCATCTGATACTAAAGGAGATTAATCGAACATACTAGTAGATCCATGATAATAGTTTATGTTAAGAGTCAGCATCATCTTTCTTATTGTTGAGCTTCTTATGGTGAGAAACTGATCAAATAATCCTGTCAGATCTACTGAAACATTTTCGGCAAGCTTAAAAAAAACAGGTTTGAGATATCAAAATTCAGCATTTCACGTTCTCATGAAGCTTTAATTACTTACTGATTTGAATTTCTCATCCCGAAATACAGCAATTGCCTCATCCAAAGCTATTTCACCTTCGGACTTTTCACTGTCGTCTTTTTCATCTTCAGCATCCTCGTGACCATCTGGAGGACCGATAGGATTGAGAAAAGGGTCATGAGCAAACGAGGAGAAGTAAGTTCGAAGGAAAGCTTGAGAGGGTAATTTTGGAACCATTTTCTTCAATTCCTCCTTCGATAATTTTTCGCCGAGAGCTTTCAGAACACGGTCCGCCCATTCCAACGTCCCAGTGTTCTTGAAGCATTCTATTATACAAGCAGCCGTCACATCTTCCAAACATTCCTTCAGTCGATTAGAATTTTCAAAAAGACGAGCACGTCTGGTCATGGCTTTGAGATAACTTGGCTCCAATTCCAGAGCAGAGCTGCAGTCTAAGATGGAATCATCTGTTTTCCGCAGATTTTCATTTGCAGCTGCACGGTTTTGATAGAAAGTCGACAATTCTTGTTTGTTTTTAGGAGGACAACGTTCGATAGCATCTGAGTAGCAACTGACAGCCTTTTCATAATTTCCACCTTTAAAATATTTGTTTCCCCTGTTTTTAAGCGCCACTGCTTGCTCGAGAGGTGCTAGATCTGAAAGATCAGCATCTGACATCGTACGATCGACTTGAGCTGCGGAAGATAATGATGTAGATGCGAGAACGTCACCGGACTTGCCGGGTCCGGGACGAGGCTTCGGTTTGTCATTTCCGGATGACAAAACACGATACCCTATATAGCTCACTAAAGCTACTGATCCAGCAATTAAGGCGACCTTCTTCCAATCAATGCTTCCATCATCTTTGGACAATACTGCCGGCATGGAGAGGTCTCTGAAAATTAGGTGAATTCTGTTGAGTTCCATACAAAACAAAGTGGCATACATTACATTAAATTGATATTCAATCCATGTTTTTCTTTACACTCACACCGACCTAAGCAGGCTGCAACAGTTCTTTGATCTTCATAACAGTTCTTAAATTTCCTTTGATGCGACAATTGCTGACTAGCTTTATGGCTGGCACTGCAGAAACAAGTAAGTCACTCATTCGTTGTATTTACCTACATATGAACTATGTACAAAATATTAGCAATTATTGTATTAAACTCAAATAAATTCTTAATTCTTAAACTTGTAATTCGCATATTCGTGAAATCTAGCAGACTATAAAATTGTTTTTTGCAACAATAAAAATTGCTATTGTAGATCTTGAGCAGCATTGAATCCTTCATTCCTTCTATAATAATATATCAAAAAAGTATGACTAAAAAACAAAAGGGCATTTCCACGCGTGACGGAATCACTTTTGAACACCTATTTTTTTATCATTTTTAATTTTTTGGCAAAACATTGATCATTCGTTGAAATTATGGTCCTATTTTCCTCAGAGCACGACTGAAGAATTCTACTATGGTATTCAGATGTCAAAAAAGGATTTAGATTTTTTTAGAGGCATGTTTCAAAATCATGAATTCTTCGTGACGGAATCACGCAGAGAATTTTTCAATTTTTAATTTACGTGAACCGAGGCAAAAGTCTGCGAATCCAGAGGTCCAATTCGCATATGCTCTCAGTATGTTTGATGGTTGGGCATATATATACGGATGGATGAATATTTAGTTCAGATGTTGTTTATTCTCTTAGCATGGTCTGTGTTAGTCAAAGATGTCATCGTGACGGAATCACTCTCCGATTTGCTCCTACAAATTCAAATGATTTCTTCCATGCCATTCAGAATTTTCAATGTATTTCATCCAACCATGAAAACATGTCACATTTACAGCCTGAGCCGCCACGGAAGTCAACATTCTTAGACTTATTTGCACCCCATACAAGTAGGCCTACTAGACCCATCTACAGAATGAAAAATCACTGCTAGTAGTGGCATCCAGATACGTATTTTATCCGATTCTCAACAACAAATTGCGTGCAATATTAGGTACGCCTACCGGCACCGTTGCATCATCAAGTTTGAAAAAATAATGTATTCAAAATGTTAAATCATGTCAAAATATCGTAGTCCTCTACGAATTGCGGAGATAGTAAATTGGGAACCGAACTTTCTCCCTTTTTCACTGTTGACAGGCTTCGGCAGTTTCCATATGCTTGCCTCAGAAATATAGTCAGTATCATCCCTAGATGGAGCAATGTAGAGATGTCATCACGAGATATGTCATCTCTTGTAAAAGTCAATAACTTGACCCTTAACACTGTCTTCTAGCCCCTGAATTGATCCTAATGCATTCGGTGCCTCCTTGATCTGGAATCCTTCCCTTACTGTCAAAACTACCAAAATGGTCTGCGCTTATTAGGTGAATCTGGAAGTGTATTCATGGCACGTTTTACGGCTTTATCTATGGACTGAGGAGTATAGGAATGTGTGGTGTTACTATTTCCTTTGTTTTGTTGTTTCTCGTGATACCGTTTCTGTGCTTCATTATGTCTCCTTTTAAGTTTATTTTTCCCGTTTTCAGACATAGTATTCCATCGTTTAGCTTTTCTAGACCTTTCTCTCTCTTAATAAGTGTTATGCAAATCTAAGTCTGTCCGAACTCTGTCACATCCTCTCTGTTGACGCTCCGCGGCAGTCAATGGCATGTTTGAAAAATTATTCTATCCTGCAAAAAAAGAGATTTCCGTCCGCTAACTAATGATTCTAGATCAAGAGACTCAGAAGCACCTGTTTTCTTGGAGAAGTCTGGAGGATCGACACCGTTAAATCATTGGCTGATGAAGTCATCAAATGAGAGCTTTTGTTAATGTATAGATGAGTTTGAAGGGGAAATAGAGAACATTGCCGCTAAATTTATAGTCAAGCATCAAGCAATCATTCAGAACGTATTTTGTCACCAATGACGTTTTCAAAAAGTCATGTAAAGTCCCGTTTCATGTTCTCTTGAGCAGAGATACGCTTCTTGGTTGTCAATTTAACATAAACGTAGCTAATAGATAGTAGTCACTGCTACTAGAACTAATATTTCTTGAGTTTGATTTTGATTGCCATCAACACAATCATATCGTGTAGGCCTTATACTCTTACTGGCTCCCTGTGAAATGCAATGACATGTACTACAGAAACACATGGAAATTATCCGCTACCGCACATGCTTACGTGTATAACTCTCTTAGTTTCCCCTCATACACCTCATGTTTGCAAGGTGAACTCGAAGCCTCTTCTATTTTTCCAGCAATTCCATCGAGCAATTCCGTCACGTGACGGAATCATTTTTCCATTACTACTTTATACATACCCGAGAAAAAAATCTTAGCCTAATCTAGTTTATTTCCTATCGAGTGAATGCAGAGAATCTAGATCTTCAAAGAAAAATATTTAAATCTAGTCTTGTGAGATGCATAATTAGTATTTTTTCGTGACGGAATCACTTTTTGACAGACTATGAAATAGGCCTAGATGCATAATGCAGTAAATGCAAATTTACTGGATTTGAAGTACCTCAATATTAAAGTTATTAGCCGTGAGGACTCAACAAAGTATTTATGTCGAAACTTATCAGTCTCAAGCCTGTCATAAAAGTGATCAAGTAATTACAATAAAAATCATGCATTTTTTAAGATTAATTTGCATGATTTTAAATTGGTTAATGCGTCGAATAACTTATCAGCAAGTTGATCAGACAAATAGAATTTGAAATTTCATAATATGTGCATGAGGAATATACTAGTGCTCATGCGAAAATTGGAACTTGAAATTTTGACATTTTTTAATTTCTCGCGTGGAAATGCCCAAAAGTACGAAAAACACGCGCAAATTGGGTAAATATGAAAAAAACACGCTTGCACGCGTTATCAAAAAAAACGCGCGAATCGCAACACTGCTACCCGGGCCAGAGATGGTAACCGGCCGAGATTTTCGGGCCGGTCCGGCAACAGTCCAACCTCAAGCCGGTCTGGCAGCCTCCATGCACAGGCCGGCAACAATCTCACTTCAGACCACAGAACATTAGCAGGTCACAGAAATGCTGATGAGGCTAATATTTAACCTTTCAAAATTATTAAAAATCAAAGTAGGGCTACAAGATCCAAGATTATTTACGCCTTGAGCTTACGGATAGATGTTCTGCGTGGAATAACATTTTCACTTATAGGCTTCACATACAAAGCGCGTTACTGGGATGAGAAGGCAGAAATAATGGTTATAAGGGACTACTTGTACGAATGCGTTTCACTGATAGGAATTGAGAACAAATCTAAGCCTGATTATTGATTACCCGAAAAATTGATATGAGAAGTGCATGGCACAGTTAGCCAAATGATTGAACTAAATTTTGGTCAAGTATTTGTTCATCGTTGAATAAGACAATGATATTTTCTAGCGTAACCCGTTGACACAATAACATTCACATGTAGAACTAGCTGGAATGTCAGATTTTAATTAAATGCTTCAGCGGAGTCTTAATTAAATGCACATCATGATCCGTAATAATCCGGATCTTAATGAATAATAATAAGTATGTAATCAAGAAGAAGGAAGAGAGAAGATGCTTCTTTTCGGAAGTCTTAACTATACCAGTACGATTAAAAGAGGTTTGACTGTAGGTATTTTCAAAATCAACATAAATCTAATTGCTAACTAAAATCATTTCCAATATGCTGAAAAATGTAAACTAATAAATCAAATAATAGTAAAGTTAAATTGGCTTAACTGAGTGATCAAAAGACGTTCCTCAAAGAAATCTCTTACTTGGTGATAAATTTGCTGATTACTTAGAAAAAAGCCGGCCTGAAGCACAGGTCGGTCCGGTTTCCATCTCTGACCCAGGTGCGGCAAAAAATCTGTTTGTGCATCACAACACGCAAAAACAGTCCATAAATCCATTTTACCAGCATTAACAACCTTTGTGAAATTTTGAATCTCTGAAAGAATTTAGTTGCGCTCAAACATCGTTATGTTAAAAAGTCGCTTGAATTTTAAATTAGTAGCTCAGTATACAGAGTAGAATTAAGTTTTCTAAAACATTGGAATCTAGCATTTCGTTCTATTAATTAATTTAATGAAAAATTACAATATATCCAAAATTCACTAATCGGCGATTACCTATTATCACTCTAAAACGTATCAATAATCAGCCGATCAATCGGTACACAATACTAACAAATTCCGAAAAATGCGCACTTCACATATATCAACAGCATATCATGCTGGAAGTACATTCCTATACGCCGCAAGCAGTTGACAGCAAATAATTCAGTGTCTTCGACTTTTCACAAAGTCAAATCGAATATATACGAGTATCATCTTTATATGTCCTGCTCCTGACGAAGCCACGAAAGCTGGCTTGCCAACTGGATATTGAACCAAGTCATCGAAATGCTTGCGCGGTATGCTTCCGAGGCTAGCGAGGCACACGATTCATGATTGTGTCTGACGAAATCGTGAAACCTACAGGCAAGGAACTATTTAATCGATTCTCTGAGGCACCTGGAAGCGATTGATGTTATTACGACAACATGCACAGCTATACCTGTTCTAAACAAAATCATGAATCTTGTGCTTCCATAACCTTGCTGTTTTTTTGCTCAACCCTGTCCCACTCAAGGCAGAAAGCCATGCTGATTAGCTGGGGTGGGGCAGGCTTCACACAATCGCAAGTCTCACCAGGTTAGTGCTAGCAACCTTTAGTAAGCGCGGTGGTACCCCCGAGGCATCAGAACTGCGGTTTGCGGCAGGTGCGTAAATTATCCAAAGTCTAATATGTTTCAATGAAAGGAGACATAGCTCTTTGAGACAGTAACGAATAATAACAATGCACGTTTTTTTCTACGTTCGGACAAACGAAGACTGAGTATCAATCCGACAAACTGTATTTCATTGCATTGGACTGACACTTGAGCGGTCAACAGCACGATCTCTGTTGGTTTTTTCAGTTTTCCAGCAGTTTGAATTTTTACTTTCATTCAGAATCATAAAGCAACTTTTCTCAGAAGCACTTTCAGTAATGTCATAAACATTTTGTACATTTTCATTTACTAAATAATTGACTTTATCCATGGAAAATGTCTTGGAAACATTCAGATGAGTGACATACACAGAAAATAATGATAAATGTATACTAGGTTATTATGTCGATCAATTACAATGACTCAATCTGGAGGAAATATTTCTAGAATTGTTGTCTTCCCATGTCTTCTTTTCACAAAAATCATGATTGATGAAGCATGTGAGAAACAGACATTTACCTTCTACCCCTTTCCTTCCTTTTTCATATTTTCGGACGAAGACCTGAGAAAATCCATCCTGAATTTCATGCACGGTCCCATTACCGGTGTTGATGTACAGAGATGTTTCTCCACATGTAAAGATATTGATTGATCAACGTCATCATCTTGCCACAAGAATTTCAGAAGTAATGTTGTTAATGTTAACAGCGTTTCGGAGCCGTTGTGACAGGTTGCAGCTGACATAAAATACTACGTCTACGGCTTTAAGTTTTACATGTATTTGAATGCAGTCATTGCGACAAAAGTGATACTTGACAGTGTAGCTGAAACGAATGCAAGTGTGTCGTCGTTGCTGGTCATCATCTCTGTTCAATACATAACCTACTGTTAATCTTTTATCTGGATTTTAAAGGAGATCGCGGACTTCCTAAAGATTGTGTTTCAGCGGAAATCAGAACTGTCGGGGGACAAGCTCTTGACGAACAAACATACATGTGCATTCTTGCCTAAAATTTAGTACACTTTAAGCAACAAATTGGTTCTTCCCTTGAAAATGCATGGTTATATTATATGTGCCTCATTTTCAATAACATACTTATAAGAAGAATTACAATAATTCTGAAAAGTAATTTTGAAATCTCATGAATTTTGGTTCAATTTGAAAATGTCCAATTGTTTCACTTGATTGTTGAATATTAGAGGCTTGACAGCTATGTGGTTGAATCATCTCGTAACACAAGTTCCTGCAGGGAACGAGGCTGAAAATTGTACTTTCGGAGAATGTAGCACACCCTATCCATGGCTGCTACGAATCAGCGCGTACTCCGCGTTCTACCCGCTTTAAAAAAATACAATGTCAATCCAAGTGGAGGCGGGTTGAATTTTTTGATAATCTTTTGCGTGGCCGATGTGTCTGAATAAAATGCCTCATTTTAATTAATAATGCCCTCACTCTGGAAGAATAAAACTAGAAAGAATGATTTCTACTCGCCTCTGATTAAACGGTAAGTGATAGCGGTCGCGGTAGGAGACTAAATCGGAAACTTCAATCAGTCCCCTAAAATTAGAGAACTTTTTCATGGCACCCTCTGCGACTCATGTAGGGTTGCCAATCGTACCGATTTTTCCGAAATTGTTTCTTTGTTTTCCGAAAATTTTGATCATTACCATATTCCGATGTTTTAGAAATTTAACGAGAAGAATGTGGGAGGTAACTTCACAGTCGGACATCATGTCCCTTGGACTTGCCGAAAAAGACGCAACAGATCGCATGATAAGGAGATGAGACTTAAAGCAGACAGTGGAAAAACGGATGCCAAGCGCTAGATGATGAGGGTGATGAATTAAGCATTTGCTAGAAGACTTTCTCTGCAGCTTTCAGCTTGTTACAGTAGGCCTACAGTATTACAGTATGTTTTATTCGTTACAGGTGCATCTATAGAATCTATTCAGACTGTAAGTAATCACGATAGTCAAAGGGAATTACAACTTTTTCATGAATTTTTTGGTGGATTATGACCTCTCTGGAAGTTGGAAGTAATAACATTTGCAAATGTGAGATTCATGAGAACAGAATTGCTGTTAACAGGAGGCCTTTCATTGTGCAATGAAAAAACGTAAACCAGTACGTGAATGTCCATTCCTTTCTTTTAGAAGTTTGTTAGTAAAAACGATCTATACACGTCCCGACGCTTCCAGCGTTCGCCCGTCTTCTGGGGAATTAGACGGACTAACAATTATTATCGTTTTTACTAACAAACCTGCTAAAATAAATGAGTGGATATCCATGGGACATTGCTTTTGTTATGCTACTACATAATTCTCGCTGGCCTCTGTGCACTCGTGTAAATTATGTTCTTCTGAAAAAGGCTGCTATTTAAAAAATATCATATTCTTCTGAAACAAGCCATCAAAAGTTTAGCGATGAATATTTTATGCTTTCCTTCATAATAATGATTCCTTCAGGTCGAAGATCTATCACAGTAAAAGCGATTTATTCGCGACGTGTCGAAGCACAACGTCGTTGTCAGGAGCCATTTGCTTTCATGCAATCATAATTTAATTGAAAATAGCGCATAACGACGAAGTTGTGCTTCGACACGTCGCGAATAAACCTTTGGTAAAAACTGTGATAGATTGGTCTTTTACCTTGGAAAATTTTCCAAGAATTACTTTTGAGGAAGTTGTGATTTCTTTTGTTTAAAATTCATTTAGGTATTTTTAGCAACCCTACACATAATTTACCTTCACAAATAGTACGCATTTCTAGTATATTTGTAATTCATTTTGATCTGCTTCTTCAGTGAGAACAATTTCGCAACTCAATTGCTGTTTTTCCGTTACTTACATGTACATTACTGATCTATTTTACTACATATAAGTATGGAATGGAAGACAGATACATTTTATGGTTATTGGTGGACATCCGGTCGTTCGCTCTCCAAAGCATTTTACAAATATCCCTGTTTTTTACCTACTGACATTTTAGGGACCGTCTTTCTTTTCGAAGGAGTGGCAACCCTGCTCATGCCTCATAAAAAAAGTCTTGAGTGGTAAGCACCAGCTAGGTCATAAGTCACAATCTTTAGCATAGGATATCATCAGATCGTTTGCTATCCTGCATGTGTTCATGCCTCCGATTGGCAATGTATGCCAAAATGTATTTAAAGACAAATTTGAGCCACAATTTCATCAAGATGTTGTGTTTGAGGACGAAAAATAACAATTTGATGAATTCAAAAGTGCATAGTTTCTTAAACAAAGGTAGCTAGCTACATGAGCTGAATGACCTAGAGATGATTTTACACTTACTGTAGTACTTCTCACTAAATCACAAAAAACAGTGACGAATATCATTTTACCGAATATCTCAGTCTGTTTCCCATTGGATTTGTATGTGCTTTCTTTGATCTTGTCTGACAAGAAGTACCTGGTACACCTCGACAAACGTGCAGTTTCGTAGTAGCCATAGGGTGTACATCATTCTGTGAAAGTCTCATTTTTGGACAAGTGTTGGCGAGTAGCTGGACCACGGCTCCGAAACCCTGGTTGTTGCAAACTGCTTTTAGTATCGTTTAATTATTTATTTTGAAAAAATGCATTTAAATCGACTTGTTTCATTGTGAGGAAAGCCAATAATGGCTATCATAACTTTAAGAAGCTATCATTATATACTTTTAATTAATGAAATCCAGACAAGTTGTTCAGTCGGAAATCATTTTCGTAGCACCATCGGTGGACATCATCATGGAAGTTGACCTTTTTTGAGAATTTAATAGACGTATTTCGGGATATCAGGAACTTAAAACGAAATATCTGCCAACATTTCCCCCCAGAAGTCTAATAATCAGTGACTTGATGGCGACCATGCATACTGACGTTGATTAGTAGCTCATTCGTGCATTCAAAGCAATGTGCGGAACACAAGAAAACGTTAAGTTTATCAGGCAAAAACCTTAGTGCACATTCACACAGAATATAAATGCAAAGCATGAATATGCTTTAAATAGAAATAATTTCTCAGAGAAGTACATCACAAATAATTAATGAGAATAAGTATTGGCAAAAATGTGTTTATTACAAAATTGGACAATACTGCTTGGCATTCAATCGTGATCTAATGTAATCAGCATCTTCAGCACACCGCAATTTATCAGGCAAGGGGTTGCTCCAATCAGCTGGTGGCTCTGTTCTATAATCCCAGACGTTGTTACTGAAAGCCGCGTGTAATCGGCGCAAGCGACGAATCTTTTCACTCTGAATTAGATTTATCCAAGCTCGTTCAGTTCTTTTACTCATATATTCGGAGCAACTTTTATAGTCTTCTGACCACTGAGTACAATCCTCGTCAAAACCAGTTGTGTATCGAGAGTGAAACTGCGAATACATTGACTTGCAGTCAAGATATCTTTCTTTGTAGTACTGACATGGCTTTATCAGCCATTCGTATTTAGAAATCGAATTGTCTGTTGCGTCAATTTCTTCTGATTCTTTAAGTAAGTCAACATTGGAAGATGGCTTCGTTGATTCACTTTCGGGAGCATCACTTTTCTCCATTTGTATTTTCTTTGTTTTGCCAGACTTGGTCAATACTGAAAGACAACATTTTAGAGTATAGCGAGTTATGCAAGGTAGTGGATAATTCATTTACAGTAATACCTCGATATCTCGCCACCCTCGCTTCTCGCCAATAATTTACCTGGAACGGATGGTGGCGACATATCGAGGTATTACTGTAGTTATTTTCTATTTTGTCTTAAAATGCCGGATATGCATAACATATGCTAGGATCTGATACTTACTACTATCTAGGCAAAACAAAGTCGGAAAACAATGATCTAAGCTATTGCTAGTCGAAACACAACAATTATATACAATAAATTCATAGATAGTCATGTTGAGATCAATTCACGAGTATACAGATACGCTCATTGTTGAATACACGACTGATCAATTAAGATGTTGAATGCCTTAGATAAGTTTGACTGATTAGGGTGTCATAAAAGATTATTTCAGTGAATAAGCTTAAGTGAAAAGGCTTATGTGACTCTGTCATTGAGATCCATCAACGTGCATCATTAGAATGCATCTCCATTTCCCCTGCCTACTAATTTGATTAACATTAAGTTCTGGAAGGCCACTTGTACAAGGAAGAGATTGAAACGTATGTTGCGCTACGTTCTGAAATTAATGTAGTAGACTGTCGCTTCCGGGAAATTAATTGAATGAACTTTTGTTCGTCTCATGTACTCCCTTCGAATCGACCTTCGTAGTCAATAACAGAAAGTTAAATTGATATTCAGCAAAATTGTTGTTTTCTTTTCATAGCCTAATTCAAGTGTTCCAGCATATAGGGTTATGATTGACCTAGTTAGCGTCTGGCAGCCCAGTTAAATTACATTCGAGTACTTGCTTCTTCTAACTTTTTACCTATCCACACAATCGCCTGACAGATGGGGCTTCAACTCTTTTAGAGAGGACACCGGTATACGTCTAGGTATGTCTAGGCTAATATGTAGGGCCCACAGACTAATCCAAATTGCTCGAGAAATTCGAATCCCTATTTAATGATACAAGTTTCATAACATATGTACCGGTAATCAGAAGTTACATGACGAACTAATTCAGCAAAAATGTGATCTCACTTTAAGCCCACTTTGAATCAGGATAATGTGACATTTTTTAAGCGCAGATTATAGAATAACATGAGGAGCATCTTATCTAAGATAGATGGGTGAATTATTAAGGAACATAATATCTGAATGCAACTTATGACAGAAAAATCAAAATAGACCCAAATTACCCCATGTATGGGTTAAATTGGGTCTATTTTTTTACCCTTCGAATCCAAATCTCTGAAAAGAGTAGACGACGATATATTCGCTATCAATCAAAATATTTTTGAAGTACACACCCAAGGTGCACATTTGAGAAAAACGGAATCTCAAGGAGCTCTTCATTAAAAGTTATGAATCTCAAAACAAAAAAACGATCGAATTTAGACCCAAATTACCCCATCCCACCCTATAGCATGTTAATCGATTGTGGGCCACTTTGACCTAACAACTTTGTTTTAAAAAAGTGCTATGTGCAATTCCCCGTGAATTAAAACTAATGCTGCGTCTTAGCTGTTTGTCCCGAGTCCCCGAGGAAACATTTGTATAATTGTAGCGAAGTTGTCTTTTTCTGTGAAAATAATTATGCAACAAGTGGGCCAATTTATCCCCGGATTGCGCATGAAATTTCGTTGTGTTTGGTAAAGAATCAAAGTCGAGAAAGGTAATCCCATTCTTTTTTAATCAGGTCACTTTCAGAAACTGTCGCATGAGTTGATAAATAGAACTTCTTTGTCTAATTCCATCCTCATCATAACATTTCTCAAGAGATCACGGAATTATTTTGAAATCAAAATTTTCTCGTAAATTGCAATGGGAAACTTCAAGATCCCATCATCACCTTTCTGTTGGCGTATGCTGTAATTTCCATAGTAAGCGAATGAATATCTTTTGGCGTGCCGATAGTTTTCCAACAAGAGTTAAGCCTAGTTCACAATAGCGTGTCTTATGACAAAATTGTCTTATGACTAATGTGTCATAAGACAAAGTCGGTTCACAATAAAATGTCTCACAGGAGAATTTCTTGTCATATGACAGAAATCAGAAGCTGAAATTAGTTTATCTTCATCGGACAAGTCAGACGAGATATCCAATCATAGTGCTTGTCGCACATCACATGATCAGTGTGTGCATGTGCGTTGTGTGTGCATTTGAAACGAGAATGGAGACAGCAGTGGAGCGACTGATTGAATGTGTTAGAAGCAGACCTCTTCTTTATGATAAGACTTCGAAGGACTATAGAAATAGAGAAAAGATAGAAAGAGCATGGAAAGAGATTGCAACGAACTGTAATTTGACGGAGCATGAATGTTTAAGCAAGTGGAAAAATCTTCGCGGACAATACAACCGTGAGCAGGCAAAAGCTCCAACCAGTGGCTCTGCTGGACGGAAGCAGAGCAAATGGGTGTATACTAAACAAATGTCTTTCTTACGACCGCACTTGGTGAAGAGAAAATCAGAGTCAAATATTGATCAAAGTGAATTTGATGAGTTGACGAGTTTACTTGATAGCGACAGTGAGACGAAAGAAAATTTTCCAGACGATTCTACCACCAAGGTCAATGAAAGACAGTCAAAGAATAACGTAGTTTTGATGACGAAGTTCTGACCGTCCTTAAAGAGAAACCGGATGATATTGAAGCGTTTGGTCAGTACATTTGCAGAGCTTCGAACACTGACGAAGGTTCAGTAGGATCTGTTCAAACTTCGATGCCAAGAACTAATATACAAAATGATCTACTGAATGACTATCATATAATGCATCTCTCATAGATTCTAATTGGGATTGACTGTTCCAAAAGAGTATATTTTTTATGAAACATAAAGAAGAATTTTCACACATATCGTTTTCATTGCACGATTTTTCTATTCAAACAATGACAGGAAAATAGTGAAAAAAGATTTCTAATTCATTCTATAATCTTTAGCTACAGGCCTACGGAAATGTGAACAGAATTCGCAATACATGTAGTCCATTATTTTAGCATGTTAGATAATAAACACATCCACCTAGGTCTACTGAAATGGCAAGCTTGTATATGCATTCAAGATCATTTTAGAAATACCTAGAATTAGCTTCTTCAAGACTAGAATATTACAAATAGGCCTACATGAATGAAATGGCATCATATAAAAACAAGTTAACTAGAGAAAAAATATGTATATTCACTGCCCTGCTTGATACCACTTATGATAGCAAAAGATCACAAAATCAGTGATAGTAAGTGTTGGGGATGATTCACAACAAGTTCTGTGACGCAAGTGTTCTATTTGAAGATCAAGCGCAATCTGCTTGCCAAGGGACTGATCTATCGGCAGAATTAAATAGGTTGCAGAATTGTTGACGAGTTTGTATTGCGGACTTCTTGGCATTATTGGCTTCAGTCCTTTTAAGAGACACCATTTGACCATCACTTCCGTGGGCCATTTCAGTCCATTGCCCTGGTACACATGACCCACTTCATATCCTTGGAAAGCTGTCAAACAGTATTGCTTGTCGTCATCTTTCAAGTAATTGTGCAACCAACAACATGCTTTGATGATTTTTGTAACAAGATCAGGCATGGCATTAATTGGGACTCTAGAATACCGAACGAGTTTTCTATGGTCCGTCGTGCCCGTGACAATCTATAATTGAAAATTCGTTTTTGACAGTCTAGCTGATTACGAGGAAATGGTCTCATAATGAAGTCATTTAATGGAAAGGCCTCGTCTGCCAGGAAAACACTTGGTAGACCATTTTTTGGAGGAATTTTTGATGCAATTTTTTGCATGGCATTTTGAATAATTGATCGACGAAATATTCCACCATCACCCTCAGATCCTGCTGCTCCGACGTCTTTCATGGTGAATTTACAGTCACTGTCACACACAGCCATCAAGACGATTGAGAAATTCTTTTTATAATTGAAGAACTGTGACCCGGAATTTGGTGGTGCTTTTATGTAAACATGTTTCCCATCCAAAGCACCCAAGCAGTTATCAAATTGCCACCTCGTTTCGAAGGCTCGTTGAATACTCTTCCAATCTAGATGATCCGGTGAAGGCAAAAATTCAGGCTGCAGCACCTTGTGCAGCGCATCACATGTCTCTCTTATGATCATGGTTATTGTTGATCTTCCTACACAAAACATGTAAGATAAAGAGACTTGGTTGTCACCAGAAGCAAGATAGCGTAGTGTTATTACAAGTCTCTCCGAAACAGAGATAAATTCTCGACGACTGCTTTTGCAAAAATGGGGTAATGAGTCTCACTAATTGGTCGAAGGAATCACGAGTCATTCGAAGAAATCGAAAAGAATCTTCTGGTGATGATTTGAGCACTTTGAATAAATGTGCAAATGCTCCGAATTTGCAGCGATTTCGAAAAATTCACTTCCCATTGTCGACGACGTCTAAAGCGATTTTTCAAAATAATCACAGAGAGCACGCTTCTGCCTTCCACTGAGCATCATATTCGAAAATGAATTCCTAGACGAACATTTGCTGATCTCTTGTCATATAGCAGAGTGTATTGTGAATCGATTTGTCACACGACATTTGTCATACAAGACGAACGGATGTTTTAAGAAAATTTGTCATAAGACAATTTTGTCACAAGACACGTTATTGTGAAGTAAGCTTTAGTGAAATTTTCATGAGGGTATACGCAGCACTGCCTTGCGAGACAGAATATTTGAGGACGCTTTGATCTATGAACTGAACTTTCCCAATGACGTTTTGCGCAGTGTACAACATCTTGACGATGTTGCAAGACACACAAACGACAGCATGTTCGCGCTGTTTCCTGTAGTCCTGAACCTCTGGTGAATAGGTCTATCCCAACCCACGTTATATTTCCAAATACCGACAATCAGTTCCATTCAGAAATGTAAAAATTGCAGTGAGCCTGGTCATGCATTCCTAAGTTGCTTGAAGCCCCGGAAGTGCTTCCATTGTAGAAAAGTGGACCATATAACCCGTGACTGTGTGCATAAAAGTTCCGGAAATGTAATATTCCCTCCTCAAGAAAACGCGCAGGGAGGGTTGGTGGTGGCGACGCCTCCACTCCTGAATTGCTAGTCCACCAAATGTCCAGTGATATCCGTTCCCAAGTGAGCATAGACTCAAACTGTCTATTCAGTTCCACAAGACTTGCGATTCCCAAAGCCCATCCCCTTGAACAAGAAACCCGACCATCGAGTAAATTTCTGCCTTCGCGAATCATCCGTGCCCCCGATACCGCTCGGTTGTCGTTCCATGTCAGTTTTCGGTCATATCGATAGGGGTTGCGAAACCACCTTGATTGCTCATAATAATAATAATAATGGTGTTTATTTCTCGATAATGATAATCATACAGACATTTGATCTACATTTTGTTAACATCATACATCTACATTTTAAAATGATGTTAAAACATGTGCATAGAAATATCTGGATAAGACATTGTTCATAAAAAGCAAATGAAAAAAAAATAAATAAAAAAGTAGGTCTACGTTCAAAAGATCCCCTTTGCAATGTCTGAATTCACGAGATTTGTCACGAAGGGAATCAATGAACATTGCCTCTTCTTGTAATGGCATTTTTGCACTAAGAAGTGTTGAATACTGCAGTCGTTTCGGAATACGCTTGTGCAACAGATGCAGACGATTGCCTGAGATTTTCTTGTATATCTTCTTACTTATGCTTTCCCTCCTGTAGGTCAAGGAGTTTACACTGTCACCGCCGTTGTATCCAACAATATTGAAAGTGCGTTTTTGTATTTTTTTAAGTTTGACTTTCAACTTCTTTGGCAGTGAAGCAAACACAGGGCAGGCATATTCAAACACAGAGCGTATTAACGCATTGTATATCAAAATCTGATTTTGTTTGGAGGTATGCCGCTTTATTTTCCGCAAGATGTACAGGCGACGATGACAACGCATAGAAACATCTTTTATGTGATCAGTCCAATCTAGATTGCAATTGATGGTGACACCAAGTATCTTCACTTTTCTGGAGATAGGAATGGAGTATCTGCTTTGAGGAAATTCACCATTCTTCAGACATAACAGTATACTTGACTTCTTTACATTTGAGACTTAGGTTGTTTTTCTTACACCAATTAGTTACATTCGCTATTTCTTTGCCAATCTCATTCTCCTTATCATTGTTGTGCAGAGGCATGATTAACGTTATGTCATCAGCATACATGACCTGAATGGTGCAACTAAGCTTGCATTTGAGGTCAGCTACAAAAATGGCAAAAATCGCAGGTCCTAGCACGGAACCTTGGGGGACGCCTCGTTTAACTTTCACCCATCGTGAATAGCTGCCTTCTATCTTCACCATGCATCTTCTTCCATTGAAATAGCTTCTTAGCCAAGATAGGAATCCTTTTTCAAAGCCAATTTGCTCAAACTTCTCAAGGACAAGTGAGTGGCTGACAGAATCATGCGTTACTATCTGAGATTCAACCAAATATAAAAAATATATTTGGTCCAATACTTGACGATATAAATCCGTATTAGTTAGTCATACATTCAGGTATGGCTAAACAGCTTTGGCAAGAGCATGCACACGGAAGACTTTCAGTAAGCGCAGTAGTCAAAAACAGTCACTCTTCCTCCCTGGACTACGTAGCGCCCGTTATCTGTACATGTAGACGTCAAAGATCGGTTTCCGAGTCACTGAAGGTGGTCAAGTGTGTCGAATGTTCACGATTGTCGTTATATCGCACGGATCGGTATTCGAATCACAAAGAAGTCAAATACGTCTAATGTACACTATCGTCATTCAGTATCACCTGTTGCCCGTCGTAATCGAATGAAGCGCCTTTTGGCCCCTCTCCTCCATTGGCACGCTTTCCGCTCGGTCGGTGGTAGATTGGTGATAGGCTACACTTCATCGTCAGATGAGGAGATCACGATACACCGGATCCGAGGCCTGCTTCGCGATAGAGCGGAAATGGCGCCATTGGAGGTTAAAGAATTCCAAATTGCTAGTCATTGTACATATGGGAGATTAATGTTGTGCGATCCTAGCCAACAGTTAAATTTATCAAAACAAGCCCTTTAAACTTCCCATAAACATGCACTTTAGTGTGTGGGACACAGTCTTGCCCTTCATTATCTTTCAGATTCTTAAACTGATGTTACTTTAGAAACCTTTCTTCGCTACAGGCGACAACAACGCTGCATTTCTAATATGAAATAGTTATGCACAATAAGAGGGCCTACATTTCGCCCACCAAAACTTTGTTTCACACATTTCGCAATAAAATCTTCATTATTTGCAAAAATCGCCAAGTGTAACAGTTCCATATCAGTCACAAATTGATAACTGTACATTGTGTACTGAAACAACTAGATATGAGAAGACAGTTTCTGTTGTGACCTTTAAAACGGTGGGAAAAGGCCGTATCGATTTTCAAGGAAGTCTACATAACAATTCCAGGAAAGTGTACGAGCTCCACGTGATTAAGTATCACTTGCCTTAAATCGTTCAGAAGGTCCTTTTTTTCTAGACAGAATTGTAGGTGTGCGCTCGCTCTTTAAATTAGTGAAGAGACTTGAATTTTAAAGTCTAAAGCATGACATGTGAAAATTTTGGATAAGTCATGTTGTCTTAAGAAACACGCCTCAAATCGAAATAAGCCTCAAATATTCTCCAGTACATTTAATGAATGCTTTCATTTAAAGATTTATATTAGTGATTTTCCACGACTTCGAGTTCGTGTTTCCATGTCCTAGACGAATCAGAACAAATGAATTGACAAATGACTACTTGACTACTTGGCCACTATCCTTGAAAGAGTCATAGAAAGAGCTACAACATCACAGTGAATATAAATACCTACTTGCCTTCTCATTCAATGTCACAGGCCGCATATGACTGCATGCAAATGTTGTGACGTTTGTTGTTTTTGACAGCTTTTGAATAGAGTTATGATTAAGTCTAGTCTCGATTTCCAATTTGAAAGTAAACAAACACAAAATTATCAGGAACTGATGGGCTGCGTAATTTAAGTAAATCTACACCTGCACTTTTAGGGAAAAGTTTTATAGGCTTTCTTCAATGTTTGCTCATTTCACAAAATTTCTTTACGCAAATTGTACATGTAGATCAAGCCATAGAAAGCAACAGTGTGTTTTAACGCTTCCACTAGGGGAATGTTCACCACATTGATTTTAATTTGATTTCAAAAATCTCAGCTGTAGCGTTTCATATTCCTCGTGATTTGATTGTACAGTATCGGACCGTAATGACTCCAAGTCAAAATGGTTCGAATATAGAAACTGTGTATTAAAGTGGTCAGAAAGTTGAATTATTATCAGACACGTGAAACATTGAGCTAAATGCTGAAAATAATTATTCCAATTCTTCCAATTATTTCACTGTTTCGTAAATGGACGCTGTTTTGACTAACTATCGTAACTCTCAAAAAGCACACAAAGCGCTAATTTGTGTATTGTTGGAATTTGATTTCTTATCTGTGAGAAGACTGAGCTTGAAGGAATGAATGCATTTGGAGATATTGAGGGCTCATTATACCTACTTACTTAGGACATGACAATCATGTGCTCAATTTTATGAGTTAATTGCAGATAGGTTTGGTGTTCAAAACACAACAGCTAAGAGAATTATGAATGATGCATGTGGATGCGTTACTTTGATCAGTTGAATATCTAGGCTGGGGTCATTTTAAGTTGTTTACAGGTTAGTATGAAGAACTGACTAGGCCTACTAATCAGAGAACTATTGTACCATTTGCTAAGTCAGAAATTTTGTCACGACTCTTTATTCATTTCTACACTATGTGTTCATAATTGATAACAGTTACAGCTTTGCTCTCGAAACAAATTGACAGTCAATTCATCCAATAGAAGAATGTGAGGTAGAGTAGGATAGACATATTTGTAGTCGGTCCATTGTAGAATTGTTATGAGATGTTGGAAAGAATTTGCAGTGATGGGTATTTATTTACAGATCATTTTGCTAAAGAAGCACAATACAAGAAATTATTGAAATGTTGAGTAGTGAACTTTGTATGCATGGCAACTGTATGAACACTTACTATTCCATTAATAATCGCGGTAGGTCATTTGCCTGACATTCAGTGAATTTTTGGTCTGAGCCATCTTGATGATTCATTCTCTACCCATTAGTCTGGTGGCATAGCTGAGATTTTGCGAATCGCTCGTTCAATAAAGAATGAATAAAATCACCTTCATTTTCAAAATATTCAGACTCGAAGAAGATGTGGTTGATTTCTATAATTGATGTTCTTCAACAAAAAATCAAGAAAGGTCTCAACCAAAGTATAGAATCGGTTCGTAGCATCACTAAAAAATAAGTGTTTCACATCTTTAGCCTTTTCATGCATGTAGTCCACTAGATATTTAGCGACCTCATCCTTGCCTCTGCCCACTTGATCCTCTGACCAAAAGAAATAATTGTTTTTTGGGCATGCATGGTAAAACTCATGCAGTTCAAGTGACGAGAGTAATAAAAGACAGATGCAGTACCTTTAGGACACAACAGTAGTCCTACAAAATCGATAACAATTGCAAGCAAGAGTGCTTTAGCCTCTTCTTTCCTCAACGAACTTATTCTTTCCAAATCAAATGCTGCTCTTCCTTTATAAAAAATCCTTTGGTTTGGAATTTGGAATATTTCTAATTTTCCACAAGAAGCACATTGATCCTTCTTCGGATTGTGAGTAGAGATGTTGGTCCCATTGAAAACATTCAGGAATACCGAGTAGGATCACGATTCCTCTTCTTAAGCTTAACAATCTTTCTTGCACACTTCATTGCACTCTTGATGAAGTCAGGATGTAAACTCTTTGTGAATTGTAAACTCAATGTGAATCTATCACATTGAGTAGTGGCAGTGTAGCGAGGAACGGGGCAAACATTTTAGAAATGCTTACATTAAGTATCACTCTTCCATTAATGCGGCTGCATTCGGATGTGAATGATTTCAAAATACCATTTTCAGAACGGTTAATGAAAGCCGTTCCTACCCATTGTTGCGAAATTCTTTGTCTGTCTACATAGAATTTCCGATAAACTTAAACAAGCAGTCCGTCTTTAAAAACAAATGTCGCATTGTCGTCTTCTTCTGTTGTTGCTCCATCTGGATTGTCGTCTTGAGACATTTTGATGAAATTTCTTTGCAGATCTGCTTCTCCTAATTCCAAAAAAATTCAAGGAAATACTTCGCTGAAGCATTATTTGGTCGCTATGTGTGACATATTTTTCTCTGCACGCTTCTTTTTGTCTTCGATCTTGCGATAAACCCGTTTATTCATATTTCCTCATGCAGCTTTCATGTAAACATTAGACACATCTACAGTAGCTTCACATTCATGAGCAATTTCGTAAATTTCATAGTACGTCGGATCTTCATCGAAATTTTCATCCAATTCTGTAGAAGGATAATCCGTAATCCTATTCTTCTGGTGCCGGAATCTAGTTACTGAATATTGACCGCAGAATTCTTCTAAGCCATTGTCTATACCTTCACTGTCATCGTCATTGTCGCTTCTTGCCAATTCATTTGCAAGCGAATTTACACTCCAACGCTTAGCCATGGCTTATCGACAGATAATGAGCATCGAATAGCACTAAACATGAGATATTTTTTCAAACTACCAATATTTCATTGCATTGAGATTGCCCAAGAAGCTGCTCAGTGCATATTGAGCGGACACGCTCTACGCATCTTTTCGAGTATGAGAACCTGATCAAATTTTTATGTCGTCAAACAGCAGCAACAGAGCATGAGGTTAAAAGCTAGGGAGCTTAGACCACAATGTTAGGGCCCAAATGTCAACTGAGGAGATTGAATTTGCAAAAGAAATGTTATCATAAGAAACGCTGCGTATATAATTGTACAATATGATATCAAATGCAAGACCACCACATAAACATCCAAAGCTTCTCGAGAAACTGCATTTTCAGTGGTGTTTTAACTTTACTAGATAATTGAATAGGTTGCTATATATTAATTGCGATAGTTGGTCAGTAATGGATAGGGGATCACAGCCTTAGATATTTTATCTAACTAACGTAACTAGCAGTCATGTTTCTTAGGTAAAATTAAAATTTGTAAAACTGCACTTGCGTTATTTTGCTAAAATTCATTCACATGATTATCAATTGAAATGTCAAAATGGTTTTTAACCCTAAATGAATAAACCTATTACACCCAACATACCAAAAATACGAAAGTCTAAAAATTTCAGACACGTTGGTCAAAATAGCGTCGATATTATCTCCTTTGTGAATAATACCAATTAATTTCTAGTAAAATATGTTTATAAAACCCGATACGTTTCGAGCATTCACACACGAACTTAGGCAATCACGATAAATTTGACTACATATTTAACATCCAACAATCTAGTTGACTAGAAGTAGAGTGGTGATGAAGACAGGAGCGGTAACTGCGATGCTTGCAATCTTGCACCCTCAATGACTTGCATTGGTCTCAACATTATATGAGTTGAGTTTTCGGCCATCTGACAACCTCTTCATCGGCCTACAAGTTTCCTAGAGTGCATAGTCGTGCTATTGATGAGATTTGGACCTGAAAAAGTAGCATCTTTGCTGAAAATGTGCCTAATGACCATCGTGACAGAACCAACAGTTCCATTTCATTTGAATCAATCTTATGAATCTTTTATCTCCTGACTCAGTGACTTGGTCAAACGGTCGAAACACCCAATTTTTGTATGCTCAATTCATAGATCAGATTATTCTCGAATATCTTGTCTTGATAGACACTACTACGAATACTCTTACAAAAATACAAAAATCCTCCACCACTCGCTCTTGTTGAAAAACTGCCGATATGCTCATCTCTAGCCAGGTAAAACAAATTGGTCATGTAAGCCGAGAGGGATTTACTTTTTCATTGCTTCCTAGAGGTTAAATAGACACGTGCTCCTAATCTTTCAGTGGAAGTGGAAACGATCTCCATGAACAAATTCTGCACCTCCTCGGAAATGTCCTTAAACATGACAGCCATTTCGAAAGCCTCAGTCTCCCTCTTACTTTCTGCCGAAACATAAAGCAGGAACGTGAGAGATTTTATTTCTTCAGGGAAAATGGGAACTTTGGACCTAAATTTAAAATCGGATACAAAGTGATGCTTATCATTACATTTTTCAAAGATACGAGACTTAATATACTTTATGTATGAGCTCCATTGGTTTTGTGGGTGGACCTACTCTCTTCTAAAAATCAATCAGGATCGAAAAGCAGTTAATTATCGTCATCTTCGTACCGACACGCCATGATATGATGGTAGCAGCTCTCTCGAATGACGCTGTGAACTTCTGATCAAAAAACAAAACACAAACAGTAAAAAGATCCTCTAAATGAAGCTGAGCAGTTAGTCTACCCATTAATGTTGAACGGGTAAGGATGAATATTATCCAAAACTACGCTCCGCTGCCCATTGTTATATATAGGTGCTTAAATTACCCGGCAGAAAGAAGTAGAAGAACAAGTTGGGATGTTCAAAACTTTATTCGCAGTGATTTATAGCAAACAACGGGAACTCAGTCAGATGACACTCTTCTACAGACATAGCTTTCGAAACAATACATGTAATTTAGTTTTAAAATGGTTCGACTTTAACAAGGTTTGTACGATTTCCGATACATTCTAGTTATTGAACGAGGAGCTTCATGCTTTGATATTACCATAATCACAGTCGACGTGGTGCAAAAATTCCTTCGTTTTTTTGTACTGTCAAATCAAAAATAGAGTTGTTTCCGCTGCGGAGAGTCATTTTGAGAGCTAATTTCTTATCCGCTCTCGGTTCATGTATCGTCCTGAATAATGTTGTCAAACTCCTTCATTCAGGTCTCTTTAAGGTTTCCAGATTGGGAGGGCGCCATTTTTCTGAAGCAACTGTGTTCAAAGCGTGAAGAACCCAGTCGGTACACAAGTAGCGGCATTGCAGTTTTTCTTGGATAAAGCGACTTAACAAATCCATGCTAGCCTCCCGCTAATTGTTCAATGTCTAGAATTGAAAAATGACTCTATTCTAAAGCTTGCCAATGAGCGGCACGCCAGATGCCTTTCGTCGCACCGAGTCACTACAGTATTCGATACAACTCTTTATATATATACTCTTATTTATACAGCTCTTATTCGATACAATCGCTCTCACAACCATCACAAAATATGTCCCTTCGCTGCCTTTTCAACACGGTTTTGAAAAGAAGACTCTACAACCACCACACTTTCATCAAATCAACAACATCATCTATGATAATATGACTATAACTGCTATGATGAGGGCTGGTAGTGGCAGAATTAACAGTTGCCTGAGGGAGATCGTTCGGTTGGGCATGTAGTTGGGGGATGCAGGGAAAAGGATGGTGTTCGTGTGGGTGCCCGGTCATTGTGGTTTGGTGGGAAATGAGTGGACGGATGAGGCGTGTAATACTCGTATAGCGAGGAATGAAGACCATGAAGATGTAGAGTGCTTCTCCGAGTTGGTCAAGAGTTGGTGGAAGAAACGGGTAGTAGTTGATGTGCGGTCGCATGAAAGATGTGGAAAGGTGTATGGTGTGGGTGTAAAGCACAATTTGGAGAGCAGTTGGTCCCGGGAAGAGAGAGTGAGTATAGCCCGTTTAAGATCTGGACACTCTCTTGAGTTGGGGGCATACAGAAAGAGAATTGGGAAGGATGGGTCCGGCTTTTGTCGTCGATGTGATGAGGTGTTGGAGTCTGTTGAGCATGTCATGGAGTGTGTTGCTGGTGAAAGGAAGCATGATGAGTTGGAGATTTCAAATAATAGTTTGTCTGTTTTATGTTGTAGAGCGCAGGAGGCTCTGTAGTACTGCCTGTGGTGGAGGCGGGTGAGCCACGCCTGAGCCAACAACGACATAACATCCTCGCTGCTGGTTTTTATCAGCGAAAAGCTACCTTTGCGCACAATCATCACATCACTGGACATGACGAAAGCATCCACAAACTCCAACAGACCAACATCCCTTCTCGCTTCATTCGATATATAGTAAACTACATTAAAGTCACCACATGCAACCAAACACGCTCAACAACAGAAGCATCAAAACAGGCGTCCGGGACTCCGCGTCCCACGAGGAGTTCTCTACCCCTTCCTCTTCAACCTCTACATGCATGACGATATCACCATCACGGTCACTCACTCAAACATCAAGACAGCCCACGACAAACTCCAACTTTGCCTTGACACTGCTCTCATGGGCACGAAAAACAATCTCCACATCAACCACAATAAAACTTAACTCCAAATCTCCACACCGATTCCGCACGAACCCAGTATAAACCTATCACTCACTATTGACAACTTTACACTCACACCTCTCAACAACAACAACCGAATCTTAGGCGTTAACCTAGATACTCAAAATACATAGGCCTATACAACACATGTCAACAACATTAGCGAAGAAGCAAAGCACACCCTCAACATACTCTCATGCCTCACTTCCACCAATTAGGGATAACAAGAGACCATTGTGGTCACCTACAAGGCCATCACACGTCCCCTATTGGTCCACAGTCTGGTCACCAACTACCTCACAAACAAACATCACCTAAATGTCACTTTATCGCTATGGTACATTCGGTTAATGTTAAATATCTAATGTTAATTAATCATAGCTAGTGCATTATGGTCCCAGTAGCCCAAGATTATTATTCAGTAATAGAATAGATATTCTAATGTTAAGATATCTAATTAACAAAATTGGGCAATGATTAACAAAATTGAACGCAGTTAATGGATGCTATAAGAATACAAGATAAGTAGAGTCAAAGTTAATAGTTACAACTCAATGATTACCGATTTGTCCGCGTTTTTCACAATAATTTTGACTTTGGAATTCTTTTCATTTTCACCACCATTATTCGTTTCAGTATCGTCTTCCATAACTGGCACCTTTGAGGCTACCGTTATCATATCATTCACCATGGTACTCGTCTTGATACTTTCAATTATTTTTCTAGGTTCCAGCATCATCTGAAAGTTGATCTTTTCCGTTTGGGAAAACTCACGATGTGCGAAAACACCGTTATCGCTCCGATGACCAGATTCCTTCTTCACTTCATTTTGTTGTGCACCTGCTTGAAACATTCTTGTTACCTTAGATCTTCTTAAGGAATGATTTGTGAAATGGCCACCGATGCCTGCGTCTTCAAACAGTTCTTTGGTAATGTTTCCAATTTTGTTTTCCCCAACTGGCTGGTCTTTGTACCACGCATATTCTTTTGGCTGTTCGATGGGCTGGAGATAAAAAGTATTGATGTTCCTTCCATGCTTTGGTCGATGATCAACGTAGATTTTGAAAATTTTCATTATATTGTGAGGATCTTCTGTTTCAAAACGTTCTATTATTTTGGTTCGATGTTTCTTTCGTAGAAACCGCCATTTCGTGTTTTTTGAGAATTTTCTGTGTATCGCAATACGTCAGCATTTGCAACTCGATCAGTAAAAAGAGTGAACTGAGAATTTTCTCCAAATCGCAATTTTCTGTGTTCCTTGCGGGCGCGTAGACCAAAATGGAGACCGATCAAGTATAAAATAGTTCTCAAAAGTTGTTCTGGCTTGTCAACACCCAAATGTCTATAGTCCCAGAATTGTTCTTCTATTTCAATTGGAATGAATTCTGCTTTCCTCTTTTGTAATCCTAGAATAGACTGTCTTTTATTAGAATTGTCTTTTCTTTTTCATAGCGATAGTAATGGAAAATTGCGCAGATTAATTGTCTCAATGATTCTGGTGGGTATTGCGTTCCATTCTCCTTTCGGACATGCTTTGATGACATGGAATGTCTTCAGGCCATTTCCTATGATGTGCATGTGCTGCTATCCAGGGCTGTGGAGCCGATGCATTATCTCATTGGCTCCGGCTCCGGCTCCACGACACTGATGTGAAAGGCTCCGGCTCGGCTCCGGCTCCGGCTCCGACTTCAAATTCAGGTTCTATCTATGCTGGTTATCCTGGATCCGTTGAACGGGTATTTGGATAACGGTGTGGCCTTTAGAGGCTTGCTACAATCATCAAATTAGTTTTCATTAACAAGCAACGACTTAAGTTAATAATAAAAATGATAATAGCCTAATATAATGACAAATAACATACTTGTCATATATTTTTGCATGAATTGACTATCTCTGAAAGATAAAATAAAGTTATAGCTAGGATTGGTTAAATTAGATAAAGATCTCCCGCACTGGCTAAATATAAATTGGCCTAGCCTGCAACCAGTCTACTACGAGGCTACATTAAATAAGACCACATGAGTGATGATGATATACCTAATTAGCCGTCACAGGGGCCGAATAGTAGTATAAGCTTTTTAACAAAGCTTGAATATGAAACTGGATAGCGTATGCCTCTAAATAGCTTATAGGGCCTGTATCTACTCGAACATGGAAAGGGTATAGGCTATATAGCCAAATATGCGCGTGCGGTTTAATGTCACAGACAATAGGAAAGGGAGGTCAAAAGGCGCCTTTATTGAGAGCGTCTCAGTCTTTTTTTATTGTTTACATATAAGCAGTGGCGGCTCGTGCAGTTCAGCTAAAGTGGGGCGCAGTCCAAACTTCATTATTTAAGCTCAGAAGCTAATGTTGCAGCTAACTATACATACTACAATTACTACTAGTTATACATGTAAGCTTGTACTAGTTATGACATGGCAAAATTGAATTGTTCCATTTGCTAACTGCGAATAAAGAATTATTTTTATGATAAGGACTCTCAATCAAGCAAAAAATAGAAAATATGTTTGAATTCGCAGCAGGCAATTAAAATAAAAAAGATCATTATAAAGCTCTTTCATTCAATTTAATTTCAAATTATTCACAATTTTCTAAAGCTAAATCGGCTTTCAAGGCAAAAATATGTCAAAACTATTGAGCAACTTTTTCATTTGAAATTCGGAAGGTTACAGACAAGGTTTTGTGAAACGTTAACGTGATTACTGATTATTCGTAACCTTGGTGAGTCAATACTTCTTAATACGATTTTTTCTTTATATGAAATGCTGAAATAAATTCTTTCTTGAGAAAAATAATCTGATTGAATTTCAATCGAATCTACACGAGAGACACCAATGAATAGTGACCGAATGCGTTTCGACTGCAGTCTGCAATGCTTGCACATGTTTACTAAAATTGACGTTAGCTTGACTTCCCAACACACTGCAGCGTTACAACTAATAAGACTGCGCGAAACTGTACCAGAGGGACATCGTGAGAGCGCCCCATCTCAGCACAATTTACGCGTGTGATGCAGCCAGAAATATTTGATTTATGCAAATGTATGATCAGCAAAACCTGTATGAAGCGAGGCGCATTTGCTGTGCGCCCCATCCACGAGACATAGGGACGGTGACGTCTGAGTCACTTGAAACGTGCTTTGATTGATGTTTGGGCATTCTTGGTTATTGGACAGGTTGAGCCATTGACTGTTCAGTTAGCGTTCATTTAACTTATGTTAATTTTGGTGCATTATCTAATGGAGGGCTGCGCCCCAGGCGCCCATATGGACGGGCCGCCGCTGCATATAAGTCAGCATGATATCAGCATAAAGTGTTGACAGACGGAAAAAATAATAATGAAAATTCTTGAAATCCACAGGTCTATGACATTTGGGGAAATATTATTACACGATACGGCTCTTGTGCAGTCCTCCCCCCGCCCCATTTTTTCTCTGGTCAAAAGATGCAGCACCATTGGATGTCCGTTTCAGCATCACCGGTTTGAGTGAAGCATTCCGTGCTGTTGTAAAAATCTACGTGGGTAATTGCGATGTCATGGTCGCAAACTTCGTCAGCAAGTCAACATTGTAATTTGCCTTCGGGTTTTTCGCATTGAAATATACCCTTTGAATTTTGAAGTCAAAGGAAATTCATTGTGAATGAAATACCTTTAAAATAATAGGGCGCTACTAGAAGTGGCTGGGTCGCTTATTGCTATAGCCATGTGAGGACTTGTAGTCAGGTCATTCGTGTGAGTGTGAAGAGTTATCCCTCCAATCAAAATTGATCAAATTGAATAATCGATTGTTTGAAAAATGTAGGTGGGGGGACTGCACAAGAGCCTACAATACAATCTAAGGAAATTGGCATTGTCACAGATGCCAGTAGCTTCTGCCAGTAGCCATACCGATAGATGATAGCCTACATAGTAACCGTATTAGATGTAAGACATTGCGCAAGAAATGTAGCTATATTATCTTTGCTGACTGAACTGGAAATGTGTACATATATGACTGGCGACTTGTCTCTAGGAATCTACAATCATCTAGTTAGCATGCATATAACAAGTCTTCAAATTAATGGATTTTGGAGAATACGTTGTCAATATGGAAATTAGTCTTACGAAACATATGCAATAAAAAAATATTACACATGTGTGTAAATATATAATGAATATAATACAAAAGAAGGCGGCAACTGCAAAGAAAGATATCGTGGAGGACAGATCATTGGTATACTTAAAAGACATATCTTTAGATTTCAAATGATTTAATTTTTTTATGATGCCAATTAATAACTTTCAAAATTCTAGATTTATATCAAAGCTCAAACTATCGGAGCCGGAGCCGGAGCCTTTGTGATAAATCGGCTCCGGCTCCGGCTCCGACCAAAACCATCGGCTCCTTAAGGCTCCGGCTCCACAGCCCTGCTGCTATCATGCTTCTGATCGGCAATGTATGTGAGAATGTGGTTGAATGTGGATAAAGTTGCTCAAAATGCTTGTATTTTTTGACGACATTAAGAGGCTCGCCAAATCTAAATGTGTCTACCTTCATAGACAGGAGTGCATGAACAAGAAAGAAAATGACCTGGAGACATTCCATGCCAAAAATCATCACTGTGAGCTTAGTACTTTTCGTTTGATCAGAGAAAACATGGAAAAATTCATTTTAGTCAAAAACTGCAATCTGCGTCCCATTGGATGCGTCTCATGTGTTCTTCTTTGATCGTGTCTGACATGAAGAGGAACTAACTAGAACTCGGCAGACGCACAGGTTCGTGGCAGACATGAGGTCTACATCATTCTGTGAAAGTGTCACTTTCGGCCTCGTTCCCTGCAGAAACTCGTTTTGGCTGCCGGACTAAAGCAACAATTTGAAATTACCGTGCTATCTTTTCATGCTCAAACTCGTACATTTTAGAAGATTCAAGTATGAAATGATGACGATCATAAACAGAGAACTCCAATTGTTTTTCGATTTTTACATATAAACTTTGTTGCATCAGAGCATACCTATGTTCAGAGGTCAGGAATTGAGAGTTGATCTCTGCCTGGCAAAAGATGTAGGCCTACTCCAGCGTAATGATGCATAAACACAAGTATTGAATATGCTTCAGATGCGTTATGCTTACACATTGTATAATATTGGTCGATGTGCATGAACTTTTTTGCAATTTGCGCCTACGGCAGTGCACCCAAGGCTAAACTTCAGCAATTATTATAGTGCACTTAAATTGCAGGGTCAAGCGCAAGCATGGAGGTCGTTTGACAAATGCCTGCAGTTTGCGTGTAGGGGAAGGGATATTTCAAAAGTGGATTTTTTGCGTATGCACTATATGAATGGCCTCCTCTCTCACTTGCATTCTTACAAGTGATAAGATATGTCCAGTTTTGTTCATGCATGAAAAACTGGAATTACCTCTCACGCAGTTCTCCTGCGTCTCGGCACTTATAGGCTAACTCTGTAAGATACACCTTTCCAATGTATGTAGACCAATATGTGTAGACAAACACGTATACATGGATGCATGTAATAAGTATGATACAGGCCTATATAACTCATGCATCTCTGCTTCTTATTCAAAACTCAAATCACTAACATGCGCAAAGGAGGATTTTTAATTTTAGAGAAATTTTGGGTATAAATTGCTCCAGACTTAACAAGAACTTATGTAATTGAACATAAAACAGGGATGAGAATTTGTAATGCTAATCGTGCATTTCATACATTTGGTGTGCCCCGTTTGTTTTCGGATTTTTACTCTCGTTTTTATTCTCTTTCTGATAAAAACGTCAGACACTTCGGAATCATGTACAATAAAATCCGGTTATCACTCCCTTTAGTTTTTGCCGATAAGTAAAATTGAATAAATTGAATAAAAACAACGTGTATTTTCTACTCGGACGTTTCGGGTCCCGACCCTTTATCAACGAGTTTTGGCATCAACTGCAGTTACAAGTGGTTTTATATACTTCAGACATCTATGCGGTGTGACCATTTAATACCATTCAGACAGCTCATCATATCGATTCAACACCGGTCTTCTACGCTTAATCCAACGAGCTTCTAACAACGCAATATCAAGCGGTCTCTTCACGCATTCAAGAATATTGACATCAAAATCTTCAATACCATCACACTCACATTCACGAACATGGACGCTCAGCGCACTCCTATCATCCTTATGCCTAATGCTGCGGTTGTGCTCTGAGCATCGAGCTCTAAAGTTCCTACAAGTCTTGCCTATATAATTACCATCACACTTTTTACAAACGAATTCATAGACAACATTGCTCACACTGCAATCAAATTCCATCGGCAAACTGGCACACACATCACAATTTTCGTGCTTGTTCCTATTTTTCTTTATCTGAAAAATATCTTTTAATTTTTTACTACTATTATTTACTACATTTATATCAAGGTCATATTTTTGAACTAGACTGTTTATTTTTCTATTTAGACTATCACTAACGAAAGGCATCTGTAGATTACAAACTCGCTTTTTATCATGATTGCGCTTTTTTCTTCTATTTTTGCGACTGCAGTTCAAATCTTTATCACTGTAGCCATTTCCTTTTAATTTTTTCTTTGCTTTGTCTGTTGCTTCTATCTGGTCAGATGCTAAATTACATCTCTCGTTTGCAGTGCTGATTGAATTTATCACAAAATTCGTTTTAATGTGGTTTGGCACCCAGCTATATTTATTTAAACAATTATCTGAACTAATTTCTTTAGTATAATGCTTGTAATTTATGACATTATTTTCAATCCAAATGGTTACATCTAAAAAGTTCAATGATTTATTTGGTACTTCTAAAGTGAAATTTATAGATTCGGTCACCGAGTTGAAGGCCTTAATAATTTCATCGAATATTTTTGCTTCGTTCGGAAATGGGCCCATCACGATATCATCGATATATCGTCTATAAAACTGAGGCCTAATGTTATTATTCCGTAAGGCTGTTAGCGCCGTATTCTCTATATAATCCATAAAAATTACAGCGAAAGGAGGAGCGTAATGAGTCCCCATAGGAACTCCACTAACTTGCAAATAGACTTTATTATCAAAAGAAATTTCATAATTTTAAGTTATAAATTTTAGACATTTTTCAAAATTATCAGGGGATAATCCGAGATTATCAATTTGGGACCAATGTTTACGAGCAAAGTTATTGACTACTTCCAGTGCTAGTTCTAGGGGAATACTAGGATAGAGGGAAATGACATCCAGGGAAATAAAGATTTCCGAGTTATTCAGATCACTTAGATTCTTGATACTATTAATTAATTCCTTAGAACTATTTAAATGTGCATTAACAAATTCTAGTAATTGATTAAGAATTCTGCTACATATCCAGTCTATTTTCTCAGTTGGTGTATTCCTCACAGAGGCAATAGGTCTCATGGGGTAGGCTCCATTCGATTGGGGCTTGTGGTCTTTAATAAACGTGCTAAATGCTGCAGGTTTGGCTCCCGAGACCAACAGTCGCTCCAAATCACTTTTACACAAAGTATTTTTAAAACAGGACCGAACTATTCTATTAGCTTGTTGTTCAATCTGCAGACATTTCGACATTTTAAGAGGCTTGTATACTTTTTCTTCTTTTAGCAATTTACTCGTACTATCTATAAAACTATCTTTATCGGTCACGCATAAACGCTTACTCTTGTCAGTTGGTACAACCACCAAGCTTTCATTATTAAGGAACTTTTTAGTTTCTTTTATTTGATATTGAACATCACGATACGGTTTAGACTTTTTGTGAATTCTACTTCCTTCTTAACTTCGTTCATAACTTCATATTTAAAAGCGTTAAGCTTATTTTCGGCTTCTCTATCCAGATGTTTAGGAAAGCGCACAGTATTTCGATCAAATGGAATTATTAAGCTCTTATCAGTAGCATTGTCTACGAAATAGTTTTGCCAACGTAATTTATATGTAAGTTTATCTAATTCTAATTCCACATTCTCTAAGAAAGTTTTATTTAGAACAGGCGGAGCACGAAACTCGGGTCACTTTTCTAAAAGGCAACTGCATACCATAGGTACTTGCTTACTACTATCATTAGTAAACTTCACTCTTTCAGCATCCAAAACAACTCTCGTGCTCTGTATGTTACTGGCCACACTACAAAGATAATCATCCGTATAAGGGTACGGGAAAGCAGGCTGAATGTCACATCTGTAGCCGTTCTTGGTATACAAGCCTCGTAAAATGTCGAAATGTCTGCAGATTGAACAACAAGCTAATAGAATAGTTCGGTCCTGTTTTAAAAATACTGTGTGTAAAGGTGATTTGGAGCGACTGTTGGTCTCGGGAGCCAAACCTGCAGCATTTAGCACGTTTATTAAAGACCACAAGCCCCAATCGAATGGAGCCTACCCTATGAGACCTATTGCCTCTGTGAGGAATACACCAACTGAGAAAATAGACTGGATATGTAGCAGAATTCTTAATCAATTACTAGAATTTGTTAATGCACATTTAAATAGTTCTAAGGAATTAATTAATAGTATCAAGAATCTAAGTGATCTGAATAACTCGGAAATCTTTATTTCCCTGGATGTCATTTCCCTCTATCCTAGTATTCCCCTAGAACTAGCACTGGAAGTAGTCAATAACTTTGCTCGTAAACATTGGTCCCAAATTGATAATCTCGGATTATCCCCTGATAATTTTGAAAAATGTCTAAAATTTATAACTTAAAATTATGAAATTTCTTTTGATAATAAAGTCTATTTGCAAGTTAGTGGAGTTCCTATGGGGACTCATTACGCTCCTCCTTTCGCTGTAATTTTTATGGATTATATAGAGAATACGGCGCTAACAGCCTTACGGAATAATAACATTAGGCCTCAGTTTTATAGACGATATATCGATGATATCGTGATGGGCCCATTTCCGAACGAAGCAAAAATATTCGATGAAATTATTAAGGCCTTCAACTCGGTGACCGAATCTATAAATTTCACTTTAGAAGTACCAAATAAATCATTGAACTTTTTAGATGTAACCATTTGGATTGAAAATAATGTCATAAATTACAAGCATTATACTAAAGAAATTAGTTCAGATAATTGTTTAAATAAAAATAGCTGGGTGCCAAACCACATTAAAACGAATTTTGTGATAAATTCAATCAGCACTGCAAACGAGAGATGTAATTTAGCATCTGACCAGATAGAAGCAACAGACAAAGCAAAGAAAAAATTAAAAGGAAATGGCTACAGTGATAAAGATTTGAACTGCAGTCGCAAAAATAGAAGAAAAAAGCGCAATCATGATAAAAAGCGAGTTTGTAATCTACAGATGCCTTTCGTTAGTGATAGTCTAAATAGAAAAATAAACAGTCTAGTTCAAAAATATGACCTTGATATAAATGTAGTAAATAATAGTAGTAAAAAATTAAAAGATATTTTCAGATAAAGAAAAATAGGAACAAGCACGAAAATTGTGATGTGTGTGCCAGTTTGCCGATGGAATTTGATTGCAGTGTGAGCAATGTTGTCTATGAATTCGTTTGTAAAAAGTGTGATGGTAATTATATAGGCAAGACTTGTAGGAACTTTAGAGCTCGATGCTCAGAGCACAACCGCAGCATTAGGCATAAGGATGATAGGAGTGCGCTGAGCGTCCATGTTCGTGAATGTGAGTGTGATGGTATTGAAGATTTTGATATCAATATTCTTGAATGCGTGAAGAGACCGCTTGATATTGCGTTGTTAGAAGCTCGTTGGATTAAGCGTAGAAGACCGGTGTTGAATCGATATGATGAGCTGTCTGAATGGTATTAAATGGTCACACCGCATAGATGTCTGAAGTATATAAAACCACTTGTAACTGCAGTTGATGCCAAAACTCGTTGATAAAGGGTCGGGACCCGAAACGTCCGAGTAGAAAATACACGTTGTTTTTATTCAATTTTACTTATCGGCAAAAACTAAAGGGAGTGATAACCGGATTTTATTGTACATAATGAAGAACCTCCTGTTTACAGCCATTACTTACTTCGGAATCATCCCGCCCACCTATGAGAATTTTCCGCCTACAGGCGGAAATTTTTGATATTCCGCCTCGAAAGCCCGAAATCGGTTGGGTCTCGTAAATCGTCCAAATCCATCAAAAAAATCAGACCCCTTACCCCTAGTCATTTTTTAAAATTCTTTTGTCATCTTTCGGGCAAAAGAGATAATTATTTTAGAGGATTTTATAACTTTGTTGCTTGTACATTGTGCGGCTAGCTATTCTTGATGCACTTTTGTCATTTTAGCGCATAGGTTTACCTACAATCTTTGAAAGTAGGCCAACATGTTCTAATATACATCGATTTTGTACTTTGCACTAGTAAAACGACATTCTTCAAAGAACTCAAAACTACGTGCATGCAACTACGAGATGTTCATAAAGGCGGAACAGGTCTGATACATATTGTGATACATGTTTTACATGCTCAAGCTTTGCCATAGCCTATAGTGCCTTTGCCTACATATAAGCGAGGGTAAATATCGGGCGGATTGAGGAAAAAGTTTTGACCGATTATTTTTTGTTTTCCTCAACACTGGTGCATGTGAAATGACTTATTGTCATCTCTATTTTCAGAAGCCGAACTTTGACTATTTTGGAATAGAAATTGATCTCGCCTACGGCGACAGCAACTTGTAAATTATCTGTTTTCTCTTTCTAGATTTTGTAGGATCCAAGTGAAATTAGGCATCTGTGCAAGCCTTGGTCCATGCATTTGTACATTCTTCTATCGGTGTTTTTTTTAAGTAGAGATTTTTAAATAAGAAAGTCACTTTTACTTGTGTTTCTTGCTTTCATCGAATGGATATTCGAAGAAGCCCATTCTACACAAATTTATTGCCAAACATGGCCAACTCTTGGACGATGCTACGTGCGTCACAGGCAGCGTCTGAGCGGAGGCCTGCCGCTGGCCTATTCAAGCGCAGGAGACTCCTCCTGGAAAGAAGAAAAGACTGGAAAAATGGCAGGGATCAACGAGAAGAACTGCCTTGATCCGAAGAAACCTTTGGCTGTCTCGTGGTATGCCTGGTCAAAGTCGGGTTTCTGAAGATCCTCCCCACACCCAAGCAGTCGATGCATCAGAACTGCCTTCTGAAGGTGCCCAGGGCGACAAAAAACCAGCAGAAGATCCTGTGGGCAAGAGCCATCCCAGAAAGAAGATGAGACAAACTACACTGTTTTCCCACTTGCCATAGAGTTAGGGATTTTTGACTTGTGACTTGTATGTGATTCATATGCATGTGCTATTAATGCCAGTGTGATATTTTATATAGATTAAATGTTTTCACACAAAGCATGTACATAGGTTAAAAAATGTTCCTGTTGAAATATGTATCACAATATGTAGGGTTAGCCGCACCTAATAGGATACGAAGACGATTAATAATTAGGCCTACATCGTCTTCGATTGAGTATGCGCGCTGCTTCACCTGTATTTGTTCAAGAATTGTACTGGATGCTATAGTATGCATTTAAACGAAAGCACTTTGTTATGCGCTTTGTGCTCATATTATTTGAAAGGAAACTTCGGTATGTTTCTGCATGTTTTTCCAATCCCTACAAATGCCAAAATTAACTGGACATATGGTTGTCTATATGATTATATAATAGCGCCTACGTGTACGTCAGATTACCAATTTGTGTTAAAAATATGTCTACCATGCCAGCCAGCACTAGTGCTTTGCAATGTTTATAATCTCTTTTTGCGTGGAGTTTTGCCTCTAAGATAATTTTAAAACTTTAAAAGATCCCCGAACATCATTTTCTATAATACTACTAATGTTTCCGCCTTTGGGGAAAGTAGATAATTCTCATGGGTGATCCGCCGAAGGATTCCGAATCGCGTATTTGCAATGTGCTCCATCTAACACATTACTGACAAAGTTACGGCAAACTTTTAAAAAAGCCAGAATGATCGAGCAGCTAAAGCATTTGTTCTACATGCGAGGTTGTAGATATTTTTTTGTGTATATATTTTGCCACAGCTTTTCTGCCAAACAAGACATGCCATATAAATGTTGAGTTTCTACTGAAATTGATTTATGTCATCATAAATATACATTGTGAATATCTTGTCAACGCAGAATATATCTTTTTTTATCTTATTTTTACAGAAACTTCATTATCCAATTTATATTGTAAATTTTCAAGATATATTCCAGATATTTGCAAATTTTTTGTTCTTATTTTTTAGGAAAGGCCGTAGCAAGATCTGAGAAGTAAATGCGTCGACAACAGTGAGTGTAATTTCATTTTCAACTGTCTTGATATGTGACACACCTGTTTTGTTAACATCAAAGGATATATTGTTTTTTCGAATTGCGGTCTGAATTGATTCTAAATCAAAAATCAATTTAATACCTGCCCGATAATGATTTCTTTATAATTTCCAAAATCATTTCTTTATCAGATTGAAAATCGGAGACAAAACATTGGGTACACGCAATTATCTTGCTGAGTGAAATTTCGGCGGGCGTTTATTAATTACTACTTTTAACACACTGCTGACTAAGTTAGTGTGCCTATGATATTTCGGCCTGCTGATGATTCCCGATATTGGATGAAATGGCTATTCAGGTCTGTTCCCACATATCAACTGACGATGCAACTCAACATTTAATTAATCTAAATGCATCGGAAGCACACACAAGAAATTCATACAAGATATGGATGGAAAAATGTTCAACATCGCTTAAATTAGCGGTTGATTAGTTCACACGTGTACATGAAATAGGAGTTGTTCATTTTGTGGTCTTGAATTTTTAGGCAGATAAGCATGCAAAATGTGGTTTGGGGACATTACACAATTCAAGAATCGGAATGATAATAATTCACGGAGTTCTTCAGTGGATGTCATACACTTCAAGTCACAGCTTTTATCTTACATCAGCTGATGGAATCTTTTTGTGCACGATTTAAGCAACAAAAATCTTTCGCAGACATCACAGCAAATAATGAACCACAACATTCATTAAGAGATTAGACTACTGAATAGTATCTCAAACCGGTATCGGTATCGAAAAAATGGTATCACTTCAAACCGGTTTTGTTAACCATCTGCCTTTATAGTCTAAGTGCATAAAGGCATCGAGAAACAGTTTTGATGATATTGTGTGTATACGACGTTCAAGATCCAACAGAGTTAAAATCAACTCCCAAAATCATTAGAGAGGAAACTCTGTGTTATTAGATGAAAAACATAATTTTAGAAATCGAATTGTTTCCTCTTTAAACAATGGGTATTGATAAAATTTGAGCAACAACTGCCGTCAAAGTCACGTCATCGATACAGCCACGAGTTTCTTGATTTTCGCAAAGCCTTATTACTTGCTATTTAGACTTTCCTCAAGTCAAGGACTTAGAGTACATACAAAGAAAATTGTCAAATAAAATGTTGCTACTTGAGACTCCACTGGGCAAAGATTGATTTCCCTTATCAATATTCCCTTTCAATCCTGATGTCCGAATTGCTTCTTTAACAGGTATTTTCCTCTTTCTTCATGACGCATCAATCGGCCAAGGCATTTTTACACATAGGTTACAAAAGGTTTTCATTGTAGGGTTTACTTTAAATTTGATGGAAATCATATGTCATGTATCAAATCTTTTGATGAAAGTAGCTTTGATAGGTTACATTTTTCAAAACTTTTCAAATGACAAGCTGTATAAATCTCAATAGGGCTATGCGCATGACATAGCAGGAAATATGGTTGCGAAGTGCCGTGAAATAAGCTGCCATTATTTTGCATACCTTCTGCAGAAAATGACACTAACTTAACTTAACATTGGTAATTTCTGTATTGTTCGTAGCGGGTAGGTGGCATAGTCCGGCATCCAGAACGAGCTTCTGCGGGGAACGAAATTACCTAAAATGAAATTCTCTCTTTTTTGGCTTATTAAATTAAAAATCCTAAGTCTAGAGCCATAATTTTTGACATGCTATGTCAGCAGGTCATTTCCTATCTATGTGCATGTATTATTATCATGTCTTTGATCCGCAATGTATACGAGAATGTGGTTGAATGTGGATTAAATTCCTCAAAATGCTTGTGTTTGCCGATATTAGGAGGTTTGCCAGATCTGAATGTGTTTAGTTTCATAGACAGGGTTGCATAAACATGATAGAAAATTGCATGAAGATATACCATGTCAATCATTATGAATGTAGACTTGTTTAGTAAGCGAAAACATAGAAAATTTCATTTTAACCAAAAGCTGCTGTCTGCGTCCCATTGGATGAACATATATTTTTCTTTGATGCAGTCTGACAAGAAGAGGAACTAACTAGAACCCGGCAGACGCGGAAATTCGTAGTAGGTATAGGGTGTCACATCATCCTTTGGATGTTTCATTTTCGGCCTCGTTCCCTGCAGTCGTTCTAGCTGCCGGACTACTGGTATCTTCATGACTTCAATATTGTGTATATCATGCGACCACAGAATTTGCCCAACCACTTGTCTAAAAGTTGAAAGTATATGCGCATGTCATGCAGCTTTTAAATTAGCTTGATAGTGATGTTACCTTATTGGTCTATTCGTCAATTTGATAAATTTTAGGTAGTAGCCACGCGGAAGGCAATATTATTGCAAACTCGGACAATTGTTCAAAAACCAAAATGTAAATTTAACCGAAGCATATCGAAGTCTTCAATTTTTCATTAAATGCATTTCACCTACAGTATAGACACGGTGTAGCATATTCACCTGGTTTATGGATTCAATAAATTCGATGCATTACCAAAGCAATTTATAGTGAAAAGTCTATTGCAGTACGCGACATGTTACGGAGACCTTCTCATTCTTCCGGCGGATAGTAGCTGACGTAACAATTCGAACCGACAATAACTTGCACCATTCACATTAACATGTCGCGTACTGCAATAGACTGTAATTTGACAGATTGGTCTTTTCACTCAAAAGTTTATTTTTATTAAATCATGTGTCTGCCTGCTCATGCCTTCTCCGCACTGCGATGCATTGCCATGCATGTAAGTTTAAATCGTGAATGATGTGGTAGACAAATAATAATGAGTTTCTATTTTCTTTTAACTTGCCCCTTCAAGCAATATTGATATATTTCATACAAAGTTGAGCAGTATTTGGCATAGTCGTGTTAAATAGTGGTTATAAGAAATATATAACACTATCAGCTTATTTTCATGTAATTATAATGCTCCAACTTGGCGAAAGCTACAATTAAGCTGTCATCGAAGTAGAAACAGATGTAACTTATTCGTCAAATGGTAATCAATAACATTACTTACTTACTTCCCTGCTTTTCATCCTTGTCCACGTTGAACGGGGGTGAGACATTGTATTCCGTAAATACGCAGAGTGACACAAGGGCAAAATAATTCTCGTCATGCCATGTCCAATAATCCATGCAGTGAGTTGCACGATAAAGCTATTAATCAGGAACAAATAAGTAAGAAATCGAAAATAGTGAAAAGTTTGAAAGCAAAGGTGAGTTCTCAACGATAGCACATGTGTAATCCACAAAAGAATGAAGACGTCTTTACGTAACGCAATACGGCTGTATAAACAGGGAATAGAACGGATCCGCGGATTTGGTGATGGAAATGGTCATTCTCGCATTTCGTGCAAATATGGAATGAAAAAATATTGGAGTGGGGGGTAGGGGTGCGCGGAAATTATTAGGTATCAATAAAAAATTTTACGTTTTGCAAGTATACACTCGTAATTCATATCGTGTATAGCTTGCGCAATGTGAGTATGAATTATTTAAATCTCCCTTTTTTACGAGAAATTTTTCTATTAATTGGATTTTTGTGACTGCAAGTTGTTTTATGCAACTTCTACAAGTTTCAACAAAAATATTTAGAATTCCGAAAAATGTGAAATTATGTCAAAATATAAAAATCCGAACCAAGATTACAAACAAATGAGCAATTCAAACTGCTTCTCTTATACATGTATCTGAAATGTTTTCATTGACACGCATGTATAGAAACTTCCGCATTATTTTTAGCTGTGAATGTGTTTTTAACGTTAAGAAATTGAAAATCGCATTTGAATTTTGATTTTTTTCTATTGAGGAGCTCGTACTTTAGAAAATTGCTCAGCCAAAATTAGATCATAAAATGTTTTCATATAAGTACCGGTAGTATGAAAAAGTGGGTATTTGGGACACTTCAGACATAATGCTATGGAGAACGTAATTTCAGTCTTTGACAGATGCGTGAAACAATCGAATTGCTATATCTTCACACCAACGCGCCAGTAATTGAAACGTGCTGCATGTGCATCTTCTTGCATGAACGTCCCTTGGTGAAAATCACATTATTTTATGTTCGATTTTGAGAACATTGTAGTCCAGTCTCCAAAAGTACAGGTAATCGAACGAAGACGCAGGAGGCATATTCAAACAAGGAACGAATAAATGCTTGATGTATTATTCTCGCGGAGGTTGTTGACACGAGAGCTCTGAGAAAAGGTGAACGCATAAGAAGTGTGATACAAACATGATATAGTATACTTGCGAATAGCATGTTGCAATCAATAGCCTGTTCAGTTAAAAAGATGCTTTTGTCAAGTAGTGAAATAAAAACAGAATCAAAAAACGCAAAAGAAACAAAAATACATCATGCTTGCAGCTTTAAAGCAGTTGAATAAAGCAGGTTTTTTTAATCTCCAGTCGAACCCGACTACACACTTCGTTTTTGCATTTTCCAATTCAGGGACAGAAACTTTGACTCTTTTGTTCGTTATACTTTTGCCTATGCAATACTTATTGCCTGATTTAGTCAGGCGCATGCATAGCCAGAATTCATGTTCCAGAGGGAATGACTTAGAAAATTAAATGCATATTACTATAGTCTTGCACAATTCCTAAATTTGTTGCAGTCATTCTTTTGAAATTACGTCTAGAAGAAAGGTTAGGTGTTTTCAATGGAATGGCCATTTGCATTGTCATGAAATTCATTGTTAGCCAGATTTTTGCATTTGTTGATAAAGCAGCATGCACAGGTAAATTAATAACAAAAAATCCATGGATTCAATAGAAATAGCTATCGCTATCAGTTTTCTTTTGATAAGACAATGGGTGCAACTTTATATTTGGTGAGCTCTCACTTCCTTTTTTTCCCAGAGCTGAACAGGGAATTTAGCATCACTTTGCCGGTACTGGTTAACTAAGTACATTTCGCAAAACAAGTAGACTAGTGAAGAATCATAAGTCGTGAAGTCCTAGTCTGTATTGCTAATTTTCCATTAAAGAAATAGAATAAATCAGTATTTGGAAAATGAAAGTCAAAAATGATGAAGTCATTACATTACGAAGGGATACACTTCAAGTCAGATAGTCCATTAGAAAATCGTAAAGTAGACCTGTCGCTTACTCGTTATGCAAAAAGGCACTGACAGTCGGTCACTAGAAAAATTAGGAATGGGAAACAGAGGATGATTGACATCTTGAATTTTATGGAAAAGGTTGACATATTCATCAATGCGAAGACGATAAAAATTAGATACAGTGTTTCCACATTCACAACAAGTGCCACAATATATTCTACGAGATCTTTTGAAAATTCTCTCTTCCTCATGTTTTGCCTCAGAAATGTAAGTGCCAAAGAAAGTTGTTCAAATACAATAAGATACTCTGAACAGTTGCACTGAAAACAATCCACAGTTCTTAATGATTTAGAAAACCTTTCAAAACCTTGATTAGATACAATCTTCTTCTACAGATCAAAAGCGCGTTTTTGAAATGTGAACTCCATGACAACTCTTTATTTCCATGTAACGCCAAGGACTTAAAATTCTTCTACAATATTGAATGGAAAAGGGCGGTAAACAGAAGAATTCTTCTTGAAAATACAAACAGCTCTTGTTTTACGCTCATTTGATTTCAGAAAATTTGCACTGGTCCATTCTTCGATCGAATAAAATTCTTCAAAAACTGCTTCTAGCGACTGATTAACATTCGATTTGCGACTGGACAGATTTCACATATATCATTTGAGTGCATCGTCAACGTGGTATTTCTTGAAGCCTTTTTAGATCTGGGTTATCCCTTCCTATATAATATAAGTTTATAATATATGTTGAATAAAAGGGTTTTGATTAATTTTGAGAAAATGCAGCATACATGTGAAAGGTTACAACTAAATGATTGCTTCGCTGTCGAAATAATACTAGACATGTGAATTTTCCAACAATTCGTTTTTCTTATTAAATAAATTTAACCAAGATAGATCTGCCTCCTGTTTTTCTTGTTAGAAAATCAATTCTCTACACCTTAAACGAATACTAATTAAATGAAATGACAAATATGACACTTCCAATGGAACCACAAATCAGATTTTGTCTTTTATAAACTTTCAAAAACCGGAATACGGGACATGTCAAGTACTAGCCACACGTTGTGAAATTAACGTGTCAGGTGACCTTTAGAATGACTTGACTACGACGATATATCTGTTTTGCTGTTTGAATTCTTCCACACTGACCTGACAAAATTCAAAAGAGATATTGGCAATTAGTTCGGCACTTGACGGCAATGTCACTGCTCATGTCAGTAGTCTGGCTAAGTTAAGATTTCAAGGCGAGAGGGGAAATGATGCAACAATCGCATCAGCACTTTGCCTACGCCACTGGTTACAGTGCAAAAGGAACATTACCTGGATACAATGTATAATTGCGAGTATGTTTGTGAGGACGCCAATGACCATAATTCCATCTAGGCTACGTCAGGAGGCACACACAGCAAGACATCAACTATTGAAGCGAAATGATCATGCCCATTTTGTCATATGACACGAAAAATGGTTTATGCCACATCTCCTTATGCATTATCTCTATCCCAACCATCATAGGAACAGCTATATGCTTGTGTTTCACACGCATCTATTCATTGAGAAAATAATGTACTTCTTCTAGTCTACAATCATTTTTTTAGCAGACAGTGATTAGAAATATCTGTCTCATGTATGTTCTGATTAAAACCGTCTAGCATTCTCAATCAGGATAGACAATTTGGAATTAATTGATCTTGTGAGACTAGACAAGTGTTGAAGGCATGCATCCACTATATTAGAAAAGAACAGAAAAAAAGATAATGAAGATGTAGATCATTATCATCTGTAATTTAAGAAAGCACATATCAAGCGACCAACGATAATGACAATTAAGGATTGTTGGCATTTTTTTTCAAATGAAAGTACTATTTATGGAGACCCTATCTTCTTCGAACTTGTATGTTTGAACATGTACTGTACATCAAGGGTTTTCAGAGTTTTGAAAATCAATCTAATTTTCAAGTTTTCAGGTGACGATTTATTGACAGTATAAATGCGTTTCTTTAGCTCTTCGACACGCTTGCTAAGAAAAGGGACACTCCAGTGAATAAATTTTAGATCATTCTCATGCTCGGTGTGTCTATTATTTGAGCAATTGAACGCTATATATATTGAACGCAAGCCGAATAATAGACACACCGAGCATGAGAATGATCTAAAATTTATTCACTGGAATGTCCCTTTTCTTAGCAAGCGTGTCGAAGAGCTAAAGAAACGCATTTATACTGTCAATAAATCGTTACCTGAAAGCTTGAAAATTAGATTGATTTTCAAAACTCTGAAACCCTTGATTTTTGTCAGAACGTTGATGCTATTTCAAGTGAGCTCAAATCTGATATTGTGTACCTTTACAGCTGTGATCGCTGCCAAATGCGATACGTTGGCGTTACAACGCGCCATTTAGCCACTCGGATAAACGAGCACATTTCTGGTAAAACGACCCCTACAGAAATATCTATGCACGTGCACAATCCGTCGTGAGAATTTCAGCATCGTCTGTAGAACTAAATTTCCTAAAATTCTAGAAACGATATTGATCAAAAGCAACTTTGACACGCTTGCTAACGAGAGGAGTGGATCTCACCCAATCAGACTTCATTTGTAAATTTCACCATGGTTTTTCATTTTTGTATATAAGCCATTTCGTATCTGCTTTTACCATTTGATTGTAACGCTGATGATGGTATGACCTCAAATACCGAAACATGTCCGGAATAAAATCTCACTGCTGGTACGATGGTTTTGAAATATATATATATATATATATATATATATAATATATATATATATATATATATCAAGATGGTACGATGGTTTTGAAATATATATATATATATATATATATATATATATATATATATATATATATATATATAATATATATATATATATATATCAAGATGGTACGATGGTTTTGAAATATATATATATATATATATATATATATATATATATATATATCAAGATTGTTATAAATGATGCAAATATATATCAACATTGTATAGTAAAACGGTCAAAACTCAATCGAATCTACAAATCCTACGCGTGCAATACATTTACGATTATATTTTTGTCAACATATTTTCAATGTTTAATGTCTGGTCAAAAGGGGTACTTCTAAAATGTTTTCCTTCCATTTTTCGCTCATTTTCTTCAGTCCTGTGAGCATTTATTTCAGGGTTGGCTTTTTGCCGGTTAAAACTGGTTTTTGCCACTAAGTGGTAAAAACCAGGTAAAAACCGGCTAAAACTAAAACTCCGAAAAATCTGTCTATTTCTTCACGAAATGATCGAAAGCAAGTTGGGGTTTAAGTATTACGGTGCATGTGGGTGTGCAGTTTGAAACTCTTATCTTCCAAAACATGACATTCAATCAGTGATGGAACCACATGGTATGTTTTAATAACGACCGACAAACGGTGTTGCCTTTCTTTACGATTGCTCTGCCCTTTTCTTGTGATTTAAGAATAAATGTAGACTTCAGCACCATTTTGGCTCTTTGGTTCATGCAACAGAAGTTGTTAGATACTCGCAGAATTATCATCAAATGAATGAAAAAATGAAAATAAAAATATGAATATAACTGGTTTATACATAGAACTAAATTAAGCAAACCACTTTCTTCATGTGAACGAGCTTCAATAATCCCTCTGTCATTCTTCTGTGTTGAGTGTTCAGCAAGAATGTAGAGTGTATTTTAATAGTAGCTTAGGTTTCATCAGATCTAGATTCGAACCCAGGTCTCATGAACTCAGAGAAAACAATGTATCAAAAAGTCTGTGCACCGGTTATCTCACCTCCCAAATCAATCAATGTGCAACAGTCATTTAGAATGCATTTCTACTTTTTTTAGAAATATACTAAATGTACTAATGCTTGTAACTGTAGCAGGAAATCATGATTTGCAAGAACAAATAATAATTAAGTAACATAGTTCGCACCAGCAATCTTGATAAAGTGAGGCATAATGTATGTCTGAACAGCTTCAGTTATAATCTCAACAAAAGAACATGTCCAGTAAGCTGTAAAATTGATCTTGTTAATAGAATCTGAGAGCGACAAACAATTTTGACAATATTGTGATATACAAGTTTGTTTAAAGTTCTTGAAATTTCCATATTTTGAGCTCAAATCAAAACTTTACTTTCGGTTTTAAAATTCATTTAACATAACCTTACCCTCCAAATATGTGAGGGTAAATTAACATGGCATGAAAAATGTTGAAGGGCAAAATTTATAATCTAGTCCTTCTGGGAGTGCAGGATAAATTTCATAGTAATATTCGTGTAATCACAATGGTTATGGGACATTTGCCACAGATTTAGAAGACAATCTATTCTATGAGATAAGCAGGGAGGTTAATCGTAGAAATCCGAGGTCAGATTTCTACATTTTCCTACCCTTCTAGCTTCATGGAATGCCTGTTTTCGATATTTTATATAGACCCAAGTGATTTCCTTCCAGCATGGACGTCTGTTGCATCTTACAATGAATAAAATTCGTAAAGCAACAAAATGCGTACACACTTAGAAGAAGAATGCACAACAGCTTTATAACAATATTTTTTATAATAATTCATATTCTTGCACCTCTTCTTGGAACATATTCTTGATTGAAATGCGATATTGATAGGTTTGAATTGTGAAAATACAGGCCTAAATGTTTATCGAATGATGAAAAAGTAAAGTGAACTTATTGCGACCAACGTTCATCAATAAAGTAAGGAGTGACGATGATTCCCTATATTGTATGTACCCAAAAAACTTAAGTAGTAATGCTGGAAAAATAGTTTTAGCCAGTTTTAGCCGAAAAATGGTGACAAAAGCTGGTGGTTCTCCAGGTTTTTACGTTTTTTACCAGGTGGTCAAAACCAGGGTGGTTTTTACCGGCCAACCCTGATTTATTTAAATGCTGTCAACAACTGAACAGCAATGATCAAATAAACATCAACAATCTGATATTGACAATATTAGGTGATTGTTTGTGTTGAATATATTAGATTCTATGTTGCTTTGAGGAAATACATCAGATCGCTCTCAATCTTAAATCAAGTAGGTTGCTATTAGTGATTTTCCAGTCACTCAATGTCGACATATGGGTCTTGTAATGCTGTCATCTCTCGTAAGTCAGTTGTGTTGAATGACCCGGATACAAGCAGCCACAGGCTACCAACAGTTGATGCTACATTATACAGCATCCTAATTATATCTGATCGAATAAAATCTCCATTTCTACAGGGTTTTCATACAAAAACCATGGGGTATTGTAAACACGTTTAAAAGGCTTTTTATTCATGTTGTTTCCTGTTTTTCTATCAAAGTGATGAACTAACTTTCATTTCACTTCGCGTTTTCTGTTGCTTGAGTTACTTCAGGCATTCAGTAATCACTTAACAATTCTTCACCATGTAGCAAACAATCGTCACATCTACATCTAGTCGCAGAAATATCCATGTTAAAGTCAAAGTAGACAACATTCTTTTGTTTCCAATCTGTAGTTCATTAGCTGCTGCTGTGGCTCAATGATAAAGGCACCAACCAAAGACAGCTTTGCTCCGCAGCACGTCAAAACTAAGTTAAGGACAGTACTATCTGTGTAGGAAGCGTTGCAGCAATAATCATCTACAAAGTAATTTCAAGAACATAAGAAATTTATGGACCTTGCATTTCGCCAGTCTGACTCGGAAAAGGAAAATTCAAACACGGATAAAATAGAAATAGTTGACGATACAGAATTAATTTTTTTTTAATTTTATGTTATCAATGACAGAACTGACAGAAAAATGCGATGAACTTTGTGAGGCTTCTCTGATGGTCCATTTACGACAGCGTCTAATTAAACCTCATTTGGAACACGCTTCGTTTCGGAACTTGGAACGTTTTGTCTCTGAACCCAAGCACTCATCCAGATTTTCTCCCGAGAGAACTCAACTGCCTCAATGTCTCCGTAGCTGGCTTAAACAAAGTGAGACGGATCGGCAACGGATAGAAGACTGTGGGTAATACAGACTCAAATGGAGCGACTTTTGCGAGTTTGCGAAAATTTGCGAGTTCAATAGCGTTCTGGAAACCTCTGGAAACCTCTTCTCGACTGAATCACTCTTTTGGACAATTTAATGAAATTGTGTGAGAAATAGAAACTGATAGTTAAATGAAAGTTACTCTGAAGTTCACATGCTACCCAATATTGACTATACTGCATATTAATTATGATTCATTTTGAGTCCTATGTGACAGCCTCTTTTTCTGAGCAGTCTCATAAGCATGCAATCCTAAGCTGATTGTTCGTCAACGCGACTCTTGTTTTCCTAAGATTTTAAACGTCAAATGACAATGAAATTGCGATGTTGATTTCTCACATGACGCTTCATCGCCTTGGTCAAGGAGCTGAGGTCACTACAGAGAACATTCACTCTCGAGGAAGCTCTCGCCAACGCAAGACTCTTGTGTTTATTATAGCCTGTCAATCACTTACATGTTTCAAAATTAGGGCTGCTAAAACGTTTTTTGTGTTCCTCAGATTCTATCCTTTGAGAGTGCTTTAGTTTTTATTTCAACACCATTAACGTCGTGTGCGATGGTTAGAGTTTTTATGCATAATCCCTCGGACGACTGGCCGGTGTAGAAAATAACCACTATTGCAGGGATGCTCAACTTTTTGCATTTTTCGGCCGCCATTTTGAAGGCACGGCCGCACTTAATATGTGTGCAAACAACTAGGTCAATAGCCAATCCCTTTTATATTCCAACACTCAAATTAGCTTTCCTTGATGAATGACGCAGTGAAAATCGCATAAAAGCCTACTTCGCAAAGAATGAGCTAGCAAATTAACCTGCATACGACCGACGGTCATTTTTGATCTGAAAAGATTTTAAGCTACTGATGATTTAGCACTTGAGAAGTTGAAAGCATGTTTTTGTAAGGGCAACCGATGGAGAAAACACTTTACTAAGCTGCTGTAATAATTCATAAAGGAATCACGAGCCGTGCAAAATTCATGGACTTGAAGCTTACTTACGCGCGCGAACAATTCGAGCAAACTGCAATTGTCACTTTCGTTTCTTTTAGCTGATGACCGTAGCCGTGAATACATAAGAATGTAACTTCCCTAAAGTATTCTATTCATGAACTATCGAACTGCTTGAACGCCTTCATCGCGCCTGCAGGCCCGCATTTATCCAAGCAGTATAGGCATAAAGGTGTTCGACAGTTACAAGGTGACTAGCATGCTACTCTAGTTCCGATTGTTTTTAGATTGCCTTGAACTCCAGAAATATTTGCAATATACATGTACAATATTATTTTTCATTTACTTCTCATTGTCACGGCCGCACTTTGCCTCTGCTACTGCCGCAGGTTGCGCACCCTTGCACTATTGAAATCGCCACCATAAACATAATATCACAAATATGCCTTCAATCATTGAATATCTCAGACTGAATCACACATCAAATTAGGGAACCTTCATCGCTATCTCCTGTCAGCGGCTTCTAACCTTCCGATCCGACATTCAGCCATTGGTGAACGCAGGCACGACGATTCAACGCGTCATCATCTCCAAAATTTGGCGAAGCCACGAATAGGGAAAATTTGCGCCTCTCTCTATCTGAATCTAAGAATTTATAAATAGATCTTTTCTTGCACTGCTGCAATCACAGAATTAAATATTTTGTTTATCCGCTTCGGTTTACTAGAAGTGTGATTAATATGAAATCACACTTGAAACTCACATGAAATTAACATCAAGGAACCTATTGAGTGGGCAAAAAGGAATTCCAAATACCTTACAGAGATAGGAAAAAAAGTCGTGCGTTGCTTGCGGATTAGTGTGAGTTCCAGCAAAGTACTTCAATTGCCAAAATTCCTTCAGATTCGAAGAATTCAGATCATTGCGCACAAGTTTTCTCCATAATGTTGGCCCTTCCGATCATTATTTAAAAAAGTAGCAGGCGTACGAAAAAAAGTTCATTTGATGATTTCATATCCTCTCCTCGGCATTCCTTACTGCATAGTGCATACACTGAATCGAATTATGCTAGACGATGTGTGTTTTGGTGTGTGCGAAGTGATATCACAGCACGCACGCATCTCTCACTGGCTCTGGTGTCCTCTGCTGACAGCTTATTGTTTTCCATTTCCAATAGCAAGCGATACACGAATTATCCATTCGATAAAGAGCAAGTTGTCTAATTCTGTGAAGTGTCATTTCGATCTTTAGGTTAGATGCAATTCTTCCTTTCTAGGAAACCGAAGCGCGCGCAGATGAATCTAATTCTGTGGCTGCAATACATTTGCATCTGCGTTTCTATCTGCAGAAGACGAGTCTAACTATCGAGCTAAGCGCACACGCTACACCTATCACACAAACACACAAATCTATGTGATTTGCTGTGAACACATCCCTAGCGCATTGCGTGATTGCTTGAAGATCCTCCACTTAGCATCTGAGAGCTGGTGCGCTGAACGTATTTGAGAGTAGTGACTTGAAACTGTAAAGTGTATGTAAAGCTGTAAACGTAAAGATGCTCTCAAAATCAAAAATGAAACCTATTTGAAACGTTGATCTATGAGCGTAAATATTTATTTTTGGGGATGCGACGAAAGACTCGCAGGCAAGGAGACGACGCCAATGGTACATGTATACTCATTGACATAATTAATGAAACAAACTATCATTGGCTTGAATTGAAGTTTGTTTCATTTTTTCTCAGGTATGATGCAATATCTCGCTTTCTATGTATTACCATTCAACACATGAGAAAATGGAGAGAGATCTATGGTGGTCAAATTTCAAATTTTGATATCGATACAACTGTCACAATTGCTTTTACAAATTGAACATAAACGTGAACTGAAATTCAGCTTTTGCAAAATAAAATGGCACACGATCAGTTTACCAGAGGTATGGCTATTGGAATGATTCGTTGTGGTAGAAGTTGTGCGAGTGTTGCCGAAGAGCTGCAACTATCGAGAGTCGTTGTTTGGAGGTGGTGGTGTCGATGGAAAGCAGAAGGAGATGTTAAAAAGAAGAAGGATCTGGTCGATCAAGAAAGTCTGCAGGAAGGACAGACGCACGTCTAGTTTTAGCTGCAAAGAGGAATAGATTTGTGTCAGTCCCAAACAAAGCTAGTCGTACACAAAGAGTGCCTCAAATATAGACTGTAGCGTTCGAACGGCTTACCGAAGATTGCGAGAAGCTGGAATTCAATCTCGACGACCAGCTGTCCTAATTCCATTGGGTTTTGAGCACCGCAGAAGACGAGTTGCCTGGTGTGATGCCCATCGCTCATGGAATGACCATCACTGGCAGAAAGTCTTGTGGACCGATGAATTGAGATTAACTCTGGATTTCAATGACGGTCGTGTCAGAGTGCATCGTCTTCCAGGTGAACGCTTTGCTCCATGCTGTATCAAAGAACACGACAGATACGGTGGTGGAAGTGTTATGCTGTGGGGTGGCATTTGGCATGGCGGACGAACGACAGCAGTCATCATCAAAGGCACGTTGACTGGAGAGAGGTATCTCAATGAAATTGTGCTTCCCGTTGTTGCCCCAGTGGTCAGGGTGGAGGATCTCGTCTTCCAAGACGACAACGCAAGACCACATCGCTCCTCGACTGTCATTGCCAATGTTAGGAGATTGAACATTTAAACCCTTGACTGGCCTGCACGCTCTTCTGACTTGTCACCCATTGAACAAGTCTGGGACGAGCTTGGGCGGCGAGTGAGAGACCGCTATTCACTTCCACCAGTGTCCCTGAAGATTCTCTCTGAAAGACTGACAGATCAGTGGCTTCTCCTTGAAACATCCTTCATTCAGAAACTTTGTGAATCCATGCCATCTCGGATTACTGAATGTATTGGAGCTAGAGGGGGGCACACGCGCTATTAAAGTTGAATCTGCTACATGCGTTGTTTTTCTGTGCTAGCGACTTGGTGGAGATTGTGACTAAATTGTCAAGGTATCATACATACATGTATATATATATCAGTCATAAAGAAAGAAGTTAAAGAAGTAAATGTTTCAAAAATTTTGTCAATGAGTATATATACATCAAAGCTAACACTGTACAACTGTAAAATTGTCACACTCTTTCATAGAGCATGGAAGCTTATTATGCAAACTATAAATCAAAAGAAGACAAATTTCTTAACTGCACTGCTGACATATACACAAGAAATGAGTTCAAACGACGTGTAGTTGCACAAAACGGTAATATGACACGACCAGTAGGCACACTGACAGGTGGAAGATGCTGATGTAGCGGATGAGAATATAATAGACAGTTTTCAAAAAGCTTTCTCGCATCTTTCAGACTTCTCACTGCAAGGTTTTTCATACAATCACACTTACATGACATACCACAAATAGCTCTATGTGCTCGTCTCTCCAATTTCTCAAGGTCTTCAGACAGACCAGCTGGGATACCAACAAAAGGAGGTGAACAATACTCTAAAAGCGAAAGAAAGAAACTTTTATACACAGTAATCAATTTTTCTTTTTCAAGAAATTGCTTCAATACTCTCAAACAACGAAGTCTCTGTACAAAAACTTTATAAATATATTCAAAATGACGGTTCCATTTTACGTCACTGCTCCAAATGACACCAAGAATCTTGTGACATTCCACAAGCTCAACATCAGGGATACAAATTGGTAGACAAGTTTGAGTGTTTTTAACTACAATGCTCTTTCATTTCTTCTGATTCCCGACTAATTTCATATTATGCGCCCATGACATTACATTACTGTGTTCCTCCAAAACATGCTCATTACACCCAGACTTATCTAAAGGGATACAGATGGTGATATCATCAACATACTTCGCAATAACAGTCATTTCATAAACAGGTTGTTTGTTTCTTGTTGCAACATTAAAAGGCATGGGTCCTAATATTGAACCCTGCGAAATACCAGGAGCCAGTGTCATAAACAGCTGATAAAGCTTGCAACTGTTGTAGCTGCTAAATTCACTGTCAATATGCAAAATGTTGACAACGGTTGTAAGTCTGTTGTTAAAATCACTGTCAGAAAGTTCACTGTAATTTAACAGCAGTTGTTAAATTCTCTGTTAAGTTAGAGAAGGAGAGGTCTCTGTCAAGCTCATTGACAAGAGCGGAATGAGCGAGATTTCACCACTTACTTACTTTCGACGATACAATATGGAGTTATCCACTCTTCAAAACACCGACGCTTTAGTGGATGGAGCAATCCTTTGATTGAAATGAGTGAGGCCGATTTTATAGATCGATAACGATTTCCAAAATCCACCGTCATCGATTTGACTGAAGAACTTGAATCTCCTTTACGTCTATCCACCCGTCGCAGTTTTTCTTTGAGTGTTCCACTTCAACTTTGCATAGCATTGCGGTATTATGCCGAAGGAGATTACCTTCGCGAAGTTGGTGATGTACAGGGCGTATCTGAGAAGACAGCCGGTAGAGTTGTACACGACGTATCAACTGCTATAGCGGAAATAAATCACAGATATATATTATGGCCAACTGAAGCTACTGTGGTATGCCTGATATAGGCTGTATTGATGGAACTCAAATAGCAATAATTGCTCCATCTCGCAACGAAAGTGTTTTCGTGAATCGTAAAGGTTGGCATTCTCTCAACTGCCAAATAATCTGCAGTTCAACCATGGATAAACATCATATTCAACCCATCTAGCGTTCATGATAAAGGGTCTGACCACATTAACGATGGTCGCAATTTTGAACACCTTAATCAATCACAATCATGATCAAGCCTATGGCCGCCTCAATCATAATCACATTCTTCAACACTTCAATAAATCATGATCATAATGAAACTTTTGAACACTTTAATCATGATCTCAATCATAATCAACATTTTTGAGTATTAGCTAATCGTTCCAGCGCTAGTATCAACAATTCCTTGCTATATGTACGGTTTCGATCTTTGACCAAGGACATTGGTTGTGAAGTGCATGAATCATGCTTTTCTCGCGTTCACTACATTGGCTGCTTTCTCGGAGATCAATACATACAATGAAGTGTCCTTACAACAAATTTTCAACGAGGTCATGTCAGTCATTTAACGTTCTCTGTTAAACAGTTCTCTGTTTCTATTGACAACTTCTGTAACTTAACAACTGTTTATGACAGTGGCCCCTGGGATGTTGCAGAAATGGGTTTGCTTACAACAGAATGTAAGCGCACACTCTCAGTTCTATGTGATAGATATAATTCCACAAACTTAACAAAGTGATCGGGGAAGTTAGTTGCCACAAGTCGCTGCAAAATAATATCATGGTCAATCTTATCATAAGCTTTCGACAAGTCATGTGAAAGTATTTGAACTCCAGCAACATTTTCAGGTAAAGCAGGTTGGCAACATAATCCTGTAACACACTCAAAGCAGCGGTTGTCGACGCACCACGCTTACCACCATGCTGACTTTTCCCAGCTTCTTTCTCTAGTTTCTCTCTGAAGCTACGGACCACAATTGACTCCAGAATTTTAGCTGGGTCAGGATGAAGAAGATAGATAGGTCTCAGATCGACAATACATGGCTTTGAGACTTTAGGAACTGGAGCAATGCGGGCATGTTTCCAAGAATATGGGAAATAACCTTCCAGAATGTTCAAGTTAAATATATGTGAAAGAGAAAGTGCTAATTCATGTGATGCCTCTTTGTACAGCATTGCAGGAAACAAATCAGACCCGGCTGCTTTGTCAATGCTTTGCTTTTTCAAGCGCTCTTCCACTTCGTCGATAGCAACAAACATGTCCCAATCATTCTGCAAGTTAGCATCCTTCAGATTAATTGTGCCACTTTGCTGTAAGAATGAGGCCAATTATGGCTTCAGCAGCTTCTTCTAAGTCAGAAAACTCAGATAATAACACTTTCATAGAATCATTCTTTCTTCTTCCTGTCACAGTGTTCGTCACAGCCCAAAAGTTCTTGGCAGATAGATTCGCCTTGCTTCCACACCTCCACTTTGCCTTCATTATCTCTTTGCGAACTTTATCTTTGAGTTGATGGTACCGTGCATAATCACGAAATCTAAAGGCTCTCCATCGCTGATTGATCAAATCCTTGATTCTTACATTCATCCAAGGTTTGTCGTTATCCGACAGTATCACAGTTTTCATCGAAACATTTTCAGAAAGACACAAAAGTTACTCATTATAAAAGATTTCAATTTTTTACTCAATTGTATACGACATATCAAAGAACTCACGCCTATTAGCATTTCTCATAGCCTGTACAAATGACCGAATGCTTTTCCGGAATAAATCATAGACAATTCTAGGTTGCTTTGAACATTCAGTATTTGACATTTGAACACTATAATTGCTGGCACAAAAGATCCTGTTATGGTCAGAGGAGCCAATAGGTGCTCCTATTTAACAATTGAAAAAAGGGACCAACCTCTCAGCAACAGGAAGATCGTCCAGAATTCTATCACCACGTGTTGTCTCACTCACCAATGTGGACAAATCTAATACATTACATAAATGTTGGGTGTTCATCTTATTAAAATCGCCACATATTACAACATGTGGACCATAACCAGCGTTTAAGAAGTAATCCGCAGTGTAAACCAGAAAATCATACAATTCTTGCATGAGCTGAGCACTTAGATAAGGTGGAATGTACACACAAACAAGAATCATGCCAAAGTCAGACAAGTACAGCCACAACGACTCAAAATACATGGGATGATCAGTGAGATGCAATTTATGTACATCAATATCTTGCAACGTTCCCCATAAGAATCAGCTAGATTCTTATTATGAAAAAAGAACAACTTATTGTGAATCCCAGCCCTTGCTTTCTGAGAGAAAGACGGCGGTTTATATATTAGTAGAGACAATGGGGTAAACTGTTGTTATTGTCGTTCACATTAATGCAGACAAACAAAATCATGACATAACAAATTATACAGAAATTGAGTAGCACATAACATAAGGAATTAAATTGCTTCAATTGAGCACCACAATAAAGTCAACTCAGTAGATGAGTATTCAACTGCTAGTTTCATTTTTAGCAGATGATTTGAGCACAGCTGGACTTTGAGACTTCAGTTGACTGCAACAGATCCTCCCCGTTAGCAGGAGTAGTCCTTCAACCAGGACGGTCTGGTTCGAATAGGTTCGCTCCGGCGGAGTCTGTTCTGGGGAGTATCACCCTGTGCGTGTGAAGGTGAAACAGAAGAAGATGAGGAACGTGCTGGAGAGTAGGGACCTTCGTCGGGAGCAGCAGCAGCATTAGAACGTGGCAGTGTCGGCTCGAAGAGTTCAACCGTGGTGCGAGGCTGGACTCAGGACGTTGCCATAGGCGGAGTAGCGGTAAGCGAGTTAGGCGTAGACAGAAGGGCTGGGACTCGATGTTGAGGTGGAGGTTTAGGTGACAAGGGAACACTGACATTGACTTGGTCAATGTGCCTGCGGTGCAAGGTGCCGTCAGCTTTCTTGATCACTTGGAGCATCCTGTCCTCAACCGTATTCAGAAGGGGAGCTTGAGCCTTGATTGCTTCTAATCTTCAAACTTCTAACGAGATTCTCAGCTAATCTGTTTGATTGAGGGTGTCTAGGTGCTGCAAACACCGATGTGCAGCCCACTGACTTGAACCATGACTGGGTGGCTTCTGTGGTAAATTGAGTATCGCATGGACAGCTAGAATACTATCACCTGGACTGATCGCTAAGGCAATTTATCAAATTTCCAATACCATTGGAGGCCTATGATGTGGTAATGATAATTTTACATAGCTTCCTATAAATTATTTGGCGACTATGATTTCATCTTACACATAGACATATTTAAGTTACGAAATGTCAAAACGAAGACTGCTACATAGCAACCATGTGTAATCATGTGTAAGTAGACTTTCTATGGTATTGATAATTTCTATTGCTATAATGCAATGTCAAAAGCTATGATAATCAAGCAATTGAAATCCATAGGCAAATTCAGCTGTGAAAGTTTTAATATCAGAAGCATTGTGTTTAGGTTAATATATCTTCCTTAGTTAAAATACTGAACCACTATATGCCGGTTTGGCATATTGCAGTTGAGAATAAAGAACGTAGATATATGAAAAACATTTTAATCATTCCATTTAAGTCCAACTTTGAATTAGAATTCTATGATGTTGAACAGCAATATGCTTCGTGGGTATATTGCGGTTCAATAGTAGCATATTGCAGTTCAGTTACATAGAAAACCGAAACACACTGATATTACAGTTTAGACACGGCCCTCAGCCTCATAGCATATTGCGGTTCAGCTGTCTAAACTGCAATATTACATTGCTCTGATAACAAACACAATCAGTAGAACATCGCAGAAATTGTTAACAAGTGCGTGGCAGTGGGCTGTGATGGTGGTTCTGCCTCATCGAATTCGACTTACAATGCAATTGCTTTCATCGATTTCCGAAAGATCCATGCATTTTAAGGAATTGATTGAGTCGCAAAAATCGAAAAGTCAGCTTTCCCTCACAGTCAGCTATGCTCTAATCATTTCGTTGATGGTGATTTTATACAGCAGAGAAATAGACTTTAATATGTCGCGAAATTCTGAGAAACATTGAACCCAAAGCGAGGACTACTGAATCCGCTGCCTTTCCATCAGTGTTCTCAACTCTTCTAAAAACATTACTTCCTATAAAGCGCCTCGCAGAGATAATCCACCTGCAGCTGATAAGTATAGGGCAGCGGTGATGCAGGGTAACGATGAGCTGCCTAAATCATTCCTGAAGGATGACAGTACTTCGTTAACATCTGACTTGATGATGAAGTTCCAAAGGTCATCTCCTGAAATCCTTAGTCGGTTTTTATCCACTATACCCGACAGGTTATGACTTACGCGATCGCCGTAGAAAAGATATCAAAACTTCTTGGTTCCATCACTATCAACGATGAAATGTACGTTGCCTACATAGAAGGCATCATAAAGAAGAGCGAATTTTCACATATTTCTTCATCGGGCAAGGCACCGTTCCTTTCTCAGGTTGTCAATTAGAAAGCATTCCTCAAGTCACTCTTTCGGAATTACAGTAATCTCGAATCGTTTATTGAAATAGTTGTGTGGACAATGAAAGAATATTTGTGTGGATCTCATTCTGACTCTGATAAACATCGTAGTGTTGAATTTTGTCATAGAGCAGTCACTCAATCAAATATTGCAGAAGAAGAAATGAATTAAAGCTGCTTCTTTAATGAAGAACTCGAATTTAATTTTTGACGAGATGCAGGAATGTCTCGACGTTAAATCACCTCCACGTGCCGAAGGCAAACTAAGTATCGAGTATGATGGTATCTAAATTGAATGAAAAGCCCGATGCATATATACCTATTGATTCAAACAGCAAATGTATTCTGTGTTATATTCCGGGTTATGTTGCAAGAAGTGTCGGCAAACAATGCACAGAATGCAATCGCCTTCTTGTTTCTGATTCTGAAGCTCCATTTCCACTATTTGATGCTGTAGATAAAATTTTCACACAGTATCAGAATGCAGTCAACAGCGGATGATTGCGTCATCCGAGTCATTTTTGCATTGCATTTCTTTGAAATATTGGTGTATTTTTTGATGAAATGTAAAATAGCCAGATGCTGCTCTCTGAGGTTTTGGTCATCGATAGGCATCGAGATGTATTTTTGTGAAACTTCTAAAACGAGTGATTTACTGACGAATCGATAAATGAAGTAATTTCAGGGAATATTTTATGTTGTAAGGGATATGACGCTCTCGTGAGAGTTCATGTTTTTTACTGTGTAGCAAAGAACCTCTCCATGGAATCTTCAGAAAGTAAGCATAAAAGAGGAAAATCACTGCAAAATTAATAAGCTGAGTGGCATTTTTTTGCTTTCTTTGCACATCTATCTTCGATAAAGTTTGATAAAGTAGAATTGTTTTTGACTACTTCATTTTCGATGTAGTAGACCTCCAGTGGTATTGGCTGGATATCTCTGATCTGTCCATAGATTTCTAGCTGTCCATGGAGTACCGTTATCGCTTACGTTGGGGACCCTCTCCCTTGCGAAAAATTGGCGCAGGGCCCAGATGGTGAAGTCAGCCGTCGCCGTTGTCGTCAAAAAGACTTCGGGGTACTTGGAGTCTTCTATCACCAGGGCCTAATAGTGTCCTAGAAAAGGGCCGCAAAAGTCGATATGTACATAGGCTGCATAGGCTGGTAGTTGACTGGCCATGGACTCCAGTTAGTGTGCGTCTTTGTTTTCACAGTTTGACAACGGTAGCACTGCTTGGCGTAAGTCAACAGATCGAGGTTGATAGTGGGGCACGAACAGATGAGACGGGCCAGGCTCTTCATCTTGTTCCTTCCAAGATGTCCCATGTGTAGGTGTTCCAGAAAAGCTTTTCGGCAGGTTGGTGTAACAACTGGAAGGCCGTTGTACAGAAGAACACCATCTGCGTCAACCGTGAGGTCATTTCTCTTTGAATATAATTCAGGAAATCTTTTTCTTGCCGACAATAACCAGCCTATCCGGAGACCAGCTAGGACTGGGCCATAAGCAAGTCGAGTTTCAGCGATGAGATGGTTCCTGTCGAGAGGTAAGGGGTTCGTAAAATAAGTGGCGGAGTCTGAGGTTGGAGCATCGGAGTAGGCGAAGGGGAGAGGTACTCAGCGTGGGCTATGGCCTTTCCTGGTCGGTGTTGTATGGAATAGCTGTACGAGTTAAGGTCTAAAGCCCATCTCTGTAGCATTGCAGCAGTTTCTTTGCCAATGGATGAAGCAGGCAAAAAAATGTATTGTAGAGCCTGGTGATTCGTATATACATGGAAGTGGGATCCATAGAAAATTTTTTGGAGTCATTGGACAGACCAGATTATGGTGAGAGCCTCACGTTGCGTTTGAGAGTAGTTCTTCTCAGCTGCTGAAAGGTTTCGGGAAATGCTGAGGATGGGATAGCCTTCTTGCTCCAATACAGCTCCTAGTGCTGCATCCTCGGAGGCATCCACGTAGAGGTGGCACGTTAAGCCGACTTTGAAGCTACTAAGTATGTTTCCGTTAACGATGGCGTCAATTAAGTTGTCATAGGCTATGTTAGCTTCTTCGGTCCAAGTGAAGGTTGCTTCAGACAGGAGGTCGAATAATGGCTTGGCCTTCGCGGCGATGTTCTTCACAAAGCGGTTGTGATACTGAGCAAAACCAAGGAAAGATTGAGGCTGTTTGGCTGCTGTAGGTTTGGGTACCTTCTGAACTGCGCTCTTACACCAGGTAACCCTTGAATAATGTCATCGATGACCTTTTAAAAAATTCCTGGAGATGTAGTTAAACCTAACGGAAGGAACTGATATTGGAATAATCCCCAGATGGTATGTATCGTTGTTAGCTCCCTTGAAATTTCGTCGAAGGGTACTTGTAGGAAAGCGTTTGTCAAGTCTATTTTTGAAAAGACAAAAGATCCAGCGAGTCCTTGAAACATGTCTTCGACTTGCCTCGCTGTGTTGGCAGTCTGTTTCAGGTTTGGGTTCAGTGTAACTCGAAAATCTCCACAGATTTGAGGTCCTCAATCACTTTTAAGTGGCGTAACTATGAGAGTAGCCCATAAACTAGATTGGACTGGTGGAAGGATCCCTTTGGACACAAGTTCGTCAATGCTACCTCGCTCTGTAAACCGAAAGGTACGGGCCTTGTTTTCTTGAAGATCGGGTCACACGTGACTTCCAGGGCAACTGGTTCGATCTTGATGCCACCGTTGTTGTTTGCTACTTGATGGATGAGACGCGATATGACGGAAGGCAGTTGAGGCTGGACAATGTTAGCAACGTTGATTGTGACAGTGCTTGATCCAGGTGTGTTGGTGTCCTCTTCTTTTATGATCTTAAGTCGTTTCAGATCAAATCGTCCCAAAACGGAAGGACCTCCATTGTCAACGAGGAAACGAATGGCAGCTATACCGCTATTGGATCCTACTGGAACCTATTTTTGTTAGTCAGATAACAAAAATTATTTCCGGTCATTAAAGCTGATAAATTTCTTATTTCTTTATCCAACTGATTTTTTGCTATCAAGCAAACTATTTTCTGTTGAGGTTTTAATCGATGGTTTATCGAAACGAATGCTCCTGATATTCAGAAGTATCAGCATCTGAATCCACGCTATAAGACGTTTACATGTTTTCATGCCCTATTCCTAAAACTAAAGTTTCCTTGTACTCATTCGCAAACGCTTTACTAAACGTCAGAGCTAGGGCAAGCTAGACAAATTAGCTTGCAATTTATATTATTTCATCGAGCAACCCCTAGCTTTGGTCACGGCTCGTAGCTGTGCTAAGGGTGGAAATTCCGTGAAAAAAGGAACTGCTTGCTTATGATTAATGATCTCACGAAGAACCTCTGCTTCAAGTGTACAAGTGCCAATTTGAATTTATCAAATTACACTGTATGCCTCTGTGTAAAAGCTCGTACATTTCAGAAGATTCGAGCATGAGATATTGACGATTATGAGAGAGAACTCCAAGAATTCTCTCGAGTTTTACATGTAAACCTTGCTACATGAGCACTAACATGGATGCAGAGGTGAGGGTTTGAGAGTTGGTATCTAAAAAAAAGATGCAGACCTACTACATCGTCGTGATGCATAGACAGAAGTATTGAATATACTTCAGATGCGCTATACTTGCACCTATTGAAATATTTGTCGATGTGCATGGACTTTTTTTGCAATTTACGCCTACAATTGCAACGCACCTAAATTACAGAAATAATTGCAGATTACACCTTAATTGTAGGGGGAGGGGCATCTCAATGTCGTGCGTATGCATGGAGGGTATGGGTCGACAAATGCGTGCATTTGCGTGCAGGGGGAAGTTGGGTATTCGAAAAAGTGAAATTTTAGCGTGCTTGCTATATTGATGGCCCATTGGTACGTGGTTCCGACATTATGACATCCACCGTTGAACGCGGTGCAGCAACACCAGAAATGCTGTCCGAATGCCGCGTGTTCTGCAGTACTTATCTTGTGAGCACGGATCATCGTCACCTCACCGCCACTTTACATCCGTCTGACGCACAGAAGGATCGCATGCCTCGGGGAAGTGATCACTAGAAGGTCATTCCACGCCATTTCAACAAATGGCCTGTGTCTGACTTCAAAATTAGTTCATATCACAATATTTTCGTATCATAGCACTTTTCGTTTGATTTGTGTTCGCAGAAGTATCTTGCCTTGGATTCATAGCACTTTTCGTTTTAATCTACGTGATGTCTCGCAATCGCAACGAGCAAGCAGATGATTGAGTTGGGGTGGGGTGGGGGGGGGATAAATGGTAAATGGCTTGATATTGGCAATCCTCGACTCCGGGACCTGCACTTCGCCAATCATTTTTTCATGTAAGTTACAAATCATTTCGAAGCTCTCGACGAACCACAGACTTTCGCAGAAGAGCAGGTTTAACTTCCCCCTGCAGGCGCACGTCGCTCGAAGAAACTCTGGAGAAACTCCAGCGCATATTCGACCTCTTGGATCGCTATCACGCGTCTAGACTCAATGGTCTTACAGCCCATCAGTTGGAACTCAATTACAGAAGCAGGTCTTATTCTTCGAACAAGGAGGCCTTTTCCAGATCAGCAGATGTCGTATATAATCGCACCAGCATTGAGCCTACAGAAGTAAATTAGATCACCAACGCCCCACAAAAGCTCCAGCGACGTCGACCGCCGGGGTTGGATAGAATATATGAGGAGTATATTAGGGTATATACTGAGGGTATATGAGGGTATGAGTATATAGGAGGAATATATGAGGAGTACACAGTACAATCAGTGTCAGCAATGAACATGTTGAAGTCGAGGACAAGTTCGTCTATTTGCGAGCTCGCCGCCGCGATCGTCCCAGGTAACTCTGAAACTCATTAGTCCGATTGGTGAAGTTGATCAGTAGCCTACAGTGCAGAATCATCTAGCCTTCCGCGATCTGGTCGCTGCGATCACCTGACGTGGCCTTGTGTCTTCAATTACGAGTACAAGAGGTGTTAATAATGCGATTGGTAGTTAATGGTTTATAATACTATCACGTAGGCTTGCAGCATTTACGCGTGTTAGACGCAGTGAAATTAGTATTCATTCCTTTCAAAACGTGGACTAGCATAAATAATGTAGTTGTTCATCTGATTTGAAAATGTGTCAGTTGGTGGAGTGGAATTATTCACTAAATAGGTTTTAATATTCTTAGAATTTCATTGCCTGTGTTGTGACGTTCAATGTCATTAATGTATTATCTCATGGCCTTCTTTTCAACTCCTTGTTGAAAATGAAGACAACATGTAACGTTGAAAGGCGAAATCGTAACAGTAAAACTTGAATACATTGAGGATAAATTGAATGCTACTGCTTTCGAAGCGTAACCGTCAAATAGATTTACACAAGCCACACAGTGTATTGACATTGAAAATGTCAGTTCTACTAAACATAATAGTCATTTTACATGACGAAGTTTATATTCGATGGGAACATCTGCAATGAATAAGATCCTCATTTTACAGAAATATTGTCAAAAGTTTGATGCAAGTAAACATTATCTGTGTCTCTTCTGATATTCTTATACTCGCAACGTGGTGTTCCAGTTCATTCGATGAGTGATTGATTTTACTGCTTCTATGTAACCTCTGCATTTATGGTTATCGTTCAGGAAACTTTCATATGATTCTTGTATTGATAAGCCGTGTTGAAAAACAGAAATTAAATGTGTGCACCACATTTCGGCAGCACATCACGCAAAGCCGACCACAGTTTACAAATTGGACTCAACCCAGACTGACTAGAGATGAAAATTGGCCGCCGGGCAAGACCGGTTTTAATTTTAGGAGTTTTGCTATTTTTTTAATTGTTGACTGGGCATGCCGTATTTCTTCTAGAAATCGCCTGGCCTCTAATAATTGCCATTCTCTAATAATCGCCGGGTTAAATGTAGGAACGAAAAAAATTAATTTCTAAAAATTATTAATTGATTAATTGTCGCAATTGAAATACTGAACCGATCAAAAATGTTCTCTTGAGAATATTCAATTTCGCTAATCACCGGGTTAAAGATGAGTGTTGAAAAATAATCGCCCGTTGATTATTAGAAGAAATGCGTTATGTATTGTCAGCGTATCTTATATGCTGTAGGCCGATATTTGCAGATGCGGTTGTAAATTTAATGCGAACATAGTGATGGTCAGTCAGTCATAACACCGATTTCACAAAGACAACCACACAGCGAACGCAACAAGCGAGAAAGTGCGAATACCATGAGTTATGTTGACAGTGTTAGGCTGTAACGTCTCATATTGAAAGTCTCTGCCCATAAAGCTTAATCCATAAAGCGAAATTGACTACTTCAACCGGTTGCCATTATAGTACTTTTGTTAAAACCGGTAAACCAGCGTGGCCTTGTGAAGAAGGTGCGTGTCGATTCCTGAGCCAGGGTAGGTCGGTCCGGGAATAACGGGTGTTGGTGTCTTTTACTGAATTAATCGTTGTCATTCTCTATAGATAGTGAATACTACGACAGACCTTAGTTGTTAAAGTACAAAATACGTGACGAAAAATGTGATACTTCAGTGTCCAACCCGCTGGAATACATAAAAAAGAATAGATTACTAGGCACTAAGTTTGCTTAGCATCCACGTCAGTCTGCGACACTTGAACAAAAAATCAATTTATTGATCTCTTTGAAATAAATGTACTTGTTTACCAACAAATTTCAAAATTGCTTCAGTCCGAAACAACAGTGAGAAACAATTATTCAGTCATTGACCGGTGCTGTCTTTCAACATCGACAGATAGGGGTGTACATGTATGTGAGAAGTACCGCCGACGATAGGCTCATTCCTTCCACAAAATTTTCGCTGCCGCCGCTAAAAGATCGGTGGTAATTCCTTGATTATCGAGCACTTCGGAACACTTCCCATCGCGTCACCAGTATTCAGCAGTTTAATCCCATCCTTGACTTTGTCGAGATGGTTGCGCGGCAAAGAATAGCTTTTATCAGCGAGCCACAGCGGGTCATAGGCGAGTAGGTTTGTGAGGACACCAATGACCATATTCTATCCAGGCTACGACAGGAGGCATACACAGTAAGGCATCAACTATTGAAGAGACTTGTTCATGCCCATTTTGTCATATGACACAAAAAATGGTTTATGCCACAAGCATTATCTTCTATCCAAACCAGTGTTTTTGAGCGAATCGAAATTCTGCTTTCACTGGCTCATCGCTCATTTACTCATATTCGCCCTTTCGCTCGCTCATCGCTCATTTCCTCAAAATCATCCTTTCGCTCTCTCACCGCTCAAAAACATCAAAAAATGCCGCTCGCTCGCTCATTTCTCGATAATGCCCTCCTTAATTCTACAAACCTTTTTTCGTTCAAAGCTAATTCCATGCTTTTATTTTAATAAACACCTTTTAGGCGTAAAAGGGAAATTCATCATTTCATTTTAGGTGAAATTTTAACCACAATGAAATAATGTAGACCATCATACCGATGTATTAAGAAGGTAGCTATTGCAGAAAATTAGTTGAAACAATATATTTTGATGTACATAGCTACAGAATTTTTTTTTATGTATAGAAATGGGCAATAATCTAAACTTAATTTTACATGCTGATCACATGAATCAGTATGTACAATTCTTAGCGCAAAACTTGGAGAAAATTCGCAAGGTGTGTCAAGAAACCATGTAATGCGTTGACAATTGAAAATGAACTTATATGAAATCGTGACAAATTAATAGATAATTCCTAAAGTAGCTAAAGATAAAATACATGACTTATGAGTAACTGAGTACTGAGTAATCAACTCTGTAGTAATCAATTACTGAGTGTTGGAAATCTGCTATAAAAAGAATCGCTTGATAAACGAAATTGCTGAATTATGTGAAGCAGAAAATGCTGCACACAAAAACGACTTGACACATTGGCGCCAGCCGTCAGAGATTTCGGCACACTAAGTTAAGTACCTGTCAAGATGGTCGGTCCGCAGCAGCTCGTTGCGACCAGGTCCAACCTTCTTCCACTTTTGCACTCAACTTCTTCATGGTGGTGTTTAGACTCAAGCACCCACTTTAACAAGAAATTTCCTCACCGATGGAGCAACGAAATAGCGGCATCCCACTCTCAGAAGGCATGAGCTCATATTTTCACTCTTGCTTCTGAATCCCTTCGGCCAGTTCTTTGTATTTCGCAGTTTTCTCTTCATGGGCATCCCTAACACTGTCTTCCCAGGGAACGGTTATTTCGCCCATAATCATTTTCTTCCCTATCGCGTCGATCAGCACTAGATGAGGTCGTTGGTCAGATAGGAATAATTCATCTGGCAGCTGTGATCCACTCAAGTGGATCGCTTCCGATCACTTCCTACTTCTGCGGTACAGATCGCACGATGAGTCTTTCGTCTCTTTGTTTTACCATTCGGTACAAAGTCGATTCCCGTTGTTACTTACCTGTAGGGGAGACTTTTGTAAAGTTGGCGGAACAGTACAGCGAGATCCTGTTCGAAAAAACTTCTACTTTATCACTTTCAGCCCCTCATCACATTCCAAAAATTCGCAGTCGCTAAAGAAAAATTCAAATTTATAGATAGTAGTGGTTCCCTTGGGTGGTTCCGCTAACTTCACAAACGTGGGGGGAGAGAGAGACTGCTTCCACAATCGCTTGCAGGACCAAGCCGCACCGGTGCGTGTAGCATGCTTTCTATAGTGCCACATGATAGCCAGAGAGGACACGACGAGGATTGGCATGTCACACAGATAACACTGTGGGTCGGTCCGAATTCCTCAACGTGTCAGATTAGCAGGGGCATGGAACACATCATATGTTCATTGATGCTTCCGCTTCACTGCCAGTAGCCAATGTTCCAACAATCGTTCCATGAGAGCTTGCAAGCTTCAATTCCTCAGTCGATCCATCTGCCAATGTCCAACATTTGGATATCTTTCCAGACTCCCACACTCTTGCGACTATCTTTCCATAAGCATTATGCTTATTTCTTACTGCATATCGTAGTAAGTTTGTAGCCTGTACACCGCACGTAAATAGTACAGTAGACTGCATGCGAAGATAGAGCAAATTAACTGCAAATATTGTGTAAACTTCCACAAGGCAGGAAAAATATCGCTCCTTTTTAAATTAAGGACGATTTTGATTTTTTTGCGAAGTAAAATTCATTGAAAGTGAATAGCCTTTAGACTGACCATGGAGACGAAGCGCATCGAGGAATTTTACTTCGAAAAAATCGTAATAAACTTGAAAGATCGATATTTTACTTACATCCTGGAAAGTTGCATAATGAATAACCTTACGCATAAGACAACGAAAGATCTAATTGCAAGTACAATGTCCTAAATTGAACTCGATGTATTTCAACTGTATGGTATAGTTGAAATACATGGTTCGATTTTCAATATCTTAGTTGTAATCAACTCTCAGCACTTTATATTTTATCTACAAAGAAATCATCGTAGCTGTACAATCGAGACAGTAATATTACGGTAGCTGTTTAAAATGTTCGAATATATACTTTGACACCTTGGTTAATGGTTTTTTTGAAGCGAGTTGGAAAAATCAATGTTTAAATTGTCTAACTATTATTTATTGACCTCCAACAATTCTTTGTCCAACATGTTGATCTCAAGTGAAGAAAGAAGAATTACATGTAAGTACAGCATATAAATCACAGTTGAAAGAGATGTCTTTGCAATGACACTCACCGTGGCAAGAAATAGAAAGAAGGGTGCAGCAGATCGGAGTCGGCATGGTCACCGAAGATTTATCACTCCAACTGATTACCACTCATTATTTTAAATGTTGGACACCATTAAATGTTGTATTCCTTTTCACTTAATAATGCTTCTGGTAAATTGTCCAAATGAGCTGCTAAAGATCCATAACTAACAAGAAGACATTTCAAAACCTGATTATTCTAACTTAAGGAGGCTATCAGAAAAAGGATGTAAGCAAAATAAACTCAACAATGTTACAATTAGAAGATTTTCAATGACTTAATAATTATCCGTACCGGAGAGGGATGATTCGGTCTCCCGATTTTTTGAGGTGATCCTCGTAAAACTAAGCCGCCCGATCTACAATTTTGTGACCTAAAGTTTAGCGTATTTTCAAATTTTTCACTGAAGTCATTAAGTTCGGTAAAATTTCAACTTTAAAAAAATCTGCAAAAATTGGTGATTTTAAATCTTGAATTGCTTTTTGAAACATGGAGATGAATCAATTAGAGTAAATGAACATCGCGATAAGAAAGCTTAGACCCTAAATATGTTGTACCGTGAATTTCATGTGATTTGAAACATTGGTACGGAAGTTAAGGGCAGACCGATTCAGTCCTACGCGCTTCATAGTCCAATTTGGATAGGGCTAAAATGAAGGTCTTAAAATCAATGTACCGCACAGTGGAAGCCAGGGTTAAAATGAAGGTCTTAAAATCAATGTACCGTACAGTGGAAGCTATGTAAGCCTACATTCGGGTTGTCCGTGTGTAGGCCCAATTTGGTTGGTTTCAATTTTTCCACAGTTTGTAGTTCTTTCACGCTTGACGATACTGAAATGTCTCAGGGATCTGCATGTGGATATGTTCCAGCAACGAAATGTTTCTATCAAATTAAAGCATCTCATACTGGCTTCGTGCAATTCCGGAGACAATTAGTACATCTATGGGGCGAAGCGATGATTGGGAGACCGATTCAAAAGATATGTGAATAAATAATGTGTCGATGGTTAGATGTTCAGCACATCATCGATCACAAAGACCTTCTTGCTAAGTTCATATCCACAAGTATAATCCAGACAGGCATTCAATGCATATTTTCAAAAGTGAGGGATCCACAGAAGAGAAAAAAGTAAGGATGTTTTGTTCATCAATCAAGTTATATACATGCATGTAATAGGAACCATTTTTGAAATAACTTTTCAAATATTTCGCTTTTTTGATTATTTGATCTATTTTTAGTTTTTTCTAAAAATGGCTCGCTCAACCGCTCGCTCACGACAAAGAATCACCGCTCGCTCGCTCAATTTTCGCTCACGGAATATTTTTTTCTCTCGCTCATCCGCTCATCAAAAACTTGAAAAAATTCCGCTCGCTCGCTCGCTCAGCTCGCTCAAAAACACTGATCCCAACTATCATAGGAAGAGTGTAATTGTGTTACAACTAGAAGTTTTGCGGCTTACAGTTAATATTGTGGTCCTGCAACCTTTGCTGTCGAGATTGATAGTCATTGCTTTTATTTCCGAATTCTAACATGAACGCAGTGAAATTATAATACAATTTTGTGTGACATTTTTCGTACAGGATTACATGGCATGTGCATGTAGTTTAAAATACTCACTAATCATATCGAATATCATTTATTGTACTCTCTGCAAGTTGTCTATTTGTGCAATAAGCGTGTATAAAGCCTTTCACACAAGTATTTTAGACACTTCATTTGATACAGTATACAGTGTGAATGTTCACATTAAATCTGAGTTTCACACTGGTCTATTCATTGAGAAAATAATGTACTTCTTCTAGTCTACAATCTATTTTAGCAGACAGTGATTAGAAATATCTCTGTATCATGTATGTTCTGATTAAAACCGTCTAGCATTTTCAATCAAGCTAGACAATTTGGAATTAATTGATTTTGTGAGACTAGACAAGTGTTGAAGGCATGCAGCCACTATATTAGAAAAGAGCAGAAAAAAAGATTATGAACATGTAGATCATTATCATCTGTAATTTAAGAAAGCACGTATCAAACGACCAACGATAATGACAATTAAGGATTGTGGGATTTTTTTCAAATGAAAGCACTATTTATGGAGACCTCATGTTCTTCGAGCTTGTATGTTTGAACATGTACATGTACACTGTACGCTTTAGAATACGAGGCCTATCGGATTTTGGCTATCAAAGGTAATTATATATATCAATCAAAATTGTTATAAATGATGCAAATATGTATCAACATTGTATAGTAAAACGGTTAAAACTCAATCGAATCAACAAATCTTACGCGTGCAATAAGTGAGTATTTTGCCGTTATCATTTTTATTGCCAGAGTCTCGCTTGCTCTCTATTTGACATACTGCAAGAATGATCAATTTTGGTGCAGCAAACAGCACATAAAATATCGTTCACACTGCTGTCAATCACACAGAACATTTACACGGATAATGAGGACAATAGAATTTACCTTGCTCCCGACATTTGATGACTTGTGAGCGAAAACCCGACTTGTTAAGTGCTGAGGATTGTGGACTTTAGGTTTTAAATTCTTTTAAAAGTGACATTCACTTGAAGATAGCAGAGAGTGTTACCATCAGTTTTCAAAAGCCTGATTTGTGTGTACAAAAAGATAGATTATTTATACTGTGGCTGTTCTAACATTCTTGAGTTGTAGTTATACTTTCTTTTTCTTCTGTTCCTTCCTGCATGTTAACAGTATTGTTGCTTTTCTTTGACTTTCTGATTTGTTATTTGTTTCAGTATTACTCATTTATATTTATTTATTTTATTGTTCGATTTTTATCATTTGCATATAATTGAAATATTACTTACTTCATTGGTTTTGTGTGTATTATATCATTGTACATTTTGGTTTGTACATGTCAATTCTAAGAAATAAGTCCCTCACTGTGTTTATTCAGCGTCGAAACCACCACGCATTGTCGGCAATTAATAAATCGGCAATGCAGTGAAAAGCATTTTTTGAATAATGAGGAATGTGATCAGGTTTTCAGGTTGGAGACTCCCACAACTTTTTAGATCGATCAATTTAAAACGCAATCTATACTTTATAGTCAAAATACTTTATGGCGGTACAGAGACACAATCCTTTAAACTTGAAAATGGAATGCCACAGGGAGATATTCTATCACCAACTTTTTTTAGTATCTACATCAATGATTTTATTGACACTTTGAATGATAGCAACAATAAGATTGATTCAGTAAGATTATTTGATTTGGAAATTTCAACTCCTATATATGCGGATGACTTTCTATTAATGAGCGAAAGCAGACATGGCTTGAATAATCAAATTGAAATACTTAACACATACTGTAAAGAAAATGGCCTCAGCATTAATTATGGCGAAACTAAAATTACGACTCAAAATCTTAATTCAAAAATTGATAAATTAGGACGGCATAAAGACATCCATTGAAGTTTTGATAAATATAAATATTTTTCATTTTATTTAGAACACACAAATCCTATGGATTGTCAGTTTTATAAATCAGCAATATTTTATTGGACAAAAATAATCATGACTGATGAAAGAAGTTTGATAAAGGAGGTATACCATAAGTAATATTTGGCTACAATTTCAAATGAATATCACAGAAGGTATACATGGTGCTGGCGAATAAAGCAATTACTCACAAGACTTAATCTATCGAAATTATGTGATAAGCAGTTGGCAGCTGATAAAAAGTCATATTCAAAAGTTGCAAAAATGCGGTTAACTCATTATGTTAGAGAAAAATGGATTTCCCCGCGAAACATAGTCATTCTGGTTTGAGTTACCTAGAATTGTGCCGGTTTGAAAGCAATATGAAAACATATCTAAACTTTGATATTGACTGGAGCAATGATATGAACATCATCCTGAAATTTAGAACAAAAAATCATAAATCAGATGTCGTCACAGGAAGTTGTGATAATAGACTGAAGTATGAAGAGCGTTCTGTGAGCTATGTAATGATTTAAAAATAGAAACTTTATATTACTTTATGATTGAATGTTCCCCCGTATTAGAAAATTCGACAAGAAATAGCACCAGTGTTATGTTATTGCGCTAACATAACTGGGTTTCATGAATTAATGAATAACATGATTCCTAAAAACATAAAAGCCACCGCTAAACTTCTTCAGAAAGCAAACAACATGCGCTTGATCTACAAAGAAAAATCTAATTAACATCCAAAAAGGAATCAAAAGTTCATTCACCTCTCCTTCCTTAATAAAAATTGCTTCTTTGTTAGACCTATTGACCGCACACACTCCTTTTCTACCTTTTCATATGAATGTGTGTCAGTGTTCAATGTGCTGCAATTGAATGTTCTCCAATTGTTTTCTAAAAGTTTTGGAAATAAACATTTATTTACTTATTGACAAATAGGGGTAAAAAGATTGCTAGATCAGTCTTCAGTTCGTATTGATACCGGTGCGGTATTTAAACTGTTGTGACAACAAAATTCACCACAATATTTCATTTTAGACTCTTAACATTTCTAAAATGTTTCTCACAATACTTCCATTTACATGGCCGATTTCTCTTAATTTCTTTTCAGTTACATGTATGAAGCACGCTTACTTTTTCCCCAAATATTCAATATGCTCTTCGTTTTCTTTAGAAATCCACATTCCAAGGTATTTGAATTCATTGACTATGTTTATATTATAATTCACAATTATATTATAATTATCCATGTTGGGTGTGCTACTGCGCTCATTGATCAAAATTCTGCCGACAGAATTTTAATTAATGAACACCTCATTCATTCCAATAATATTCTTGTTATGCATCTTATTACATGTCATTATCTTTGTTTGATCTAAGTGAACTAAGTGCTTCATTTTCTGTGCAAAAGTTTCCACCTATTTTCAGTTGATATATCAGCCTTGATCCACTTTCCTAAAACTAAAGAATATCCTCTCTGAGTACGTAAGAGTAAGTAATGTAGTTTGAATATTAGCTATCTCAAAAGGTCGTGTTAAATCACGGTCAACGTTTATTTTAAAAAGTAAGTCTTTCAAGCTTTCACCTCGAGTAATGAGCGTTGAAGTCACCCACCGAAACTCAGCTTCCCTACCTGTCACCCGGAACATATGTGTCTCGCATATGCATGCGTAAGTTTTGAAAAATAATATTTCCAGTCATGTAAAGCAATTCCTTATTCGAAATGAATGCATTTCTGTTATATTCATTGAACGAAGAGGTTTTAACATAGCAAGTCATACGAGATCCGATTTGTCTTATTGTTATATTCATTAAGAAATCCGTTCGCAGTGTGATACGAGCTTCGCTAATGAAGCAAAGCTCCTGGATAAGCGAATTTAAACGCGGAAGACAATCTGTGGAGCAAGATTTTTCAACTGTAGATTCCGGAAGAGAACGATGAAGTGATTACAGAGAGTTGCGAATCAGTTATCACTCCTGTCATGACATCATCGAAAGACTTGGATATCGCAACACGTTTCGTACCGAAGTTTCTGTCACCTGAAATGAAGGAGAACAGACCACAGTCAAATTTGGATCTCCTCGAAATGCACGGAGATCAGTTTCTGAACTGCATCCTTACAGAGGACCTTTAAGTTTGTATCTAAAGTAAGCGAGAATCTGCAGAGTGCCAACTGGTTGACTTTGCGGATAAAGGAGTAAGAATCACGAATATTATTCCAATCTGTTATCTGAAGCGAGGAAGAAAATAAGAAAGCCACGAAACATTCCTCTACTTCCGATTCACACCTCGCAGGAGACAACCAATGCCTTAACGAGAAACGGATTTCAACTATTGAGCCATCCTCCTTATTCACCTGACTTGGCCAGATTCCTCAAAAAGCATCTTCGTGGACACATTTTGAATCGCCAGTTGAAGACTTCGTTGGCAAAAAGTGACGAATGCTAACGCTCATACATTGAAAAGAATTTATAGCAGACAAATGTTTGAAAATTTTGAAAAAATAGAAAACTGACCGGAAAAATTTCGGCAACCATATTTCTCATGCCTTAAAGACCTAAATTTACATCTGAAGTAGTATTCGTTATCACAGGTTATCTGCAAGTAGGTTAGTCCGGGACATTTTGGATCACACCACGTATGTTACGTGAATAGGCAAACATCAACAGATTTTAGTTCAGAAGCTCGTCCAATTCTTGCATCACTAACTTAAGATTCAATAACTTCAATAGGTATTCTTTTTGTATGCGATATCTTGAATTATTGCTCGACGGACGATAAATGACCCTCATCGTGCAATAAGTATAGGATATCACACTGATTTCAGTAGATTTTCAAGCAGCGTTTATCTTCGGAAATCAGTGTGATATCCTAATTTATATGACCGATATCTTATAGGGAATAGAAATTCATAAAACTCAAGCGTTTAACACTGCAAATGTTGACAACATGAAAAACATGTTTAGTGGAACTTTCTCAAACTGTGTATTCAATGTCAAGTTTGAGAAGCAAGAGACAATGTGACATGACTCATCATAGTACGAGTATGATACTTATTGTTGATAAATTATTAAAATTTGTTCAATTTACTAATTTATCATAGTTTTCAATATTCTACTATGGATCTATGTACCCAGTAGAATAAACGATAATCTACTAGTAGAATAAACGATTATATTCTATCGTTAAATATCTACAATTCTGCTGATATCGGTCATATAAATATTATCGAAGAATTTATTGCTACATTGCTGTTAAAATTTCTTATCGCACTGTGGTTGTATGCAATGTATTCGTATTTCATGTGGTTGCATGCAGATGTTCGTGTATTTCAGAACATAGAAATCGAAAAATTGATATTTGCAATGGTTAAGTATGGAGTTATTCTGAAACATGTGCCAAATATTTCGATGAACAGCGCTATGATGACGCTAAGATAGCTCTCGCCTTAAAATTCCTATAATGAAGCATTCGATAAGCCATAGAAATCGAAATATTACCAATGGCAATTATCTACCGAAATTGTCAAAGAAGTTTGACTGTGTCACTCAGTCTAATTGATATAGCGTCATTTCATGAAGGAATGCGCTCTGAAGGCGCTAACTTAGGGCTCTATCGGATAATTCTTTTTCCTGTTGAAGGACAGTAATTATGAGATGAATAGATTGAAGCGTTATCTTCAAAAAATTTTCTAAATGGATGATTAAAGCATCAAAGTATGACAGCGTGCTGAAGTCGTGTCCGCCGCGCTTTCAAGCAATAAGATAGTTATCGCCAAGACACTGAAAAGGCGGAAATCTATCATAGATATATTGTCTGCAAAGCTTGTCGCTGCCTCTTGATAGCTGACATGGCAGAGAATGACATACCACAGAATTAGATTGTTTAATCGTATCACTTTGCTAGAAGTGCAAACTGATTCAAACAGATGGCACATGCAGGAACTTAATAAGTGGGCAAAAATAAATTTTAATACCTTACAGAGATAGGAAAAATAGTCGTGCGTCTCTTGCGGATTGCTCTGAATTCCTTCAAAATGCTCCGATCGCCACGACTCCTTCAGATTCGAAGAATTCAGATCATTACGCAAAAGTTTTCTCGATAATGTTGGGCCTTCCGATCATTTTAAAAAAAGTTAGCAGGCGCATGAAAAAACGTTCACAAACTTCTCTGTAGAACTTGACATTGTCTGCGTCTCTTTGCTGTGTGATCTGGTTGATAACAGTCACCGAAACTTAGCACAATTTTGCGTGTTTAATGTTGAAGTGGCTGTTCATTGTTCGATTGCTATGGCATTTAGTCAGGAGATTGTGCCATTTCATTTACGTTACATGTTCCAATGCTTCCCTTCTAGTCAAACGGAAGAAGAGACGACTGGTCTAATTCTGTGTGACATACAGACCAGGCGCACAAAATGTTCATGATGGCAAATCAAACGAACGCGTCACTCCAACATGATTGCTTTAAATAAAGCAATGATACTCGTAAGATGCAAAGGTAAGAAGGCAAAGCTATAAAGTAGTCCGAGTACAATAAAGGTAAAAGAAAATGCTAAACAATGCGCAGTCAAATAAATATTCCTTATGTACACATAAAACGGGAGATGTAAGTCGAATCTGGACGGCTTCGGCAATACGAAGTTCAAATACTGACCGACACTCTTTGACAATGCTGAAATGATCTTTACTCTGAGTTGTGACGCAAGTCATGGCGAGTAATGGCTATGTTGGGAGCGGCTTTGGACCGAGGCCGAGATCGTTTCTGAAGGCACCACTTCGGGAGATGTTCGTCGACTCTTTTTCCCAATGAACGTTCCGTTCGCCCCACATAGCCTGCTCCGCAAGCGCAATCGAGTGAGTAAACCAGACAAGAGCGGTGAGACGTCGGTACTTGTTCTTTGGGTGCGTTGGACGAAGACTTTCTTGTGCGGTACCAAACTCGCAACTCCACATAAGCATAGGTAGTTGGGGTGCTAAGTCGACAATAAAGGCTGAACCGTGCAAATAGAGGGTAGAGGTCCAGATTTTTGCTCAAATACAGATTAAGGTATGAGTATTCTATCTTGATATGTATCTCTTTGGACACTTTTATATTTGACGCATAGTCATCAGCCAAAAAATGCTGTTTTACATGGAGAATCCCTATCTAAGATATTAATTGTTTTAGTCCGCCGCAATTCACTGCTGCTACATTTGCAAGCGTCACTATGGTAACAATAATCAGCGAAGTTTAATTTTAGTCAGCTGCAAAATGTTTATCTGAAATGACACGTGCTCCAATATAATAAACAAGTTGAATGGTGAAATTGTACTTAAGACTTAACGAAATTGATGATATAAAATACAGTTTGGTGAACTTAATGTGTTTTAAGAATGACATCAGCTGGTGTAATGCAAGCATACACCCACAGTATCGTTGTAATCGATTTTGAACAATTTGCGGTTATTTATGACATGGTGGAGATCGTCTCACATTTTTTAGTAAATATAGCATTTCGTTAAATAATGTATCGACAACAATTGAAAGTAGGTCGCTCATTCAACTATTTCTACAAAGACAAATGCTTGTAGTGGCGGCTAAAATTCATCGAAGGTCAAAATGAAAACTAATAAAGTACACGAAATCCAAAAACTCATAAAAGAGGGTATTTTTGCGTTAAATAATTTATGTACGACTCGCAAGTGGAGCGAGCGTACAAAATATGTCACATTTGGAGAGAGGTAGATTTTTCCAGCTGACGTTTAGGACAAAATTAATAGGTAATGGCTATTACACTGGCTGAGCTG